>LR749681.1:304026-633731 GCA_902729485.2 Mus minutoides | reverse complement strand
ATATATATATATATATATATATATATATATATATATATATATATTACATTATTTGCAGGATAGTCATACTTCCTAAATTAATTTTTGAAGCAATATTCTTACTGTAAGACTCACTGTTTTGTGGTGACTGCCATCCAATGTGAATTGAAGCTGTTTTAAATAAGAAAGGTTAAATTTAAGAGAATGTTTCATGTTGCATTTTTCTATTTAAAATTGCTCATTTTAGCTTGGTGGTTTAGGTAATATACTTGGAGCATAAGTAATAGGTTTGCACTTTAGAACTTAAAAGGACCTACCAAAAAACATATGATATTTTCCACGTCTGTCTTTTCCTCGTGACTGAAGTACAGGACTTTCCTAGTTTTGTGATGTAGTGTTTCCTGCAAGCCATGGGCAAATGCTGGATTCATTAGTGTGGAGTTTTTGCTGCTTATAAACAATGTTAATGCATAGATGGTCTTATGAAGTCTTGATCAAATTTAAATTATCAAGTCCTGTTCCGAGAATGTGTCCAGGGGTATGTGGCAGGCAACTGGATTAAGTTTTAAGAATGATGAACAAGAGTGGCCATCCATGCCTGAGTGTGTGGTCGTCTCCAGGGTTATGTTCCAAGTCTGGCAGTGGTTGAAGACCATCTGTGAGGCATTTGCACCTAATCCTGAATCACTTGTCAAATCTTGCCTATATCCCGTGTAGAATCTTTCCCTCTTTCTGCTCCTATTCGGCCTTTATTGTTTCTGACTGCACTGCTAGCACATCCCCAGCACGGGGATCACTTCCGCCTCCAGGAACGCAGGAGCGAGCTTCCGGCCTCAGTTCCCTGGCTTGTATTGCCTTCACACACACCCTTTCTCCATTCTCAGCTTGTGATCCATTCTTGCAGCCCCTCCTGCTTCCCCAGTCCAAATACCAGCACTACAGGCAGACATCACAATGCTCAGCTTGCCTTGCTCTCTGAATCTGCAGGGCCTGGTGTTGAGTGTAACATCTGGTGGTACTGAATCAATCCTTTCTGAATTCCTGCCACAGGTTGCCTTTTAGAAATACCCCAGTTATAATCTTCCTGCTGTATGTCTGTCCACTTACCTGTTTATAATACTTTTTTAGAATATGCAATGTAGAGAAATTAAATTAATAAATTAATAAATTCTGGTTTTTGCTACCTGCCCCCAAAGGTTTATGTTTCTAAATGAAAGACACACACACAGCCTTTATAGTTTGATATGCCTTAAACAGTGCAATACTTGGACCACTTCCTAACCCTCCGTGTGGTTAATTCACCTCTTACCGATAATCCCGAGTTATTACTTATTAGATTCTATATTCTGCCTTGGTTGCCCTGGACCCAGAGGGCTGCCTAAGTGGTGCCCCTGCCTCTCTGTTCCTCTTAGACTGGAGGTTCTGCTGGCTGATCCAGACAGGGGTTGCATGGCAACACTGCTGAGAGCTTTGGCCTGTCTTGGCTTTTATCACCACAGGTTAGCTCTGCATCATATGTGGCCCTTCTGGGGTCCCAGGTGAAAAGGCAGAGGTGATCAAGGAGCATTTCATGTGACTATGAGTCCAGCTGATTCTGTGGGAGAGAGGATAGCTTTATCTGTAAGATAAGTCTCATTCTATGGTATAACGTACTTCCTTCAGGGGGTGACATCAGCAGGAAGAGTTGACAGTTACATGTCACTGATTTGTATATTTTACCTTACGAATGAGTAGGCATCTCAGTAGCATGAGTAGCAGTAAAATGTTGTAAATAAATTAGAAATTTATATATTTTGAGCGCCTTTTTGGTATCTAATTAGAAACTTACCTAATTTAAGTCTTGTTTATTGAAATGTTTACCTGTTGGCTTACAAATTCCTGAAATTTTACCAGTACGTCTTTATGAACTGGTACAAGCTGGCTTCCGTATGGCACTGAGTTAACTCAGATACACACTGGGCAAAAAAGCTGTCTGGGCTCAGAACCTCAGACCTGGAGCATTGCCGGTTCTGTTCACATCCTTCTGGTCAAAGCAATTCTTATAGCAGAGCTTCAATGAACGAGTAAGCCTGCTCAGCCAGCGGAGGGCGGAGCTTTAGAGTCACGTGGGAAAGGGTGTGTCTGTGTGGAGGAAGTAGCTCGTGAACATTGTGAACATTGACTTACTCTGTCACTTGCGTCTTAGCACGTGTTCGTGTACCCGCTAAGCTCCGTACTGGGCTGATGTCTGAGTTAAGTCTGAAATGCTCATTCATGCAGCTTAAGAGGAAACCTGTGGCTCTACAGCTGTTAGTGGGTTTGATGAAGGCATGCTTCTCTTAAACATCTGTAGCTGTTGTTTAGGAAGGATAGAGGGATAAAACAGGGCATGGATTTCGACCTTGTCTATGTGTAGCAGATGCTTCCTAGAGAATTGCTTTTTACCATCCATTTTTCTGCTTATCATTATTATTTTTGAACTCCTTTGTCTGCTACTACTCAGCCTTTTTCTTCCATTATGCTTTAAATTTGTGTTGTCTGCGTATCACTGAGCCTCATGAAATTTGTCAACATTCCCCCCTTTTTGGGAGGTTGGTGACTGGCTCCTGGTTATGATTCTTACTACCGGTAGGTTAATTTTAGATACTCTGGATGACAGTGCTCTAAGAAACACATTGTTGCCACTTTCTCTAAGGGTGTAGTTCTGGAGTTGATTACACTCCAGTTTATGGCCACCCATCCAAGACCATGTGAGCTGCACACATTGGCCTTGATGGGGAGGGGAGAAAAAGGACCCAATTGGATAGGTAGGGAAGGGGGAATTAATCTGGGAAGATTTGGAGTAGAACAGGTATGATCAAAACATGTATGAAAGTCTTAAAGAACTAATAAAAATGTATGAAAATAAATTGCTTTTATTCAAGGCAAGAGAAATTCTAAAAGCACTAGGAGGTGTGGCTTTGTTGGAGGAAGTGTGTCACTGGAGGGTAGTCTTTGAGATTTCCAAAGCTCAAGCCAGGCCCAGTGTCTTTCTCTTCCTGATGCATGCAGATCTAGATGAAGGACTCGAAGCTACTTCTCCAGCATCACCTCTACCTGCATTCTCCTTGCTCCTTGCTCTGATGACAGGGAACTAAACCTCTGACCTGTAAGCCAGCCAAAAATTGGTTCCTTTATAAGAGTCACCACAGTCATGGTGTCTGTTCACAGCAATAGGGCACTGACCAAGATAAGGACCTACTGTCCTACTCACCGGTGTCATAGGCAGACAGCCTGAAGATTTTTGCAGATTCTATGCCGAGGCCCCCAGTTCTGTGCTGCCTGTGAGCCCAAGAACTCCCTCAGCTTCCTGTCCTTTCTCCACGGGGCTATCAAGATAAATGGCAGTTTCTTTGTAACTTAATCTTGAGACTGAGAATCCCATAGCGTTTGCTGTGTTCTGCTTATAGGCTCTGTGTATGTTTAAAGGGAGGCAATTACATAAGGGTTTGAAAACAAGGAAGATGTAATTACTGGGTTATATTAGTGATTGCCCAACAAAGTTACATGGTTGTGTGCTAGCACCCTGTAAAATTATTATTATTATTAACTATTGTTATTATCATTACTTTGTAAATTAGAAAATGAAGGACTGGGGAGGCTAACTTGTTTCAAGGCCAGGGTATTAGAATACAACCTAGCGTATTCCTCAACTGGAATTTGCTTCATCATAGAATGCAGTTGGAAATGTTGGGGTCCATGTGTGTCAAAGTGCAAGCTTTCTAAGAAGTGTCCCCTGTGACTACAGCAGCCCATGCATGCAGTGCCAGACTTTCATAAGTATGGCCCTTGGCATCTGCAGGTTTTGCATCAGCAGATTTGACCATTTGCAGGCAGAGAAATACTGTTACAAAAGAAAATTGCATCTGTGCTGAACATGTACAGATGTTTATCTTGTCACCATCCTCTAAACAATACAGTGTAACTATGTTTATATAGCATTTACACTTTATTCATTATTACACGTAATCTACAGATGGGAACTGTAGCCCAGAGGTACTTGGAGAGGATGTGTGAGGTTCTGGGTTGGATCCCCAGCACTGCCACAATGAGTAAAACACACAAAAGCCTATGTGTAGGCTATGCAAAGACTTCATTATTTTATCCAAGGGGCTTGAGCAGGTATAGATTTGGGGATCTAAGGGAGACCCTACAACCAATACCCTTTTGCTAGCCCTACATGGTTAATTGCATATTGTAAGTGTTTGTAGAGAAGAAATGATTAAATATCAATGGTAGAATGGCTTTGTGGGTTGTTGCTATTCCTCTTGGCTTTCTTTGTGTTTATTTCTTTGGCAGCAAAGAGGTAGAAAAACACAATGTAGCAAAACGTTTAAATTCTTTTTAAGCTCAAAAATTAATAAAAAAAGAAACCATCAACTTGAATTATTTATGTTATTCTAACCTGTTTAAAAATGATTGCTTTCTATTACCTGTGTCTTAAGACTGTAGTAATAATAGATTTGTCAGCAGAGCAGTCATAATTAGAATCTTTCCATTACTTCAGGAAACATTGTAAAGAGCAGTATGATAACATCCATTTATCTCCCTAAATGCTGTGGTACCTAAAAAGTGTTTTTCAACCCTTACTGCAAGCTGAGAGATACCAACATAGTTTTTCTTCATTATATTATTTTTAATGACAGTTATTTTAGCCCTATTGCCTGCTTTTTCTTTTTCTTTCTTCTTCTTTTTTTTTTTAACAATATGCTTGGCTTTGGGAATTACCTTTGGAAATTTGGCCATAACAAACACTATCTTTAAGTTTCCTTTAGGTTTTTGTTTTGTTTTGTAGGAAAAAAAAATGCTTCCTGAGTTTAAGGCAAACATTATCCTTGTTTCTCCTCACTAAATCTTCCCAAGATCATTTAAATCAGGGATTTTAAGCTTTGCTCCCTAATGTGGATCCTTCTGCCTTTGTGAATCATGTAACTTTGCTCTTCTCACTCACTGGGAGTGGTTCACATAGTAACGTATGATGTCATAGCATATCCAAAGGCACTGACTTATATTAGATCCCCAGTAGGCATTTAAAGTCCATTCTTGTCATCTGTTTCTCTCTCTCTCTCTCTCTCTCTCTCTCTCTCTCTCTCTCTCTCACACACACACACACACACACACACACACACACACACACAGAGGTTTGGTTCCCATAGACCCATGTGTTTGAGTTGAATGTCAAGTGGCACTATAAGGAGGTGTGGCCTTGTTGGAGTAGGTGTGTCATATTCCTACTCTGCTCCTCATCCCTTCAGACCCATGACCTGAGAGGGGAAGGGAGGCAAAAGGTTGAGGGGTTGAGGGTAGGGGCTGATGCAGACCTCAGGCAACAGGTGAACATAGCTGGGTGAGAAACAGACTTCTCAGGAGGCAAGCTTCATTGAGAAGCTCCTTTAATTGGGGCAAAGAAAGCTATTTAAACCTTTGGGGAGTGGGTAGGGGCTTTCAGAGTGAGTGTACATCATTGACTGGTGCTAAGGTGCTAGGGATGTCTCATTTGCCTAAGGAATTTTCATGTGTTGCTGGACATGACCTTATATGGGGAAAGAAGTGTCTCATTTGCATAAGGAGAGATTTTCAGGTGCTGCTTACAAGGGGAAAGGAAGTTTAACCTGGCTACAGTGTATATGACCTCCTCTGGTATGGAAAAGGTTGAGGGGCAGGTGTGTGTGTGGGGGACACAGGTCTACATACATATAGGCACGCATGCCCAGAGTCATGAGGGGGGTTGGGGATCCTACTCTTAGTCATCTCAAGACTAGATTTCTGGGGCTTGGGTATGCCTCTTGCTCTAGACCTGCTTCTCACAGCTTCACAGCGCCCCAGCCCCACAAATGTGGCCTTGTTCACGGAAGTATGTCTCTGGATGGGTAGGCTTTAAGGTCTCCTATGCTCAAGCCATACCCAGTGTGGCACACAGTCTTCTGCTGCTGCCTGCAGATTGAGATGTAGAAGTCTCAACTCCAGCACCATGTCTGCCTGCACACTGCCATGCTTCTTGTCATGTTGATAATGGGCTGAATCTCTGAAACTATAAGCCCGCTCCAATGAAATGATTTTCTTTATAAGAGTTGTCTTGGTCACGGTGTCTCCTGACAGCAGTAAAACCCTGATTAAGACACCACCACAGATGGGTACAAGACCCACATGAGAGGTAATGTTTATGAAAGACTTGATACTGGAAGTTTGGGTAGAGAAAATGGAAGTAGTACTGGGTGATTGTCTGCAGGGCATCTGGAAAGTAGAGTCATGCCCTTTATCTTTCTCAAGATGAACCACCCATCTGTGGTTGATGTGGAGTAGAGATACTAGAGGGATCTCTCTACCAGCTTTATGACAGTATGTTTAGAGGCTGAGGAGATCGCTCATGCAAGCGTGAGTTCCTGAGTTCAGATCCCCAGCTCTCAAATAAGGTAGTTGGGCCTGGTGGTGCACACCTGTAATCCCAGTGATGGAGAGGAAGAGCTGGGGAAATCACCAAGGTGAGCTCTAGGATGTGTGAGTGACTATGTCCTAAGAAATAAGATGGAGAAGGGCTGAGGAAGACATCTGATGTAAGCCTCGGTCCTCTGCAGTGCTCTTGCACACACATGCACACATCCACGAACATGTGCACACAACATACCCAAATTAAAATTTAGGTACAAGGGTATTTTCAGGGGATAGGTTAAGCATTTTGTAACTGAATACTTCTAAAAACAGGAAAATAAAGTAAATCTACTCAGTATGTGGGTGCTGCCAGAGCCAGAGCCAAAGCCAAAGCCAAAGCCAGAATATGAATGTTTGGCTCTCAAACAGTAATGAAAGGAGGCAAGAGGTCAATTGCAAAATAATAAATAATAAATAATAATAATAATACAAAAAAGAAAAGCAAAAAGGAAGTTAATAGAATGATATTTAGCAAGCTAAGATAGTCCATTTGGAGAGTGAATTTGACAAGTTTGGTGACCTTGATGCAAAACAAATCTTTTATTCGAGGTTGCCCTCCACTCCCTCCCTCCCTTTTCTTCCTTTTCTCTATTCTTTTCTTTTTCCCCTCCCTCTGTCCCTTCCTTCCGTCTTTCCTTCCTTTCATAAAACCAGTCTTTGAGGCAGCTTGCCCTACAATAAATATCAATACCTGTGAGAGAATAGAAAAAAATAGCTTTCTGCCAGGATGGACACCCAGAGTAGCTTTTCTCCGAAGGAGTTTGCATTCCAATTTGGGAAACAGGAAGCATCGCTCCATGATTATTCTGCACTTTCTCATACAGTGTGAGGTGTGTCTGTGCTAACATTCATGCTGTGGGAATTGGCTCATTAATAAACAGGCCAATCCACCTGCACGTGTGGTAGGTAGTACCTATTCTGAGCATAAAGAATGACACAATGCGGAGCTTTCAATGTGTTAAAGTGAAAAAGCCATTAACAATAAGCCCCTGTGCCTTTTTTTTTTTTTTTCCTTTTGGAGCTTGGAAAGTAAGTGTTGGAAATTTAAGCCCCTTAGATGTTTAATGACTTTGAAGATGTCTAAAAGTTAGGAATGGCTTCTCAAAGGAGATGAACCAAGAAGCTGGTAATAAGGAAAGTGAGGCAGGAAGGAAGTTGTACTGGGGCTGAAGGTGCCGGCGGGGGATTCTGCAGAGGGGCCATGGATAGGAAAGACCCTTTTGGTTTGTGCTAGTCTCAGTAATGGACTGACCCCCCGCATATCAAACATCACTTACATTTTTGCTTTGAATAACAGAGCTAATGTGAGTGTGGTCTCTGCCTAGGCTCTGCCTCCTCTAGCATATTCCCCTAGAAATTGCCTGTTTGCCTGCTGATGTGGTTGGGGATGTTGTTCAGTTCGCTCCTATTAAATTCCACATTTAACCCTTTTCCATTTATTCAGTAATTGCAACAGTTTCCCTGGGTGTGTTAACTCCGCTTAACAGTGAAAATATGTTGGTATGCAGCACCCATCTATCTTGAGGTTATCTGTTTTTTTTTTTGTTTGTTTTTTCTTTTTTGTAATTGGGAATGCAGAAGCATGGAGTATATTGATCAGAAGACAGTGTGGGCGGGACTCTAGATTCAATTAAAGAAACTCTGATAACCCTACTTGATTAGGTTCACTGGGTTTTCTCCTCAGTGGAGAGACTGTCCTGAGGTTGCTTCTCTCTGTGTGTTTGGCATGGCAAGCATACCTTCCTGACATGACTTGACTTCCTGAAAGAAGACCATCTTCCAGTTTTAAAATGTACTAAATGTTAGACTCACATATACTTGATAAATTTACAAAATGAAACATTTTCCTTCTCTTGTGCCTTAGAAAGGAAAAAAAAAATGCCTTTGTTTATACCCGTGGGAGAAAATTCTTGGCTATATAACAGAGTGTAAGTTCAAATATTGGGTATATTGGCTTCATTTTTCCCAAGCAAAATTGCATTTTGAGAGCCCATATGTCTTACTTGGCCTTGTAGTATCAAATTTCTCTCTATTTCATCTCTTTATTTATTTTTGCAGTCATAGAGCAAATGTTTATTCACTGTATTTCTGAGAAGATTCAATAAAAATAAGAAACATGAAAGAAATGTTCAGAGGTTGTGAAAATTATTTCTTCTTCATAGACTGACTGTTGGTCAGGTGAATAAAATATCTGTTTTGGCCTTCTAGTAATGACCAAATCCAGTCACCATTTATCGTTGTTTGGATGTCTAACCTAAATCAATAGCCTATCTAGTTCACTGGGTGACAAGGATAGATAAAAATTATCATTGTTTTAACAGAGGACACTGTCTTATCAGCAAAGAGAATGTCTCCGGAGTCTTGAATCCTTTAGCAATCTGCAAACCAATCTCCACTGGACAATGCCCAGAGACCCTTTAACATTCTAATTGTACCCTCATAGAATAAACATCACACTGCCTCATCTTGCAGGGAGAAGAAATTGCAAATTCCTTATTAATATGCTGATACCCCATTTCCTCCCTATCGAGTAGCAATATATTTTTCGTCAGCCTTTTACAACCGAAAGTGAAATCAGTAGTTGTGGAATAATTCCCCATATACATTTTCAGTTAATCGGATTTTGCCTCCTTAAATGCATGGTCCTGAATGGAAGATATGTGTGAGCAGTGTGATTCCATACAGTGGGGGCTGGGGGGCTGCTGTTTCTTTCTCTAGGTCCTTCCTTTCTGCTTTGCTGCTTTTCGTTTTCTTTAACCATGGGTGTGGCCGGAAAATGCACCTTGGTTACTGATAATATCTGGGTTCTTTAGTTCTAATCCAGTGTGATAATATTTAGAAATGGACTAGAAAAGGGAACACGCTTACGCAGGTCTGGGGGTGCAAAGGCAGAAAGGAAAGAAAGAATGCACAGTATTGAGACAGGCCCTTAGTGTCTTCTACAGTGTTCTGCGGGGCATGTGCTTGTGTTGGACACAAGGATGGCTGTCCATATAGTTTATTTGGTGGACACCAGAGATCTTTAGACGGTCTGTCCTCCAGGGCCAGGTGACTTGCTAATGCCCCTTCACCAGGAGCTGATGACCTCCAAGAACATGTCACGGACTAGAAAGATCAAGCACCAATTGGGAACAGAGGATTTTAGGCTTCGTAGTGGTTTTACTTTTCTCAAGTTTTCGTCAGGAAGCTTTATACATAAGCTAGATGTTGCATGTGGTTTCAGGCACCATTGAGAACACGCCCTAGATTGTCAAACTGAGCCTTCTAGATTAGCCTGTCTATACTAAAAGGGACTGCAGCTCCCACTTGGGAAGAAGTGTCACAAAGACCAGCCTATTTCCAACCAAGTTTTACGTAAGTCCGACTGTTAATTATAGAACTGTGGTGGGGCTCCTTCTCTTCATGCCTTTCAAATCAATATCAAATTAAAGCTAAGCAAAGTGGAATTGCCAAGGCAACAACTGGCATATAGTCTCTCGAGTAATACGCGGTACTGAGAGGAGAGGTAGTTACCTGTGTTGTTGAACGGAATGCCGAGTAAAGCTATGTTTTGTAAGGTAAACATTGCGAGCCTGCAGGGTGTGGTGGGAAAGGCCCTTCTGTCTCTCAGGACCAGCACTAGTCTCTTCAGAGGTGCATTCATTCCATGACTTTTGAATGGCCCATAAGTGCTGGGCACTGTGCCCCGGTATAGGGATGCTGCGAAGTTGGTCCTCATCACTGTGGGAAGATGTTTCTGGCTGACAGCTGAGAAGTAAGCAGCAGCGAGGCCTAAGGATGCAGAGGCCCGAGGATGCAGAGGCCTGAGGATGCAGAGACCTGAGGATGCAGTTTCAGATCTGTTGGCTGTTAATTGCCATTGGTACCCACCCACCTACCTAATGAGACAGGGACTGTGTGTGTACACAAACTCTGATGTGCCTTTTCATGTGGGAAGTTGAGTGGGTGTTTGGGGTTAAATGCTTTCTAGCCCATATGGAAAGCCGAACCATGTTTTCCCTTAAGGATTCTGTGTTAGGGGAACTTAGCTTCAAATATCCCCAGTAAGTCATGACTTAGAATTACATGGTCCAAGTGTTTTCTTTTTCATGGAATCTAGAGATGCAAAAGAATATGTCTTTATGAAGAGTTTATAGCGTGATAAGAGGACAAGGACTATCTCAATGTAGCCGCTGCTGTCTAGTACAGACTCCATTAAAGGTGTCAGGAAGCGAGGGAACAAATGCCCGAGAACACAGGCATTTCTTTTGGGTCTTCTACAATAAGACATTTTCCCGTAGGGGAGTGGTGATGGAGACCCCTTTGGCACGTAGAAAGGTGTCTGTGACTATCACAGAGGTAGGCTCCATTCGCCACAGGGCTCGTGGGTAGCAGTCACCAAGAGATGAGCTGCCCCTAGGAATGAGCCTCTCTATTCTGCAAAACTGGAGCATGCATTGTAGGATGAATGTGCACTTCATCTCGAGGCTGGCTACCACTCACCCAAAGACGATGTGCGGGTCCTCAGTGAGTGCCGCTGTGTGGTCTGCGGCTCTGTGATGCTAGCGACAAGAGAAGCGTGAACTCCTGACCATGACCTAGGAGAGCCTTCTGTTACAGAACCAAATGTTTTCATGGCTTTGGAGGGAGATTTTAATTTGGGGGGGATTAAACTTTTTGGGGGAGCTAGCACATATTTTAGGAGCATTATTTATGTGCACAGATAATCTTGCTAATGATGAAAATATTAAATGCTATAATTCAGACTTTTCATTAATGGATGTTGGATTTTCCAGCCCTTCTATGATTTTTCTCTAGTCACTTTTATTTAATTTAAGATTGTGTCTCCTTAAAAGCTTGATTTCTTTTAGAAGCAGAGACGTAGAACCAGACTCTCAATGCTTTTGTCCTACTGAAATATGCAAGATCCTGTGCTACCACTCAGTCCATTTCTGTTTTTGAAAATGTGTTGATTTTAGGGAGATCGCTACCAAAGGTGATTGTTTCCTCTAGGTAGTCCATCAGTTATCAATAACATGCAGGTCAGGGAGGATTGGGTTCAGTGGCCGTGTGAACACAGCGGCTCTGTTTCTCCGCATGGGAAGAGGCAGGAGGTAGCAGTTGGAGGCTGCTATGGCACATGGCTGTGCCTTGTTGATGTGGGTCCTTTCGGCATTCTCACTGAGTCATCCCCCCACCTCCCCCATCATGATAAGATGGCTGCTGCACTAGCACCGGGCCATCTGCATTCCAGGAGTGGTGAAGCAGCTCTGTGCTTGACCTAAAGCTTTCTAACTCATGTCATTGGCGAGGAATGGCTTGAGAACATTCAGTGCAGAGGAGTCCCAGGAAGATGGCAATTCTGTTTTCCTTTTTGGGGCTGGGCATGTTGTTATTTTAAAATATATCTGGACTCTGCTATGGAGATAAGAAAAAGGCAGTTGGCAATCAGCTGTAGGGTCTGCTGTAACACTTGGGCCAAGGACTTTCCAAAACGCCAGCAAGAGGATTTGCCGTATCAGCTTTGAGACAAAGCAGAGAACATTCCGTCCAACAAGAGGAAGACCAAAGCAGAAAATTCAAAGAAAACCAAAGGAAACTCTTGCATTTGCCCTTAATAACTGGGAAAAGGATATAGGGCACAGAGACATTTCTTAATAATTGTAAATGTAGGCACATTCTGCAATATGTAGTGATGGTTGACTTGTAGGAGATGAGAGTTTTTATTTTGAGAGAAAAATGTAGTAGCACTTTGTTATATGCCTTCTTTTTGGTGTGCCTAACAATACATGTTATAGATGCTCACAAAGCCAAAGGGAGCTACAGATTATAGCTACAGGGTTAATTCTCTAGTGATTTTAGTTAAAATAGAGAGCTTTGCAACATACCAGTGTTCCCAGTAGCTAGGATAGTAGTTAGCACACCCCTGGCTTTGTTTTCTGCTTTTGTTTTTGAGATAGCACTTTTCTTCATGGGACACCCTGATCTCAAGCTTGAGGTCATCCTGCCTCTCAGCCTCCTGAATGTTGGAATCACAGACATGCACATGAGCTTAATACTTTGTATGGTTTTAGTGGTGTTTTTACTTAGTTGTATTAGAAATACTTTTTTTAAAAATCTTTTATTCTCCTTCATGGAGTTATCTGATTTATAATTTTTATTAAACATTTTTATTTTTGAGATTGTAATAGAAGTACACCATTTCTCCCTTCCCTCCCTCCAAATACTCCCATTACCCACTCCTTGCTCTCTTTTAAATTTATAGTCTCTTTTTCTTTGATTGATATCTATGTCTATATCTATAGCTATATATAGCACAACATTCCTAAAAGCATAAATAAAACCTGCTCCGTATATACCATGTAACTTATACATATGTGATTTCAGGGCTGACCATTTGGTGTGGAATAACTAATTCATGTGCTCTTCCTAGGGAAGACTGTATCTCTTGCTCTCAGCATTCCTTAATCGAATGCAGTTTCTTTGTCTAAGGCTGAGGCCTTCTGACCTCTCCCCTTTCCACATTAGCATGCCTAGTGGTATTCTTCTTGGTCAGGCTATGTTGAGGCAGCCAAGCCAGTAAGGTTTTCAGAGGTGTCCCTTCTGATATTTCTAGGAGATACAATCTCGCAACAAATTCCCCGATCCTCTGGCTCTTTCAATCTCTTTCTCTTCCAGAAAATGATTCCTGAGCCTTAGTTTGCAGGAGTTGTGTCATAGTTGGGACTGGGATCCACAATTCTGCATTTCGATCAGCCATGGTCTTCTGTAATGGTGTCTGTCCATCCTAAAGAGAAATTTCCTTGCTGAGGGGGTAGCTACACTTACCTGTGGGTACAAGGACATATAGTTAGAATGTAGATAGGGGTCGTGCTACTTTAGTAAAGTGGCCGTTGTAGGTTCTCTTCCAAGATCCATGACTTCACTAACTGAGTAGTTAGGTTTCTACTGCCTGGCATGACTTCCCTCCTGTTAAGCAGATCTTAAGTGTAATCAGAGATTACGGACCTAATACGGACCAAGCACTCCTCTAGATTCTGATAGTAAAATTGTGAAAACAAGAACGTTACACCCACAATATCCACTCTTAGAGCATTGACTGCGTTCCTCACAATCTGATCATGGGTTGATTTACATAAAAATACAGACAGGACTACTCTTACTCTCCTTGCATTTATTTTTCTGTCCTTGGGAGCTCTGTCTGTGAGCAGATACTCTATCATTTCAGGGCTCTGCATGTTCTATTAGTGTTCCTCAATATTATGTCCTTTGGACATAATAATTAGGTGACAGTCTTCAGTTTCTCATGCAGAACGTAGGCGATCAAGATGTGGGGAGAGCAGAGACTTCTCTTCAGTCTGGCACATCATTTCATTTTGAGCTCTCTATTTCACACTTCCATCATGTGAAGTCCCACAGCGTCCTTTCCTTTTCTAATTAAATACTGTAATACAGCCAAGGATTTTCGTTTACTTAGGTATTTCTTAATGTGCTCAAGCGCTCTTAATACGCCACACTTAGGGCATGTAAGGATCTTATTCTAAAGTCGAAGGGACAGCGTCATTTTAAAAGAGCTATAGCCTAGTAATTAGAGCGCTGAGCATGCTGGGTGCTTTTTATTGCTTCCATCTGTTGAAAGATAATGAAAAGAAGAAATTAAGAACAAATCTAGGCCATGACCATAGATGGTTTAGCTACAGCGTGTGCAAAAACAAACAAAACCCCAAAGAACACCACCACAACAAAACGGTGTTTCAACAGAGATATTTATTTAGTTGTGGAGTATTTGATGGCTTTGATGTCTCTCTGCCGAGTTCTTTCCATTGCGCATGTGTTACTTGCTCCTGCGCATGTTTTATTACCTTTAGGGTAAATCAGCATAGAAACAGTCCTATCTTTGAAATTTGAGTGGCCCTCTATCCAAGGAGGTCACAGTTTCAGGTTAATCAGTATTCATTCCTTCCCTCCCTCAGACTTACCTCATGCCACCTTGATTTCTCAGTGACTGAACAAGACAGATTAACAGTCCTGCCACCAGAGAGTTTGAAATCTACATCTAGATTTTGAGATCGGTTCTAACTTTATAGGACACATTGGTCTCAAACTCGAGGTGATCCTACCTCAGCATCCTGAGTGTTGGTGTTACAGACATGGACCTGCACTCAAGGTTAACACTTTATATTTTTATGGGCACCTAATATGCATCACTCCTCTAGACTGTACTCAGAATATGTACTCAGAATATATACTCCACAGCACATAATCCCAGTTGACCACACTGGGATTATTTACATAAAAATGCTGTTTGGATTATTCTTTCTCCCCTTCCCCATGAAAGTCATGATTCTGTTAGTAAACTGAGATAGAGAAGGTTAAGGGACATTGGAGGTAATGGGACCAGTTGCTGGTTTTGAAGGTCACTTATTGGTAGTCTTTGCAAATGTGACATCTGACCAGAAGAAAGGAGGGAAGGAGAAAAGGTGAGGAACATTCATAGAACATGCAGAGCCCTGGAATGATAGAGCATCTGACTTCTGAGCTGTGCAAGGAGCATCTGCCTTGGAGGGAACTGTGGCTGGAGAGCAGTGAGCAAGGGACCAAGAGGCAGGTGATCTCAGAGAAGTGAAGAGGCAGGACCCCTGGGCCAGGTTAAGATCTTTGTATGCTGAGTGAAGAGACAGAACAATGGACAGTTTCAACTAAGGAGTGGGTGATATTCTTAGCTGGTGGAACTGAGATCTCTGTCTCCTGTGCTGTGAATAGATTGTGGCAAGTTAAGGGGAAGGAGGAGGAGACCCACAGGGTAAAACTGCAGGGGGTGATGAGTGGGGATGGTTAGGATGGGGCTGTCAAAAGTGGTGAGGGACAGTTGTCAGGACGGGGCTGTCTGAGATGGTGAGGGACAGCTGCAGCCTGAATATGTGATGACTTCTCTGACCCAGGTCATGCAAGATGGGAGAAAGGAAGGATTAAGACCCCAGAGTTCCTAATCTGAGGAGTAAGAAGAGTATATTGTGTTTACAGGTATGTAGAAGATTGCTTTGGAGAAAGGGATAAAAACTAGGAATTTAGTTTTGTGCACGTTAACATATGAGATGGACATTTATAGATAAGCAATGAGTTCTAAGATTGTGAGCCTAAGGAGGGCCTATAACCTATAAGTGTTATTTGGAAGCCACTGGCATCAGAAAGGTTTCTTACTTATTTTCCTCATTGCTTCAGATAAAGTACTTGAGTAAAGCAACCCCCAGAAGTTTCATTCAGCTCAGTTTGCATTCACAGTCCATCATGACAGTGGTGTGGAGCCTGAGATGGCTACTCACAAAGAGGAAACCGAGGCACATGGATGTCACTCTCAGCTTGCTTCTGTTCTCTTTTTCTTTTAAAAATTTTCTATCTGTGAGTGACTGTGTGTGTCTGCTCACACATGTGCATGTGTGAATGCTTACAGAGGCCAGATGAGGGCATTGGATCATCTGGAACTGAAGTTGTAGGTGGTTGTGAGCTGTCTGATGTGGGTGCTGGTAATCAAATTGTTTTTCTGCAAGAGCAGCAAGTGCTTGTAAACACTCTTCCATCTCTCTGGCTCCTGTTTGTTGCCTCCCTTTCATTTTTGGACATCCGCTCATGGGATGACGCTGTTCATAGGGTGGGTCTACACTGCTCCTCTAGTCCTCTCTGGAATCACCGTCACAGATACATTCAGATGTGTATAACCTGGGTGATAACAAATCCAGTAAAATTGATAGTGAGCAGGAAAGCACCAATGAGACCAGAGGCAGTGTGATTGGACGTGGAAAAGAAGGCGTGTTCGAAAGGAGAGAGGAACCCAAGGACCCAAGACAGAAACAGGTGAACACAGAATTCAGGAAATGGGCATAAACCTTAAAATAACCGTCAGTGCTTAAAAATCAAATGGTGCAATTGAGAATTTTGCCAGAGAGTTTGAAACTGTAAAATAAAAATGACATTGTCACAGCCCAGAAATGTGGACACAATAAAAATAAACTCCTGAAAAGATGGTTGGGAAGATAAACCACTGGAGAAGAGAATTGCTTAGCTGGAAGTTCAGTCATTCACTTCTTTTTTCTGAAGTGCAGAACAGAGCTGAAGATCTTTGTTGGTCTGCCCATCCATCCATCCATCCATCCATCCATCCATCCATCCATCCATCCACCCATCCACCCATCCACCCACCCATCCATCCATCCACCCACCCATCCATCCATCCATCCATCCATCCATCCACCCACCCATCCACCCACCCATCCACCTACCCACCCACCCATTGATCAGATAAAGTAGGAGGCCTTGACATTCATGTGGGAGTCCAAAGGAAAAGAGAGGGAAGTAAAACAGAGAAATATTTGAAGAGATAGTGGCTTTATCATATATGTGAATGATGAGTGTGACTGTCTCTGTCTTCTCTCTCTCTCTCTCTCTCTCTCTCTCTCTCTCTCTCTCTCTCTCTCTCTGTGTGTGTGTGTGTGTGTGTGTGTGTGTGTGTGTGTGTGTTGAGAACTTTTGTGGAAAGGGGAAGAAATGATGTTTTGAGGGAAGAAATAGCTTTTGAAATCTGTGGACAGACAAGCTTTTTCTGTAGATACTGGAGGATCCCTACACTCTGTAGGAAGAGAGCAGCAGACTTCTCGAATGGAGTAGTGGGACAGTTGCTTCTCCCACTTCGCATGCTTTAGCTTGGTCGCCTGCGTGATGTCTTCATTGCCTTTATAAGCATGCTGTCAAGGTTAATATGGGCTTTCATAGGTAACATTAGCTGGCGACTGCTGGCGAGAGTGATGGTGATGTTCTGCTTAAATGGCCTGGCATCTCTATTTAGCTCTGCCTTGTGTAATGAATGGGGAAGTTAGACCTACTGGTAAGAATATGATTCCTTAGAAGGGCATTATTACTAGAGTCTCAGTGTATACCTCAAGCTGGCCTATGGAATTCACTGTCTAGTCTATGCTGGCCTCAAATTTGTGGCAATTCTTCTGCCTCTGCATTTCAAGTTCTGAGATTATAGGCACATGCTTGGGTCCAGGAAGAGTGCTATTTTATGTTGTACTTCTCACCTTTGCTGATTTGTTTAGTTATTATTAGCATATGGAAGTAAAATTTCTCTCCAATACTTTCTTTAGTAATCCTTTTCCCTGCTCCCCCATCTCACCCACCACTGGAGACCTATTAAATATGGAGACAGTTATGTGGTGCTTACAAGAGATGTCTCTAGTGCAGTGTTTAGCTATAGAGCGAGTGTTAAGAGATACCTTGGGAGACAGGCTGCAGGAGGTGTGACTCACATTTTCAACAATTGGATATGGAATTTGGGGCAACTTATTTAGCCTCTCAGAACCTCCATGCCCTTGCTGGTAAAGTGTGGGATGGGATATTAGTACCTACCTTATATTTTTGTTAGGTGTGTTCATGCTTCCATTGCTGTGACAGAATGCCTGAGAAAAACAACTTCAAGGGGGGGGGGGTTATTTAGGCTTTTAGCCTGTGGCTGTATAGCTATGTCAGTTCTAGTTCTAGTCCATAACAGAGAACAGCATGGGAAGCAGCATGTGTTAGAGCAAAGGTAACCACCCTGTGGTGGCTTGGAGTCGGGGAAGGGGAAGAAGGAAGAAAGGAAGGGCTTAGGCAAGCATTCAAAGGCGTCTAGTGATCTGCTTTCTCCATCTAGGCTTAATAATCTACTCAGATGTGAGCTTATCAATTGATTAATACACTGGTAAAGTAAGTGACCTAATGCTTCTTCATTCACCTCTCAATGGAGCTACCAGCTGTGGACCAAGTTTCCAATATTTGAGGATTTTAGAGACTTTCTTCCTTCCCTCCTTTCTTCCTTCATATATATATATATGAAGTGGTGGGAGTTATATATATATATATATATATATATATATATATATATATATATATATATATATATATATAAAACACATATATATGTTTGTATGTTTATATATATATGAACATACAAACATATATATGTGTTGACCACTCTAAACTGCTGATCCACTTCTTCAGCCCTTGGGTGGGTAAATAGGAACCTTTCATATCTGAGCCGTACGAAATACTGGGACTGGAGACGAGGCTCAGGGTTAAGAGCACTTGTTGCGCCTGCAGCAGACCCCTTTTATGTTCCCAGCATCCACATATCTACGCCCAGATATTTGTAATTCCAGTCCTAGAGAATCTGACACCCTCTCCTGACCCCCCGTAAGCATCGGGCAAATATCTAGCACATATTCATGCATGCAGGCAAAACACTCATGTGCATAAAATTTAAAAAAATCCTTTAAAATGTTTAAAAGAAATAAGGAATCAACACATGTTCCTAACATAGCATCTCACACAAAGAAAACATTCTATAAAGTTTCTTCCTGCTCTCTCTGGTAGAAGAATTTGTATGTTGTGTGTTAGATTTTTAGATTCTTATTAGATTCTTAATTACTAGTGCTGGGCTTCTCCTGCTTGAAATTCTCTTTTTAATTTGTCTAGGGTCAGGTCCCTAGACTGTTAGCAGCATGGCAGTTCTAGTTTATCATCAAGGTGACAGTGGCCTGAGAAGGTGACTAACTAATGCTTATGCACCTCTCAGTGGATTTGCCAGCTGTGACCTTAGTCTTCAGTACACGAGACCTTTTCTAAAAAAAAAAAAAAAAAAAAGGTGTGTAGTTTGTGTATCTTTGTGGGGATATATACAAGTGTGTGTGTTGTACTCATGGTGACCAGAAGAGGGCATCAGGTCATCTGACACCTGCCCTCCTGAATCCTTGTGCTTGTCTTAAAGTTGGCAAGAGTATTTACAAATGTCCTTTTGATGGAGCCTTTCAAAGTTGACCACACTTTTATTGTGGGTGTTGCTGAAGTGTGTGTGTGTGTGTGTGTGTGTGTGTGTGTGTGTGTGTGTGTGTGTGATGGTGCTGATGTTTACACAGCTCTGGCCAACTTGGGGGGGGTGTTCATCATTCTTTTTTTTTTTTTTAAATGTCATATCTGATCATCTATAAGTTGCTGTATGTTTCTCTTGTATGGAAACTCCAGTGTGGGAGAAATTGCACAAATCACACCAAATGAATTGTGTGGTATGCCAAAACCAAGATGGAATATTCATTCCTGCACATTTGATTTTCGTGTGACTTAAAATGTATAGCCTTTGGGACCGTTGTTATCACGTTGGCTGCAGCATTGCAAGGAAAGCTAATTTAGTAGAGAAATTGGCTGGAGTGTCTCATCTAATAGAAATAAACACGAAACCACTTTAGTGTCTCTCCTTTTCAAGGGCTGCTGTTTTTCCATAAAATTTACAAGCCCACAGATTGATGCAGAAGTCCCTATAACTCATGTGGCTGTGACTTTATCATTTTAAATAGTATTCTTCCCCCCCCCCCCTCCTGTAAATTAACAGCACTGAGAAATATGAGGCTGTTTGCAAACCACAGCATGCAAATGGAATTTCAGAATAAACTTTTGACATAGCTGGTAAAGAGGCCAGATGAGTAAACAGACATTTATAATCAAATGCACCAAAACTAGAGTTAAGAATAAGCATTGGGGGTATGTACGGATACTCATAGTGGGATAGTTCACCCAGGCTTGTGGGAAAGAGGCCGTATGTAGGCCGAGAGCATGCAGCAGGCATGTGTATACCATTTGTCAGGCAACAGAGTTAGAGGGCAAAGGCCAGCAACTTGTACTGTGAGTATATTTTGGAGTTGTGAAAAAATGAGGACCAGGGAAGGTTTTAGCCTGTCTTTGTTTCTGGTTATGTTGTATTTAGAACACCCATTTCACTCTGAAAAAAAAAAAAGAGCTAGTTTGGAAGTGGGTTGTGTACACTGTCCCCATGCCCATGGGCAAGGCATGATACAAAGGTCAAGTGATGGTGTAAGAGGTACAGACCTCTGGTTTATTCCTTATTTTCCATTCAGATTTCATTTCTAGCTCATGACTCCATTGAGAAAAGACAGTGATCCCTCCATTGCAGTGGCATATGCTTTTTCCTCTGCGATTCAACCTATTGCATATTGAAAATGCTTGAAAGACCTCACGTCTATACAGAACAGCCTCAGTTCTTCTCCTCGTCGGTTCCTAACTAAGCCAGTATCAGCACTCTTATACTGGTCACAGTGTTTATAGGCACTGTGCTGTATTCAGGGTTACAAGAAATCCAGAGTTGAGTTTGGAGAATGGTTTTTGGCACAGCTGGTCAACGGGCCTGGCGAGTGACGTTTGTAATGAGGTGTAACAGAAACAAGGGTAAGAAGCACTCGGGAGGCAGAGGCAGGCGGATTTCTGAGTTCGAGGCCAGCCTGGTCTACAAAGTGAGTTCCAGGTCAGCCAGGGCTACACAGAGAAACTCTGTCTCGAAAAACCAAAAAAAAAAAAAAGAATCTGCATTGGGCTCTGGGTATGTGTACATCCAGAGAGTGAGCTGGAGGGTGGTGTATGTTCTATGCAAGCACCACATTGATTTATAAAGGACTTCCGTCTCAGCACACTCACTTTCTCTCTGGAGGATTCCCCCACAGACCCAGGACTGTAATGGATTCTACTAAATATGCCAGCATCTGGCTCCATAAGGGGATCACTTTTTTTTTTAATATTATTATTTTCATTTCTCATGAGATCTAGTCTAATATGAGCTGGGTGACAAGTTTTGATTATCCCATTTCTGTCCACCCCTGTCCTCACCTTGATCCCCATCCTTTGTGACCTGTACGAGATCCCCAAATGCTTCAAGGGAGCAGTGTCTAAAGTGACTGACTTCCCGACTCCCCGCTGTAAGTTCTGAGCTGTGACTTAACTCCCTCTTCCTTTCCTGTTGCTCAGTTTCTACCTCACTGCTGTCCTCGAACTCCAGATCCTCTTGCCTCTGCCTCCTTCAGCAAATCCTACCAGCCTGCGCCACCTACCTCACTGCTGACCACCGCCAGTGGCTTCATCCATCTTTTCACTCCATGCCTCAGTTTCTGGAATGGTCCCTGCCACTAAGCGAGTAGCCAAGAAGAATTGATTTTTTTTTTCTGTTTCTTTCTCTCTTTTCTTATTTGGTTCTCCAGTAAGTGACGGTTGTGCTTGCTATTGGTGCTCTCAAAATGTAATTCCTTTACATTTATTCATCTCAGATTAAACACGTTGAGGACAAGCTCCATCCTTTGTCAACAGTGAGATAAGGTTGTAAGAGAATTTCATCACAATTGGTGATTTGCTTTCCCCCCTCATGCTTATAATATTGGATTGCATATTCTGTTGAATCCTGTTTGCCAGATATTAAGGGAAATCTTCCCCTTGAATGTCAAGGAAGAAGCCACCCAATGTGATCAGTGAATTGGCCCATGGCTCTGCACCACAAGCCAGACCACAGGTTGGAATGAAGGTTTGTGACTTAAGGAATTGCAAAGGAGGAATTAGAATTATAAACTTTACATCTAGCACTACATTCTTCACTTGGGCAAGAATATCCATCATCAGGAAACTTAAATGTAGTAGTTAACTCTGGTTTTTAGTGGAGTTTTGTACAGAATTTATTTCCCTCTGAGCAAGTCTTACTTGGAACCTCTTTGAGCGTTTCTTCCTCTGCTTAATTACCAGCTTACACATTTGATTCTCCTTGCTTGAAGCAAATACACAAGCTGTTTGGAACCCCATCTCCCAGGTTATCTCCCTGCTTTTTTGGAAAGGGAGAAGAACATGGCTTTTCTGCCTGGGTTGGTAACTTGCATACATGGCAATATCAACCTTCACTGTCAACTTAATGGGCTATGGAATCACTTAACACACACAACCTCTGGGTTTGTCTGTGTGGAAGTTTCTAGTGAGGCTTACCTGACGTGAGAAGCCTTCCTGAGAATGTGTGTCTGTAAGAGGGACACAGAGTACACATCCATGTAAGGAAGGACTGGAGGGGTGGAGGAGTGATGCCATGCTAGAAAGTGGGTTCTAGGATGCAAGGACGTTGGCACCAAAGTGAAATTCCTCCACTGTTGTGGGAAATCTTTAAAAAGAAATGCAAGTTCCGTGTTACACCCAGCTAGTCTCAGCCCCAGCAGTCTCACTGGCCAGTTCTTATCTTGTGGAGTCTCTGACTCAGAACTCCAATATCTCTCCACGCAGCTCATTAAGTTCCCACTGGCGGGTCACTACCATGCCAGCCCCGTGCTTCAAGTCCCCCACAGCCTTTGTGGTGCACATCTGGCAAACCCATGCTTTGCCGCAGCCATACCTTTCTCTCTGGGACCCAGTTGAACTGCCTTGTGAAGGAAAACACAACACAAACTTAGTTCAGAAACAATGGTAATTCATTCGCTGAATTACCATTGCAACAACTATAATCCTAATCTTGTAAGCCATATTAAATCTAAAACCTCTGGTGATGAATTCTGGCGGATCTGCCATAGGTACCAGTAGACACTAGCTACATCTTGTCCTCTCAAACTCTCCTTGCTTCCTCTCTTCATCCAACACCGAAGTCATGCCTACTCGCCCAGGGATTGGTCCCTTTATTCATTCAGGGGAAGGTTCACAAGAAATCACCTGAGTATGTGACTCATTCCTTGGTCCAGACAACCCCTCCTGGGAAAGAGGAATTAACATCAAAACACAGGAGTCACCAGGGCCATCCACAACACTCCACAAATGCAGGGTCTGGTTCTGTGTTAAAGATGGACACTAACAGTACTGGTCCCATGGTGCTATGACATCTAAATGCCAATTCATGCCAAACACTTGGCACAGTGCATGGTACGGGGTAAACACTGAAATGTTTACTACATGGTTTTTATAATTTTGTAAGGGGACCCACAGGACATCAGCTTTGCTGTGTGAGGAAAACCTTCAAATACAATTTGGCCTTTGAATTTTTATTTCTTTTTATGTGTATGAGCATTTGTCTGCACATGCACATGTATACAATGTACAAGCCTAGTCCCCTCAGAAGCCAAAGGAAAGCACTAGGTCCTCTGGGACTAGAGTTATAGGTGGCTGTGATCTGCCATCTGGGTCCTGGGAATGGCACCCCGTCCTTTGCAAGAGCAGTAAATGGTCTTAATTGCTGAGCCATCTCCCCAGACCTCACACATAGTTTGTTTAATAATTGATGGTGGCACAAAGAATCTGGAGGAGCAGTGAATCTGATGGACCCAGTGCTTGGGGGTTCTGAACAATGAAGGTTAACAGAGCATCCTGGCTGGAGTAGAGGAATACAGAGCTAGAAAAATCTACATTGCAGAGGAAAACAAACATATCCATCACAAACATACATATACCCCCCCAACCCACACATTCATCACAGCACAGACATACATACACCCCAAAACACATCCACCACAAACAAACATACACACATAGATTCACATACCCAAAATAAAAATAAAATACAAACAGCCCTCCAGAAATGTCTAAAACTCAAGGATCACAGTCACTGAAAACGCAGCACCCACAGTGCATATTTCTTGTTCTAAACCCCGTGCTACCGTGTGTGTGTGTGTGTGTGTGTGTGTGTGTGTGTGTGTGTGTGAGTGATAGTTCTGTTGGAGAAAGACTGTTGAACAGCCTGAGATGCACAGCATCCATCACATCTCAGACTTCGATTTCAGGGAAGCTGGTTTTAAAGAGACAGAAATTACCTTTCTGCCTTCTCAGAATGTCTGAATGGGATGCTGCCTGGAAACTCACCAAAGGAAGGCTTTAGGTCATTGGGAGATTGTGGGTGCCTGGCTGCTGCTTCTTTCTTCTACCCATGGAATGGGTGGTTTTATTCTGCCAGATGTTCTTTGGTGTGATCTCTTGCCCACCAGAAATCTAAAGCCATGGTGCTGGTTGATCCTGAACCATCCTCTAGAAAACTGAGGGGAAAGGATTGTCGCAAATGTTTTCTTCCGATGAGGGGAATGTGAGCTTCCGATGACTAGTGTGGGTTGCATAGATAAAGCATGCATGGGGCTGTTTGGTGTATGATCAGAGTTGGGGATGGTGACTACAGAAAGAGGTCTGGGGTGATTACCTAAAGGAATGGAAGAGCAAGCGTTGCAGTTCTGTGTGTGTGTGTGTGTGTGTGTGTGTGTGTGTGTGTGTGTGTGTGTAAGCTCCCCTGGACTGAACAGATGAAGGGTGAGGCAAACAGAATGGAGGCTGGCTAGCATCTGGAAAAGTGAGAGCATCACAAATCTTAGGGCCCAGCTAAAGTGGATATTTGCAGTGCATTTCTTTGGTCCCTCCCCTGGGAAGATGGAACTTCTGGGAACCTAGCTAGAATAACGGGAGGCACAGAAGGAGCAATTTGGCTTTTGGCTTGGGTCACTCAAGTTCAGCACTCAGAAGGTGACATTCAACTTGAGCCTTGAATGCGGAATTGGGAGTGTGCCAGGAGAAATGGGGACAGAGTTCCTTCCAGATGTGAGCTTGGATGTCTGTCCAACACTGAGAGAGTGGGTAAGTTGAGATGAGATGAGGTTGGAAAGCCAGGTTGCTGAGGAACTGACTAGCCAGGGCCTCTTAATGCCACTGTTTAAGCTTTGGTAGCTTACACTGCAGAACTGGGGTGAGTCCCAGAGAAGGTGTCATAATTAATTTCCTGCAACGTGAGTCTATTATAGATCATGTTATTCTCATGTGTCCTCATCTTATTTAACAGGAAATAAAGGAATAAATGTTTCAAGGTCAAATAGAGATAATTCTTGGAGTTGCTGATATTTTGGAGCTACTAATAACTCTTGTTGTTTTGGGGTTGTAGGAAACAATTCAAGTATGTATTATTTATCATATTTGGGATAATTTGCTGTAATTTTTCTCATGTCTAATCTTTGATTTACTTTTCTCATGGGTAGAGCATTTGCTCTATAGTTTCTTTGTTTTTTGTTGTTGTTTTTTGTTGTTGTTGTTGTTTTATTGAGACAGGGTTTCTCTGTATAGCCCTGGCTGTCCTGGAACTCACTTTGTAGACCAGGCTGGCCTCGAACTCAGAAATCCGCCTGCCTCTGCCTCCCGAGCGCTGGGATTAAAGGCATGCACCACCACACCGTCTCTCTATAGTTTCTTATAAGTCAGGATTTGAAAGCTAATTAATTATGTCACCTGATGAACACTAACTGTGTTATCATGCTTCAGATAAAAATATGTTAGTCTGCATGGTAGTTTTGTCTGGAGATAGTTTTTTTTTTTTTCTGAGTAGTTAGGTTCAGTTGATGGCATATACTATTAGAAATAGGTATTGGCATATACTATTAGAAATAGGTCTTTATTTCATCCAGGATTCTAGCTGCCTGTCTCATGACTTCTGTACTGTAACTGCCTTATAAAGTCAAGGACAGAACATATTCTAAAAAAGGCCAAGAGCTGATGTTTCATGGTCAGTTAGTGAAAAGAAACGGGGTTTTGCTTTTTGCTCTTTTATAATTAAGTCTTCAAGATAAAGACAGTACTTGAAAACATTTTAGCAGATTAAAAACACTACTCTAACACTGTAGCTAGTCTGGGGTGTTCTCCAGTTGTTCTTAAAGCATTGATTGTTAATAGTGTTTCCTTTCATCGAAGGGTGTGCTGATTGACAAAGAAGTTATTTTGTCCAATTACTCATTCACAGGTCTGTGTCCCTGATACAACTTCTATTATTTTGTGTGTTATTGTGTAAATTTTGAGCAGATACATTTTTACAAATTTATTATCCTGGTAAGAATGCCATGATGCTTGGTGGTTAAAGTGTTTTCTGAATCATTGCATGGACTTCTGTATTTTTAATTGCTGCTCTGTTCATTAGGATTGCATTCAGCTAAAACCCAACAGTAGTGGCTTCAACTCTAAGGAATTTACCTGCTGACCTTAGCAAGAGATCTTGACCTGGTGGACTGTTTCTTGGAGGAGACCTTGTCTATCATTTATACCACCTTCTCTCTCTCTCTCTCTCTCTCTCTCTCTCTCTCTCTCTCTCTCTCTCTCTCTCTCTCTCTCTCTCTTTAAATATCCCTGGTGCACTTCCAGGCCTTTCCTCTATATTCCCATAAGAAGGCAAAGGAGGCAGGGAAAGGCAAAACGGTCACTTGTGAGCTAAATGTTTCCTTTTGGAGAAAACTCCCCAAGACTCAAGTAGTAACTTTCTGAGCATTCCATTGGTCAGAGCTGAATCCCAAGGCAATGTTAATGTGTTAGACAAGGAAGAAGAGGATATAAAGGGCATTTTATTTGTAGGTGTCCATTGTGCCTATAAAACACTGGGTTGTTTGCTGTAGAAGTAAGGTCTTAGCTGTTTTCTTTGAAGAGTCAACCTCTGTTTTACCACAGCAAATATTCATAGCTGAGGCGGACCTATGAGAAGCTAAAGTGAGCTTTCTCCAGCAAGGAGCAATGGCCTGATACATTTCCAAGTTAGTTTTCCCTTAATTTAATCCTGAAAATGAAGCTATTTGATTCACCAACTTTCCAAGAGTGTGTGTTCCGTTAACGTAGATTTTGTTAAGAACACCCAACTCTTTAAGTTAGTTATGTAATTAAAATTTGGAAAAAGTGCAGTTTGGTTTATAAAAACACCTTGTCAGTATCTTACATCGGAAAACTTTAACCTCTCCCATTTCTAGCCAAAGTATATACTGAACCAAATGTGCACAGATATTTGAATTCTTTCACATTCCTTTAAATGTCTAGATTTTGTTTAATCTAAGCCATATTTACATAGTATGTGGCATCTGGTCTGCTCGCAGTCCAAAACATGTTCAACTGATGAGAACATGAGATGAAGTATGGTTTACTTTTATACGTGTACATGACACTGAGTATGTGAGGCTTGCCCTGATCATCATGCACAGCCCCCCTCACCCCTTCTGAAAATCTTCCCCACAGTGCCGAGAGCAGGGAGCAGGGAATAGTATCTTTGCTTTGTGACTTGTAAGGTTTATTATTTGGACAATAGCCTCCCTTCCACTTTTATCCCCCAGTCAATCTTTATTCACCCTGCATGTCCCATGGGCAGTTACTTTAATGTGCACCTTTCTTACTTGAATACTTCTGTCCAAACAGTGTTTGGATGTTATCTATATATCATACTCCATATTTCATATTGCATTACTTATATGCACATATTTATGTATATGTAAATATGTATATATTCATGTTTACAGTTGCATGGCTTTTGTATTCATTTTATTAGCATAAACAAGTGGTCATCTATAGAACACTGTATCTTGAATTTTTATAAGCATATTTTAAAAACATATATCCAACACCATACATATACCATATATAAAATGTATGAAATGGAAAAGTCTATCTATTCAAATCTGTCTCTGCAGAGAAGACTTAAGAAGAATTATAATGTCAAAGTTAAAACTTGCCATTGAGCCGGGCGTGGTGGCGCACGCCTTTAATCCCA
Organism: Mus minutoides; assembly: GCA_902729485.2. Classification (NCBI taxonomy): domain Eukaryota; kingdom Metazoa; phylum Chordata; class Mammalia; order Rodentia; family Muridae; genus Mus; species Mus minutoides. Next base: position 605,956 of record LR749681.1, on the reverse strand, counting down.
GCACTCAGGAGGCAGAGGCAGGCAGATTTCTGAGTTCAAGGCCAGCCTGGTCTACAAAGTGAGTTCCAGGACAGCCAGAGCTACACAGAGAAAGCCTGTCTCAAAAAACAAAAACAAAACAAACAAACAAAAAAAAACAAAAACAAAACAAAAAAAACCAAAAAAACCAAAAAAACCCAAACTTGCCATTGTAGTTATTCCTTGACTTTGCTGTTTTCCTTAAAAATAAGAATAAATACACTGCCCTGGAATTTGGGGAATCTAATCTTGGGCAGAGTGGCGTGGGAATTCAATGTTGCGTTGACTTATACTAGACTAAATTTTGTTGGTGGAGGCGAGGTAGAAAGTCTTGAGAAGGTCACTGTTTCCTTTTGTACTACTTGGATTATTGTGAGTGACTGGGATTGGGTGGGTAAAGCCCACTTACTTATTGAAAGGAACAAACCTGGGTACATAAGGTTCCTTCTTGGGGTATCTACATGTTATAGAGAAGAAAATTACTGTTTGTGCTTTGCCTTTTCTGTTATGCTAAAGAAAATAAATGATAAACTGCATGGGAAGGTGGGGGTGGGGTGGGATGCAGTGAGGGTGGGGTGGGGGTGCCCTTGGAAAGAAACCTAAGACTAGTGAAAAGATTCAATGAATGCACCATTGGGCTCAGTGGAATCAGATTCTTTGCTTTAGATGGAATGTGTCCCAGTGTCCTGAGAAATCCTGTAGATGGGATTGTTCAACCTTACAGCCAGTGGTCCTTGAGAACCAGAGAGTGGGCATTAGTCATGGCTAGTTTTCAAAGAGGCTGAGAGGTGGGTTCTGCTGTGTTGATAAGAACTCAGGGCTGAATTTTAAACCAAGTCGGTTTTGAGACTGTTATCAGTCAGAGTCCTTGATTGTCAAAAACAGAAACTATCTCTGGGTGTTGTTGGATGGATACTGGATATTTTGACTAGAAATCCAGAGAGTCGGTCCCAGGCTCTCAGGGAAGCTGCAGAGCTTAGAAGATGCTAGCCCATGCCCAGGAAATGGGGTCTTTTCTCCTTGGCATTCTGACTCTGACAGATTGCCTATGGCCTTTTTCTAAATCCAGAGGCTTTGAACAACATGACCATTTGCTGAGCTCATGCTCCTTGGCTTTGGAAAGGCCATGCATATATTTGGATTCCTTCTTTCTTTCCTAACAGAAGGTGAAGATCTTGCATCCTCACAACATCTATCCCATAGGTAGAAGCCCTAGGCATAGGAAGGCTGCACAAATACTAGACAGTTTGAGGAGTGATAGATGTTCATTCCAGTGGCCATATGGAAGGAAGAATTTTCCATGGGGAGCCAGTGTAGTTCACTATAGCCATTCATAGTAGATGAAACTTACCCTCAAATAGAAGATAGAACAACATTATTATTTTTAATAGTAGAAAGACCAAGTCTCACATACAAGTCACAACTGATTGAAGCTGGGTACTCGTACTATAAGGGATGTCTTTAGGCATTTAAAGGAAGGAAGACTGACTCCTTAATGAATTGGCTGGAGATATCAGGGGAGAGTTCATTCAATCTGCTTTTGAAGTTAAGCAGGAACAGTTAGTGAGTGTGCTGATAAGAATTATGATCCAACAAGATCTCTGGGAAAGGGAACAAAGAGCAGAATTCAACAGGAGACAATTCAATATGATATAAATGTTACATCTTGTTCTTATAAAATCTAGATGCATCTTTAAGATGAATATAGAGACAGCCACTTAGCAATAGCGTGTGTGAAGATCCCTTTCACATTTCAATCATTTAAATAGATGAAAGCCTGGCATAAGAGCCAATAGCCTGAAACGCTAATGGTCATTATATATGCTAATGGAAATAAAGTGACCATCACAAGAGACACATCTGCCCTATTCCACCCTGCATAGCTCGGGTGACATGTTAAATATCCATTAATTTGGCCACACTCATGAAGGCTGTTTGGGATAGAGTGACTAAGGTGCAGGTGCATGTAAGAGTGTGATGGGTGAGGGAGAGCTGTAAAAACAATGAATTGTTTCATGGAGAACTGGGAGGCATGGGTGGCAGCTGTCTAGGAATACAGGCAGGTACCAGAGGTAGAAGTGTGGCTAGTGGCATGACCATGGAGTGAAGAGCTAGAACCATTGAATGGATGTTAGATGCAAAGGGAGGGGAGTTGAGTACCAAGGGGCCATTGTATATGAAGGGAAGTCCCATGTCACTAGTGTGGCCAGCTAGCCCGTCAGGGAGGCTTAAACATTTCACAAGCATTTATTTTTTTTCTCATATTAATTTCATGGGTCTTCAGGACCCTTGAATGGCAGATGATGTTCCCCAAGGCTCTTTTTCCCCTTCAGCAGGCTATTGAAATTTTTAATATCTGCACGAGGCCTGTGAAACACTCGGAGTTTTCAAACTCGGGAATATTAATTCATCATAAAGCTGTACTGGAATGCCTTAATAAAGAGCAACATGAGACAATAAATATTTGATTTGAAGAGATGGGATCATAAACCAATCATCCAGGCGCTTGCTGCAGAGAAAGACTTGGCTTAATTGGCGCTAGGCTGCCATAACACAAGTGGTCTCTTCTTAGGAGTTGAGTAGCCACCCTCTCCCCTCAACACACACACACACACACACACACACACACACACACACACAGAGTATTTTATTTTAAGCTTATTTAACCTTAAGGTGTTACAGTTTCCTTGCTTATCAAATTATAAAGGTATTTGTTAGGGGAACCTAGTTTGCCATAGCCCTCTAGAAGTCTCTTTTGTACTTTAAAAAATATGAAGAAGTTGTAAAATAATGGTTCTGTCAAGAAAATTACATATTGATCTGTCCTTCCATACTGGGATTTGGGCTAATAGGTCCAATGCTGGGTTATGGTTCTTCATAAAACACATCCCTTTTTGAAGGTCATCTAGGAGAGGACTTTCAGCCTGTATCACCGTCACCCTGCTTATTGGACATTTATAGAGTGCCTTCTGGAGCCATTATTCCAGCTGAGGAGGCGATGGGCCCAAACACACAGTATGGAAATTAAAAGTTTAAAAAGTGGTGCTTTCAAGGTTTTTGGCCTTTACGATGCAAACAAGTCCAAGTGTCTTCCCCAGCAATCGTATTTATTGGGGGAAATTAGCATAAAAGTAGTTAGCTTGCAGCATGATTTGAAAATTACAGCCTTGTAAAGGATCCCCAAGTTACAACAGCTGGAAGCATGCCGTCACCAGAAAATGCATTGTAAAAGTCTGGGCTGGTCTCGGGACTAATTTCATTCCTTTGGCATTTCTCTTCCTCACTCTCTGGTGTGTCTTTGAGCTTATTGTTCTGGGATAATGAAAGACCAGCTGAGGGTAAACACTGCCATCCAGCCATTTTGGGTTTATTCAGAGTTTATTCACTTGTTCATTTATTTAAAACCACCAAAAAACAAAAAACAAAATAAAATTCCACAAAACCAAAACTGATCAGGTACATTGTTGAGTACTGACTGTGTAGGATAACAGCGATGCTTTTTTTTTTTTTAAGCATCACTCACATAGTTCTGGGACTGATAGGAGAGATGGAAAAATACAATAAAATATGTTATACCAGCCACGAAAAGCTTGAGATGTTCAGAGCAAAAAGTGTATATTCGGGGAGATGATCTCATAGAATTGATGATTGAGCCCAGTCTGGACAATGTGTAGAAATAGCCAGGCCCATGGCTGAGAGAGACTGGGGTAGCATGGGGAGCTGGTGCTGGACCTGGGACACCTGTAGTTGGAACTTCAAGGAAGGGTTCTTGTGTTCTATCAGAATTAAAGACTCCTTGAAAAAAATGCAGATTGTGGGAGCCAACTGTGCAGTATGCCTGGGGACTGTTTTTCTGGTAGTGTATATTAGCTGGTCACATGCCTTTAATCCAGCATTGGGGAGGTAGAAGTGGGTCGATCTCTATGAGTTTGAGGCAGCCTGGTCTACAAAGAAAGTTCCAGGACAGCCAGTGCTGTTATATAGAGAAACCCTGTCTTGGAAAACCAACCAACCAACCAACCAACCAACCAACCAACCAACCAACCAACCAGACAAACATACAATTAAAAAGAAAAATAGGGTAAGGTATTTTACAAAGAAAAGGGGTATTACTATCTTATCTCAGGGTTCTGGGGTATGAGGTCTAAAAAACATGGCAGAGGGTCTTCTGGCAAGGGCCCCTCAGGCCTGTTTCTACCCTAATATGACTGACGTGAGATGTGGGAGATTAAACTTTGGATTGAGTTCGGGGATAAAGCATATCTGATCTAGAGCAAGGTGGGAACAGGTCTTCACCTGACTGTGAAGTCCGGGCTTTCAGAATCTGCTTTCATAGGAAGTGGGGAAGAGCGAAGGATTTAATGCTGGTGAGAGCTCAGAGATGAGATTTTTAGAGTCTGTGATGTCCCAACATGGAAAGACTTGGAGCATATTATGCTGAGTGAAATGAATTGGTTATAGAAAAGACAGATGCCTCATGACGGCACTACGTAGCACCTATAAAGCTACACTTAGAGGCAGCGACAGCGGTGGTTGTCAATGACCAGGTTGGCAGAGATGAGTCATGCAGTTCGGTGGACTACTGTAGAGCAAAGAGACTATAGTTAATGATGTAAAAATGGAAATTAATAAATAGGTCCCCAGTGGATGTTCTCAGCACAAAGAGATAAATATATGAGGTGGTAGGATCATTTGCATGATTAAGCCATTGTAAAATGTACACACCTAGAGAATATTTGGGTCGTAAACACAGTTTTTGTGTTTTGCCAGCAAGTGTTCATGATGGTTTTCATTGTAACTTCTTTTTTAGTGTTGAGTGTTGAACCCAGGGTCTCATTATGACAACAAATAAAAAAAATACTTCCGCTCATATTTCCCAATTTCTTCCTAGTGTTGACCTCTTCTGCTGGTCCTGTTCCTCTTTCCAAATTATGCCTCTTCTATTTCGCGTCTTATGTATACGTTTTTAAGAAGCCTACATCACAAATATGAGAGTTTGTCTCCTTATCCTGGGCTCACGTGAACAAGCAGGAATTCACCCCAGGAGAGGCACTGACAACTGACAAGAGGATTCACACCACCCAGATCTAGTCTGGTGAACTGGGTGAACAGTTTACAGTTCTAAACTGTAACCTGGGGTTACATAAAAGAGCATGGGTAAAGGATGACTTCTGGGAATACACACCACCTAAGAGTCTCCATCCTCCAGAATTATTAAGCCATACTTACATGTCACTGGGGATGTGATACCTATACATTCCTACCTTATACACACCGACCCTGTGTGTCTCCATCTTTTTCCATGAGGGAGTATTAGTAGGCCCAGTCTTGTCAGAGTCTGGTGCGGCAATCACAGCTGCTTCTGTTTCAAGCCTTTCCATGCCTGGAGGAAAGTGTTCTGCAACAGAGAGAAAATGTATTTGCCTTTTTATCTCTGGCTTAGTTCTCTTAATATCATCTCCAGTTTAATCCATTTTTCTGCAAATGGTATTACATAATTTTATTCTCTGTGGCTGCATAAAACTCTCTCTCTCTTTCTCTCTCTCTGTCTGTCTCTCTGTCTCTGTGTGTGTTTGTATGTGTTTGTGTGTGTACATGTGCACATAGCCCTGCCTATATAACCTTGCCTGGCCCGAACCTTTTCTATGTAGAACAGGCTGGCCTTGAACTCAAATATGTGTGCCACTTAAGCCTGGCATACAGAAATTTTCTTTATCAATTAATTTGTTGATGGGAGTCAAGGCTGATTCCATTGCTTGGCTGTACAAGTAGTACTGCAGCAAGCATGGCTGCACAGATATCTTTTAGCTGACGTAGGTTCCCAGGTCCCCAGGAGTGGGTTGCTCTGATTTCTGTGGTGGCTGCACTAAATTATATTCTCACCAACAGAGTAAAGGATCCCTTTCTCACCAGCAGTTATAGTTTTTCTTGATGATATCCATTCTGACTGATGTGAGATACAATCTGACTGTAGTTTTGATTTGGACTTCCCTGCTTAAGAATGTGGGAACATATTTAAAAATACATTTATTGGCCATTATACTTCCTTTGAAAGTTCTCTCTTCGGTTTACTTCCACATTTATTGAGTGGATTATTTTTGGTGGTAAGTTTTCCACAAATTATTTCTCTGGTGTGTAGTAGACAAAGATTCAATTATGCCGTAATACAACTTTGAAGAAGAAAGGCTTACCTTGATCTTGAAGCTAGGGGGAAATGCTGTTAGACCAGAGTCGGGGATCTTGTGTTAGGTCATCGGAGAGATAAGGACAGATTAAAGGTGTATCAGGGATTGGCAAGGAGTGGGTAGAGCTAAGTCATGTTTTGAAGATAGAGTTGATCAAGTGTAGCAATCAGTTGGATAACTCCTTGTCTTCTGGTAAGAATCTGGGGCACCTTGTGTTTAGGGCAGTGTTTCAGGGGTGTTGCTGTGGGTAGGTCTGGGGGTCCAGAAGTTTCTTTGTTTCTTCCTTAGCAGAGGACTGAATGTTTTGACCTGCCTGTTGCAGATTGAGCTGGAGTCCCCTCCTCTTCATTGCCAGACCCACATTCTGTTACCACTCCATGAGTTCTGTAGTTGTGGCATCCCTGCCAGGTTTTCTTCTCTCTCCAAAGATGCTGAGAGGAAGACAGAGCAGGTATCTGAGTTGGGGTCCAGGCTTAAGCTCTCTAGTTTTGGAGTGGCAATTATCTGTGCTTCTGAGCACACCCATTTCCTCCATGTCCCCAGGAGCAGGCGCGCATGTGCAGATCTCCCTCTAACCTTGAACCTGTTGGATTGACAGAATTCATCACCTTCCATAGAATGTATGCTGATTCCTAAGTTCAGTGTGGAAGTATTCTTAATTCTAAATTTAACAGCAATATTAATTAACATGTTATTTATCCATTATGCTGGAATTTACAATCTCTGATGTCAATTGGCCCCTTATATCTCCTTGTAATAAACATGGACCATATTTCTTGCTTAAGGAAGAAAGGAGAACCCACATCCTGGACAGAGAGGCCAGCTTTAATGGAACGGGGGCTTGTGGTATAGGCCTGCAACAGGGCACCTAAGATGGAGGGTAAAAGCTCGGGAGAGGCTGGGAATATACTTGCTCTGAGCCAGTGTTCCTTGAACTTTATTAGTCCCCAGCTCCTCTCCTACTGGAAGTACATACTAAATTGAGGTAGAATTCTGTTGACTTTCCTTTTCTTACAGGACACAAAAGGTTTGTAATCTAATTTATTGGGTTGTCTTGGAAGAAAATACGGGCTGCCGAGCTTGCCAAACCCAAGCCTGTGCTGTCACTCATTGTCCCCCTGACTCCCTTTGTCCTCCAGTGTCCCTCCTAATCTCATTGGAAGATCCCTCCACTCCGCCCGCTAGTGCTCCCTCCCCCAGTAATTAACGAGGGAATGAGAATGTCAATTTAACTTCTCACTGAGACCTGGCGCTAACCACAGATCTTATTTTAGGGCACGGCCTTTCCCCTCTAGCTCCTTGAAGTCCCCTATTAATTCACATTCTTTATTTACTGAACAAACGAGCCCAGATCTCAGAGGGAATGGTGAGTAAGAGTCACACTTCTTGGAGGGTGGGCAGGGAAGAGGCTCTCTGTATGCTGCTGCTCTGTGGGAAGCTATTTGTTCATTTTTCTCAAAAAGGGCAAGCCTAGTGTAGAGTAAAGGCAGGACCACTGTACCAATGTCCTGGTGGTGTTGACACAAATTCTTTTCCCACGTAATCTGCCAGGGTCCTTCTCTTGACTTATAGTAAGGACACATGAAGTTAGGCCACTCCATCTTCAGAGAAGCTAGAAGCTAGAAGTCTCCAACTCAGCCTTTCCATTCCTTTTGTAATGGCCCATGAGCACACATCCAAGGGGCTCACTCTGTGGGTTCCTGAAACAGAACTAGATTCTTTGTGGGGTTTATTAGAAAAAGCATGCTTCTCAGGGCAGTGTTTCTTAGTGACCCCTCATGATTTCTGTTCTCCTCATTTGGGAGGAATAGACCTAGAAAGGCAAAAATGACCCACCCCAGGCCCTGTAATTTTTATTAGCAACTGAATTACCACTTAAATTCAGACCTCCCAGCCAATGCAGGCTAGCTGTCCTAGATGCCTAGAAAGGTGACTTTGACCTAGCATAGCTGCCTGCATCAGAGTACCTGGGGCTCACAATAGAACGGTGGTAGCTGGGTGATCAGTGACCTGCATTTCCAGCAAGCTCTTCCAGTGTCTTGTCACCACACTGACATTTGAAATCTGCTGACGGAAATCCACAGGATTAACTTGTGTTCTACCTTGTTCCACCACAGCTGTCCTTAGTGCGCTTCCTTGGCCCTAATTGCTTTCTGTTTGTGCTTCTCATGCTAAAAGGCACAACCTGGCTGAAAAGAAAAGTCTGGAGGCTCCGGTGACAGTGATAGTGGGGGCAGTTAATGCCAAGCTACAGTCCTCTTCTCTGTCCTCCTACACGGCCTCTTCATGGAAGGAGTACGACAAAACTTATTTTCAGCTGTCACTGCTTTGTCAAGTAGCTATCTTCTTGCTGACATTGGCTTCTCAGAATTGCTTTACTGTTGTTAACTCAACTTGGAGTTATTTGGGGGTAATTGACTGGTATCGAAGGTTAGTTAATAGTGACTCAGAAGTAACAGGAAAACTGGACAGCTGGACAGTATGTCATGTGTGAGGGTGTGTGTGTGTGTGTGTGTGAGGTCGGGGAAGGGCAGGAGAGACCTACTTTGTGTCAACAGGTGTCAAGGCTTCAGACAATTAAATACACTTCACATTTGTCCTCTGACCCACTTCCTATTTAAGGGTGTCAGGCTTCACATGTCAGCCACCACTCCCCTGTGGTGATTCTTATGATCAAAGGTTAAAAGGCTGGCCTTTATTTAGGTCAGGATGCCCAGAACTGACTTACAGTGTGTCAAGACTATATTGTTCCTTCCTGCTGGGCTCCTCCACTGTGGGGGATACTCAGGTTGGTTTTATCAATGTTTCTCCAAATCCCAAATGCAGTTTAAGTGACTTCTTCTGGTTGGGTGTTCTTGAAGGTCAGTTCGAGGAATGGTGTGGATTTTGACCATATTCACATGTGGTCCTGGTGCTGGTCTTAGTGACTTCCATCAAAGACAAGCTAAAAAATAAAGGCAGGTTCAGATTCATGGGTCTTGTGAAGGCTAATCTGCTGGGAACTGGGCATCTGTGTGACTGGTTATACCTGGAAACGAAGCACGAGAGTGAGCTTCATCCTATGAAGCTATGGGCACTATCTTCAGGGATTGCTGAGTGAGATAAGTATGCCTAAAGGCTTTTTAGGGTAGGTCGCACTGACAGTCAGGAGGTAGTGAGTGGAATGAATTACTACTACACCAGAGAAGGTGCCACTGGCAGCCACCTGAGGGGGCAGGAGGGGATGGGAACAAATCCTGTGTAAGCCAGATAAGACCATCTGTGTCTGTTTCCAAAAAGGCCAATCTTTGACAAGGTCACTTTGTACATTATGGATTGTTCTTTGGCTATTCTTTTGGGAGGCGATAATAGGGAATCCTGGATAGAATGGAGTGTGGGGGTGTTGTAGTAAATCTCCAACCCCAGTAAGCCCATGCAAAAACACACAACTCACTTATAAGATTTATCAGCTGCATGCCTAGATTGGGCAGATTTACCACTCTTTCCCTTCTACTGCCCAATCACAGGCCTTTATTTGACTAGTTAAAATGGAGAGAAGGTTCACATGAAATCACCTGAGTATGTGATCCACTCATTATTGGAGCAGCTCCTCTGGAGGAAGCAGAAATAATATCAGAATACAAACAGTACCAGGACAACTCACAACATGGGGAAGTGGACGGTAGAATCTAGAAGAAGAGGGAACTAGGAGAAGAGATGAGATTTCCTTCTTACCAGGGTTTACCTTGCCCAGCAAACAGGGCTCTGATCTCTGAAAGCAGGGCTGGCTGACTTCTTACCCAACAGCAGCTACCTCATTGGCTCAAAACATGAGATAATTTACACCCATTTGATAGGGTGAAAGTGAGTCCACTGATTTTTGCCAATGGCTAAGCAAGAATGCACCGAATGCCATAGGAAGTCTTCTTTACAGAGGCCATCATTCCTTTGACAACTGTTCTGGTCCATTTGATGGTTAGATGTTTCTGTGGGCATCTGCGCTACATGGACTATCCAATAAGCTGTTATTTGTCCACCTTTAACTGGCATCAAGGCTAGTAGGTTGCCATGAGTTATGATCGATGGGGATCTTCAAGGTGACTTCATAGGCACCCTGGCACCTCTGGGCCAGATCCCCAGGAGCAGTGTACATAACTAAGGATCACATTCCAGATGAGAGCAGTTAGCCTGCCAGGGGCATTAGTAGTTACATGTTCTGGGTTGATTGCCCCAACTGGAATTCGGTTTGCCCCTCTTCAAGCTAGACCTTGTAGGCTCTCCTTTTCAGCTCTCATCTCAAGTGCCGAGACTACCAGGAAACCAAGGCTAATTATGAGTGCTCCCCTCGGCAAAGTGAAATGGGTTAAACTATTCCGTAGATCTTCACATTTGTCAGACACACAGGTAATATCTTCATGACAGAAGAACCAAGGTGGAGGGTCGGGGATGGAGCTGAGAAGAGAGACACTGTGCCTCCTGAGTGGCACATAGTGCCAGAGAACCTGGGTCTCGGGGAGATTTGACCCTTGTCACTTAGCTGTTTGCTTTTGTTCCTATTAATAAGCACCCGAGACTGAGTAATTGATAAAGAATCGAAGCTCTGGAGGCTGGGAAGCTCAAGAACATGGCATGACACGTGGTTGGAGTCTGTTGAAGGCCTCCGTTTTGTGTTCTGATATTTCAAAGAACGTCACATGGTGACACAGGTGTGCTGCCTTTGGCCCCTTATTCCCCTTTATAAAGCCATTCATGCTGCTGTGGGGCCACCACCCTCATGACCTCAGATAATCCTGATGGCTTCCCAAGGCCCCGCTTTCAAACTTAAGATAAAACGTGGGGGGTTAAATTTCCAACATGTGAATGGAGGTGCACGCATGGGAGCCTTAGCAGTGTTGGAGAAAAGGTGCTTTGGCGAGCATTAAGTGCAGCCATGTCTGCAGTGTTGGGAGTCCATCTCTGCCTGCGCTTCTTTATTCACATAGCAGCATGTTTCCTAAAGATATATAGGAAGCAGAAAGGGCCAGTGGGCCATACTTCATATTCTGGGGAAAGCTGAGGTAGTGTTGTCTCTGCAGCCTTCTTTGAACATCTTTCTATCAGAAGAGGATTCAAGTCTAAAGTGGTCCCTAACGGCTGTTCAGAACATCTGCCTAGAGCACATGGAGGCCGCCAGCAAAGCTGGAAGATGGGAAGGAGTTTGTTGTACAACCATGGAGACAGGAAGATGTTGTCACTCCTTATCTTCTAAACTATACCAGGATCTTTTCTTTCCTCGTTTTTATGTTCTTTTCTCAAAGAGCACTAGTTAATAATTCACACACAGTAACCAATTAAGTAGAAATTTCATTTGAAGCAACAGAGGGCTCAATTAGTGTTTGGAAATCAGGTGCATAAATTGCTTTGGAAGGAATTTAAATATTTACATACATATATGCATTGTGAATGTAGTTGTAGGTGTCTTTATATGTTTTATACATATACATTTGCCTATGAATCAGGGTTGAAATTTGCCCAGAGAACTACGCGACAGTCACATGCCCAATTAGTCATGCATATGAAATGTAGCGCTTGCTTTGTCAGTGAGAAGCAGAGTGCTTTTCAATAGCATCCCCGGGTTCCCGGGTTCCCGGGTTCCCGGGTTCCCGGNCTCTAAAAACAAATAATAATGATAAATAAATAAATAATAAATAAAACAATGATAAGAAGAAACGTGCCATAGCGAGCCACTGGTCAATTAATGGTATTTACTTAGCATGTGCTTCTCTATAAGCTACTGTATGCTCTTGCAGGAGGTTACAAGAGATGAGGCGGCCCACTAGGTTTCTAATAGGCTTCCCAAGGATAAGAACAAGAAAAGAGTGGCTATGAGTTCTTACCAAAGGAATTGGGGTCAGAATAGTTCTGCAAAGATGATATGGTGAATTATAAAGGATCAGATTATATAGAATAGAGCCAGAAGAAGGCCACCAACATTAAGAAGTACAGCATTGAATTGTTGCTTTAATGAAGACAAAGGTAACTGTGGACTTTCTAGGAAGAAAGAACGTCCGGGAGAGTGTTCTTCCACAGCAGTGGCCTCAGCCTTCCTGATGCGGGGCCCTTTCATACAGCTCCTCATGTTTTGGTGATCTGCAACCATTAGATTATGTTGTTGCTACTTCATAACTAATTTTGTTACTATTTTGAATCATAATGTAAATATCTAATATGCAGCCTCCAAAAGGGTCGTGTCCCACAGGTTGAGAACCACTGCTCTATGAACTAGTGCTGGTGGAAGAGGTTCACAGAAGGAGCTAGAATAACTGTCCTTTGATTTGTTTTGGAGAGATTAGGGGAGAGAGATCTTATCTGGTGTCCTCTGCTCTCAAAAGACAGGAATATTTTCTACTGAAGTTTCCTTCAAAGGAAAGAGTCTTACAGATTCTATTACATGGCAGAGGTTAAAATGAAAGACTAGGGGAGGGATCAGGCTGCCTAGCTGAAACTCTTGTGCCTGATAATTACTTTGTGACTTTAATCGTGTTAACCTCTATGAGCCTCAGTTTCTCTCTCAGTAAAGGGAGCATAGCTTCATTATTTGACTCATGGTTATAAGATACATTAATGCTGAGAACAGCATCTGGCATGGTAATCTGTGTTCGGCCAGTGTTAATCATCAATAGTTAATACTTTCAGCACTGTTAATACAGCTCAGTATGCTTTGGGTACTGAAGATGCTCATAGGCACAGGAAAGGCTTTCTGAGTAAATAAATTGGAGCCCTAACATTTACTAATGTGGAGACTTAAGTCTTGAATAAACATTGTCATGTAACTGAAAGTATTTTAATAAGACTTAAAGAAGAGCCCCTTGTTTCTGTTTTTCAGTTAGCTCCTCCTTCCCAAGGAGGGCGATTTGTCCTTGGCAGCTCTCTGCTTCTTTGATACTCTTAAGGAAGCACATGTCACAGTTGCAAAAATCCCAGTTGGATAAGCAGCTCTCCTTGCTTCTCTCCTGCCCTCTGCTTCTTACGCTTCTTATTCTCCTGTTTTCTATTTTTCATTCTGTCACTGACTGCCTCACCGCTCGCCCTGCCTCATAATGGTTCATGAACTCTGTGGGGTAGGCTTTCTAGTTTACATGTGATATCACCACATATCTGATTTATTGAATTATGTATAGAATGGATTTAAGTAAAATTATAAAATATAGTCATTACATTTCAGCCTTACCCAGCTAAGCTTTTTTCCCTTTATTTCTAGAGGTTTTGCATTATTTGTTATTTGTAGACCCAAATGCAAAGTTTTTAAAATGTAGTTTTGAATATTTAAGTAGGAATCCTAATTTCAGTTAGCTGTTGAGAGTCATAACTTTTTTGTTGACAGTAACTGTAAGTTTTTAAAGGACAGATTAGATTTGATAGTGTGTCTTCCATGACCCCAATGATACCTCGGGCTAGCTGGGGAGGGTTTGATAGAGATGTCCAGTTGTGGCTGAACATTCCAGAGACACCCAGTCTCTGCACTTCTGCCTGTTGTGAGTTTTTGGGTTAACCACCATCCATATCACAAAGAGACTTCTCTGATAAAGTCTGAGAGCTTCACCAATCTATAGATATAGAGATACAGATTTAGAGGGCAGTTTGAAACTATGTACATTTAGCAAAATGATAGCAATTGGCTTACCCCTGGGGCCTATGAGGTTCCCAACTATGAGTTCTTGGTCAGAGTAACGGTATCAGGCATGCCTTTCCTCCTGTGGGACAGACCTTAAAGTCAATCAGAAAGCAGTGCATTACCTAACATCATTCATACCACCATTACACCCAAGGGCATATCTCACTATGCCTTGTTATTGTGGAGCATTGGGTTCACAGCTCGGCAAAACCATGTTGACCTTCTTCCAGAGGCCTGCATACCACTTTCCAGTACTGGAAAGCCAGATGGCCAGGAAGAAGCTTCCGGTCCAGTGTTGACCTTGCTTTCCTATGTCCTGTGGCCAGAGTATGTGGTTTCTTCAGCAGTAGGGTCTTCTTATCAAGTTCTGATGGGTGAACAAGAACAAGGAGAATAGCCTGCATTGTTTTAGAGATCTCTGGGACACTTCTAACCAACAAATCAAGGGAAGTGTCCCACAACAGACACTGGGCCTTTGTTTTGTCGACGTACGGCTTCTGTAGGAACATTTCCCTTGTAGGGCAACTCCAGTTAAGCTCTTTCATATGAATTTTCATAAGGAGTAGAGGGAAGCATTGTCTATGGGCATGATAGAACAGCTGGACTCATGAACTTGAAGCAGCTGTGGTCGACTGTATCGAGCCATGGACACCGGCATGGAGTGGGGAGGGGCTTATATAGTTCCACTTCTAGCTCAGGAGCTATTGACAGTTGGTGGCTTCTGAGGGAGGACAGTCAGCTCTCTTTGAGGGTGGCACCTGGTAGATCAACGGTGGTCCATTGGATGGCCCCACACTCATAGATGTATTGGTAACACAAACTGGAGTGGCTAGGTTACTAAAGAAAAAGGAAGACATAGGTTATGGGAAAGTAAGGGGTTGGTTTTGGAGGAGGTGGGGGTGAATATGGTCAAAATATATTCTATATATGTATGGAGTTTGTAATTAATTAATTAAAATATCATATTTTTAAAACTGTTAACATTGGAGGCCAGTAAGATGACTCAGTGGGCAAAGGTACTTGTCACCAGGTTTGATGACCTAAGTCAGTTCAATCCCTGGAAACTATACTGTGGAAGGAGAGAACTCATTCTCACAAGTTGTTCTCTTGACTCTCGCAGAGGTACCATGAAGTAAATGTGTGTGTGTGTGTGTATAAAAATTTGAAAAGTAAAAAGGCACATGACCCAGACACCTATCCTAAGTTGAGCTGATGTTTTGCCTGAAGCTGCTGTGGGCGTTTCCTAGGTGCACAGGAGTAGCATACAGTGACAACTTGTGATTAGGTCATTGTAGAAGTAGCCTGAGTATCCCTGTATCTAAGTAATGTATGCTGGAGAAATATTTAACAACAGCATATTCTCTGTTGAGTAAACTTGTTCTTGGTGTGTACACACAAAGGCAGCACAACCCAGCATCCAGGTAAGGTCATGCAAGCTTTTAGGTTCTGCTTCTTAGCTCCCTTTCTACTGGGCTTGGCTACCTCTTGCCTTGCAGTGTGTGCCAGTGAACCTACAGGAATGCTATACTTCTCAGGATGGTTCTCTGATGCTGGCAGCTTGGCAGTGACTTGACATGTCCACACATCTGGGTATACACCCATGTTAGGAGTGCTCTAGAAGCCTTGCCTCCAACAGCCTTGTCTTGTCACAGTTTTGGTCAAGATTTCAGACCAAGTTTAGATGATCTGAGCCTTAACCTTGGCAAGCTGTTTTCCAACATTTCCAATGTGGAGCTTTGACTTCTGTAGAAATTGAACATGTGATAATGCCTGGGACCCTAAACTATAAGGAGAGGGAGAGAAGAATGGTTGCTTGGTATCTCTTACTCTGTTTTCTTAGATTAGACATGAGCCTGTATTCCCAGAAGCCTTCTGGTTGCAGAGAGAGTCTATCATTTGTAGTTGAGGAGGAGGTACACGTGGTTGCTGTGTTGGAGAGGACGCACTTGGGGGGAATGACTGTCAAGTAAGCTGGGTTATTTCCAGACAGACAGTGAGGGTGACAGTCACCTTGATACTTACCTGGGAAAAAGTACAGAAGGTGCTGCTTGGACCAAGACTGACCACTAACTGAGACCAGTGAGATGTCTCATGGTGATTCTTACAGGATAGTGAAAGTAGGAGGAAAGGTTTATAATTTTATATGAAAAGTCTTCCTTTTACACTCATATCCTTGTGTGTCATCATCCACAGTGCACCCACCGACTCCAGTGGACCTGCCAGATTGGATGGAGGAAAGCCCACGAGGCTTCAACCATGTGTAATGAATGATTGACAACAGAGGAAGGCTGGGAAGGGGAGATGTGGCCTTACCTGGGGAAGAGTACACATACCAATTGGTTGTCTAGTGCCAAACAGTTAGCTCTGAAAACATACAAGTAACATTGTACATACTTAGTGGGTTTTATTTAGGAATATCATGTATATACATATGTGCATACAATAATAACTAGTTTTTTTAAAAGTGGCTTTGGATTTGAAGGAGAGCAGGGAGGGGTATATGGAAGGGTTTGGAGGGAGGAAAGGTAAGGGAAACTAATTATATTTAATTACAAATAATTACATTAATAATAATTAACATTATTTAATTAATGTTAAATAATTAAATAATAACCCAAATAAATAGATGATGCATGGATACATACATATATACATAAAAGAGTAGAACTACCAAATGACCTTTTCTGAAGCATTTCAGTTGTGTACTCTGTCCTTGGAAAACGTTTTAAAAGCTGCATCTTTCAGTCTTAAGTGTCTTAAGCATTGGGAACTGTACAGAGCTGCTTGTGTTGTATTTTAAGCTTTGCGGAAGTGGAAGCAGTTGGTTTCTTTGATCTCTAGGAACACCCATCATCATTGTGGAAACTACTAATTGCCACTTAGCACTCTTTTCTTCATGCTCTCCCGCCTCACCTTGTATTATCATCCTAACTTTGGTCTCTTGGGAAATACTCTTAGTACTTAAAGAGAGACCAGGGCAATGTTCACCCTAGCCAGGGCTCCTTCATTTCCGTAAGGAGCAGGGATGGGCTTGGTTTCTGGAGAGTCCACCCTGTGGAACTGAGCCCTGAGCAGGACACCATTGCCTTCATCTTCTCTTGCTACCTGGGCATCCTGGCTCTTCATCTCTTTAGTTGCTCCTTTTCTTCCTGGGTGGTCAACTTCTTTCACATTGTGTTCCTTCCTACACCTGCACCAGCTCTATCTTCCCGGTTCAGTTTGGCATGGTACCTGGTTGTTGTTTGGTTCACCTTGATCCAGTGTCTCCCAAGCTATTTGGACTTCTAAGCCTGCTTGTTGCCTGGGGAACACAGGTAACCTTGGAGTAAGTCTACTCCTGAGGTTGATGAATAACCTTACCAGTGACTACATAACTTGGTTCTGCATTTCTGACTACATTTGACAGGCATTAAAGTGCACAGGGCCTGTGAATGTACTAAGCTGTATGGAACTTTTCCCATGGAAAGTCTAAGTGTTGCAAGGGGGCAGTGGGCTTTCAGATCATGTTTTCTAGAGCCCTCTGGGGAATACCATAGAGGTTTTAGACTTTGGCTCTCTCACACATGATTTTCAGCCTCACCTGAAATTGACTTCCTCTACTGGAAAGCAGTGCATGTGACATGGATAGCTTAGAAAGAAGCCTTTCCTATGCGACAACCACCATTAGTAATAATTAATCTGAATGAGGAGCTAGAACACTCTGGCTGACTGAAACTCCATTTTTGGTGTCCCCAACTTACTGGACATGTCACTTTGAAGGAGTCATTTTGCTTTTTTAATGTTTTCTAACTAGTTTTCCTCACAGAATCTCTAGTCAATGATCATAGAGATATTTAAATATTGGAATATTTAGTGCTACTGTGTCTTAAATATTTATACAACTCTGAGATCTTAGAAGAAGATTGGTTTTTATGTTGCTCTTACCAACAAAGCAAAACAAGACAAAAACAAACAAACAAACAAACAAACCCAACTTCATAATATTACTGAGAAATTGTATGTTTTTTTTCTTTTGTTTCACCTTGTTAGCTTCCAGTCTTGAGCACTAACCATTTTCTCCCTCCCCTTTTCACTTGTCTATGTCCCACAGGGTCTGTGTGGCCCAAGCTGGCCCCTGGTCTTGAACCACCAAGCTTCTCACCTAAGCTTCCCATCACCTATAGCTGAGCTCAACTTATAAAACTATAAGCTATCAATTTTCAGAGGATTTCAACTCCCTTTCCTTTCCTTTAATCATTACTGTGTTCCTAGTGAGCCCCCTTACACCCTGCTTCCTTCTCTTGGCTGAGTTATGCTCACTTTTTCCAAGCTATGACAGTATCAACAATCTGTGAGCTTTATGTAGTTTTTCTTTGTTCTGAAAGAAAGCAGTTCCTTAAGGACCTCAGTATCTCTTTGTGAGTTTGGGGGAGTAGCTTTTATGAAAGCCAGAGCGATAGGATCTTTGGTAGAGGTATTGTACCCCCTTCACTCTTTTCTCCTGCAGTTCAAGAGGTATGGATGCGGTTCTTTGTTGGTAACAACCTGATGCCTGACATAGTCTTACTTCCTCATCCACTCATTGTCTTAGTTAGGGTTTTACTGCTGTGAACAGGCACCATGACCAAGGCAACTCTTATAAAAATAGCATTTAATTGGGGCTGGCTTACAGGTTCAGAGATTTAGTCCATTATCATCAAGGCAGGAGCATAACAGCATCTAGGCAGGCATGGTATAGCAGGAGCTGAGAGTTCTACATCTTCATCCAAAGGCAAATAGGAAAAGACTAATTTCCAGGTAGCCAGGATGAAGGTATTAAAGCCCATGCCCACAGTGACACACCTACTTAAACATGGCCACACCTCCAAATAGTATCACTCCCTGGGCTAGGCATATTCAAGCAACCACACTCATCCTGGGGTTAGGAGTCATTATAGGAAGTTTTAGCGGATACAGATGTTTATTCTATTGCACTAATGGTGGCTGTCTCTTATCTATTTTACCTCATTTGCCCTTATTTTGGTAACAATCGTGAATGTCTAAGCTGATAATTTTATTGATTAATATACTGTAGTATATTAGCATATATACTTTGACTCACACTCCTGAAAAAAATGTGTGTGTGCATATAAATTACAAGCATTTAAAGCCACACATAGGATTTGTTTAGTGAAGAATGCACTTGTGCGCACTTAGGCTTCTCATTACCATTCCTACTCTGGACACCCTTGACCACCTCTGTTGGTTGATTCTGCACAAGCTCTTTTGATAGGTCTGTTTTCGAGAGCTTTCTTTTCCAGCTCTTTTGAGCTATTAGGGTTATACCTGTTTTGCAGAACAGACTGTGCCCTGCTGTCATTCCTGGTGTTTCTTTGTGAAATAGAGGTGGGTCATCAGAACAGAGGTGGATTTTTGCTCTCAGGCAGTGAACTGATTAAAGTCTTTGGGCAGACATTCTAATATAACAGTGAACTTGCTTGTATTCTGTTCATCCCCTTTTGATTTTCCCTCTCTTCTGTAGTAAGCATTCCAGTCTGCTTTGTAGTAGTTTGGTGGCAGCAATCCAACAGCTAAGAAGAGATTGTTAGAGAATCATGCTAATGAAATGAATATGAAAGAGTATTACAAAAACCACATGAACGAATGCAAAGCTTTCTTTGGGGTTTCGCTTCATCAAACACTTTCATATGAACCCTAACAATGAATGACTATGTAGTATAGAGATTACCATGAGATTTCTAAAGCCTTGTTTTGCCATATTATTCTTGGAAATGAGTTCGAAGGCCTCTGTTGTGCATTGTAAAGCTTCCAGCCTAAGCTGATCATCTTTGCTGTCTTTAGTTACTGTTCTCTTGCTGTAAAAAGACACCATGACCAAGGAAAGCATTTAACTAAGGGCTTGTTTACAGTTTCAGAGAGTTAGTTTATTGTCATCATGGTGGGAAGCAGGTGGGCACAGTCCTGCAGAAATAGCTGAGAGCGACATCCTGATCCACAGGCAGCAGGCAGAGAGAGAGTGACACTGGTCCTGACGTGTGCTTTTGAAACCTCATAGCCCACCCCCATTGACACATTTCCTCCATCAAAGACACCTACTCCATCAAGGCCACACCTCTTAATCCTTCCCAAACAGTTCATCAGCTGGGGACTAAGCATGTAAATATATGGGGGCCATTCTCATCCAAAACTTCACACTTATTAATAAATTTTACATTATAGTTTGTTTTCAATAAGCAATTAAGGATTGGTCATACTCATCAGAATCATTAATGTTGATGGCATAATCTTTTAATTGCAAGGCAAACGAACACAAATCAAAATAGGTTTTATTTAATGTGTGAAAGCTTCATGTGTAATGAAAGTTACAAAACAAAGGCATTATTTTCCATAATTTTCATAAATTCAATCTTTTCAAGAAAGCCTGGATTTAAAAATGAAAATGTTGAATAAGCAAGTTTGTTTAATTTTTCTCTCTACTAGAAGGGAATTGCACTTGCCATAATCAGTAACAAGATGATCAAATGTACTTTTAGGTAATTATTTAATACTATTACAAGACATAGTTCTCTCTGTGCTGGCCCTGGTTCTGGAGTTTTTAATTTAGACTAGAGAGATCTGTGAGCAAAGCAACAGTCTAGAAAGTTCTTCTGAAGCTAGAGCATACTTATCCAAGGCTGTAGTGATCACTAAAAGTAAACAAAACAACTTAAAGCCAAACAACACCAAAAAATACATGTGAAATTTGCTTGAATTCTGAAGCATGGATGGATAAGGTTTAGAAGGCAGATAAAGTATTTTAGGTAAGGGACATTATATATACATGCACAAGGAGGCTGTAAATCAAACTCTGTTGGCTTAGAGTAGAAACTTTTTAGAGGTTATACCAAGTTCAGGTTGAAAGGTATTTAGGAGTTTGATCTTTATGCCACATGAAGGTGGTTGGTTGGTCATTCATCTGTATCTATCTATCTATCTATCTATCTATCTATCTATCTATCTATTCATTTGACCTGAACCCATAGTTACTACATGCTAGCTCTGTGTTCTATCACTAAGCAATCCTTCTACCCTTGCTGTTGGTTTTTGACGTAGACCAAGCAGCAGAGACATGAAGAACTACATTGAGGGGTATAAAGCCCAGGACCCACTTGAATATGAAGTTCTAGGACTGGACCAATGAGCTTGGATGCGTTAAGGAAGTTCCAAGTGGTTCTGTGAGTGATTGGTTTGAGAGCTGGGCTGCAGGCATGGTGGGTGTTGGTGGAGAAGTGCTAGGAGCTTTTCCTTCAGTGCTTCCTGCAGGCAGCCATCCCTCTCTCTTCTCTTTTAGATATCAGACCCTGGGGGTAATTCCCTTCTCTTCTTGTCAACCATGAGTCTCTTCCTTCTATTCTTTCTAAAATTCTATTGGTCCCCCAAGCCCCTACTCTCAGGTCCTAACATCTACTTTAGACCTTAGTAAGCTCAAATTCCAAGTCACATCCAGCATTCACTAATTTGTTCTCTCTAAGCTGCCTTTGTCTTAGATTCCTGTGCTTCTGTGTAAGTTGAGTCTCCCCTGAGAGTCAGATCAGCAGTCTTGTCTCACAGGTCCTGAGCTTCCTTGATCCAGCGATGCCCTCTCCCTGACATCAACTCTACCCCCATCCTGAGAGTCAGATCAGCAGTCTTGTCTCACAGGTCCTGAGCTTCCTTGATCCAGCGATGCCCTCTCCCTGACATCAACTCTACCCCCATCCTTACTCACACCTCAGGCTAGTGGGGTGATGAGTGTGTTCCTTTGATCTCTTGGAGTTTACTATGTTCTTTTAATAATGTTGAAGGTCAGAATTATTCTCACAACAGTGCATTGGCATTTGTTTTCCTTCTTGCGCCATTTTGGCATTTGTACTAATAGGCCAGCGTACTGGTAGGGAAAGCTGTAAGTAGTTCAACACCTAACAGTGTGGGCTACAATTGTCCTTAAACACTGTTGCTCCTGTGCACTAAATCATGCTAGTTTCACTTGATGGCCTTGTTACAAAAATGTCATTACTTTTATTATATCACTACCCTTAAAAGCACTTCTCTGTCATGGTTAAATGAGAAGTATGCGTAACATTTCTGCCTAGTAAAAAGATGGTAGCCATCTCAAGGAAAAATGGACATGTGATGATGGATGTGGACTTTGAGCCCCCCTATAGCTGTGTTTTTCCCTGTATGGAACACAGTTCTTACTGGGCAAAATGGTGGGGTTCTCCCACTGAAGCACTTGGAACACATTTTCTTAGAAGTAAAGAAGGAAGTTTCTCACTTCAAAAAAAAAAAAAAAGCCACTTTAGTTTTGGTTGCAATGATACATTTAAGTTTTCACAAGAAAATGGAAAGTTTGGAAACTATCTATTGTCTAGGCTTCTAAGATTCTCTACTTGGGATGGTTTTTCGTTGTTATTTTGTTTTGTTTTGTTTTGTTTCTCCGGAGATATTCGATTCTGGAAGGTCAGACTCACTACAAATGATTAATGCATGATGACACGGAGTTGTACATAGACAGAAGAGCCATTAAGTGCAATACAACCAACAGGTTCAAGGGCATACAAATGTCATTTATATGGTCTCAAGTTCCAACTATGACAAATTTTTAAGAAACTATGACTTGTTGAGTTTTGGTGTAGTATTGAAGAGTCCCAACAAGTATCTTAGGGGCTGCTGTGATTGTCCTTCTTCAGCTCAGCAAGGCTATGTAAAATAACTTGATTTTGTTATACTTCACTCTACTGTGCTAGACAAAGTCAGAGATATATTTGAGATTATGGTTGTGTTCTTTGAAGCCTGATATCAAAGAGATTTGAAAAAAAAAAGAAAGAAAGAATGCCTTTTACATTTCTTAATATAGAATTTTTGTGTGTAAGGATGTTATGGTCACAGGTAATGAATTTGGCTCTACTTTTAGATGATGTCCATCTTAATGTCTAATATGGTAAATATTAAAAATATCACCATAAGCCTTATGAGATTGTCAGTCAATAACACTGTAATGTGCCAAAAGCTCCTGAAGCCCAAATGTTCAGGATCTACTGTTCCAAAGCAACCTGACACCAAGAGGACGCTCCTCTAGCCATCTCAGAATCAGAATTTCTGTTGTTTAACCACTTCTTCCTAGACCTTTATACATCTATACTTTCAAACCTCCAGCTTATACAGGCTTTCCCCCTATTTTTCTGTCTAATATTCTGATCCCCAGGCTTGTCTCCTGACCCAGCAAGTTAAAAAAAGAAAAGAAAGGAAAAAAAATTATGTCCTATACAATTAAAAGAAAAGGAAAAATGTCTTCCATTTCCTCTCCTGATGGGCTGGACTTAGCCCACCCTTGACTTGGTAAAATCCACATAGCCACATTTTCAATGCATACAGTTGAGTGTTAGAGATGGTAGCATAGTCGGGATCACTATGATTTCAGATTTTCTTTCTTATAGTCTAATCAGCATCAATTATCTTGTGTCTTGCACAGTGCCCTAACCAGGCTGTGTCTCTCCTATGCTTAAAGTCTGCTAGGATGTGTTAATACAGTTAGGATCAGGCCATCCACCTTTTGACCACATCCAGACTCTGTGTGATCCAGCACTTCCACCTCATGCTCTCAGGTCCTTCCAGCAGTCTCTGCCGCAGCAGCACTGCTCTGCTTCCTGCTCGTTAATACCCACCTCCCACCACCCCTATCAGAGCCATTACACTTGCTGTTCTTCTGCTCAGTGCCATACCCGAGAGCTTGTGGTTGGACCTCCTCATTATTTCTCAGTCAAATGTTCCCTTCCTCCCCAAATTTCCTGGCTGCCTTGGCTAAAACATCACCCTCACTATAGCATGTCGACTTGCTTTCTCATCCTCAGTGGACCTCATGCCCTTGAGCTGTAACAATTTATATTCATGTTCACCTCTCTTACCTGATGTAAGCAGGGGTTCTAGACAGCCCTGGTTTAAGTCACCATCCCCTGAAAGTGTTTGTTTCCGTGTAGGTACACAATACTTTTTTTTTCTATGAATGAGTGGTCGGTATAGCATGAATTATAAAACTATACCTATGATAGAGCCTGCGGTGGCTGTGGCAGCTTGTGCCATGTCCTTCCTGGGTTCTGATAGATATTCCTTGTGGTTGACAGGCATTCGGACCACAGTGGAAGCCCCTGACTATGTTTTCTCCATGGGCAGCAAAGACAATAAATGATGAGAGTTTAAGAATGGAATAATAATAGATTTGCATTTTGTAGATTCCATATCTACTCATAGAAATGTATGTGGTGTATTGTGAAGGAATATTCTGATAGTTTACCCCTCTCAGTGGGAGCCCAGATGAATATTTCTTTTCTCTTTAGTATTCAGATTGTCTGTAATCTTGATAAAAATCCTCTAAGTCTTGAATTTGATATGATCGGAATAAATACTTTGAATTAAAATTGTTAGAATTTGCTAAGCTCCAGTAGCCTATTGGAATTTTATAAGCTAGACTGTTACAAAAGCCAAAACAACATGCTCAGTTGAAGGCTTTATTCATCATTACAGAACACTACTTTTTCTTTTCCAGCTTGCCCATGCAGTGCTTGTAGGCAAGTTCAACCTTTGCGAATGTCAACTCTTCCTGGAGTCAAGGTGTGCCTACTGAGAGGCATGTTTCTCCTCATGGCCCTTCAACTCTATGGGCAAATGAAACTGGAATTAGACAGAGCAAATAAAACATGCATCACCGCATCTGATTTTTTTAGATGGGTTTCAAAGCATTTGACCATTTGTTAAACAGGGTCTTACACTGTAGCTCAGGCTGGTATGGAGCTTGCTGTAAAGTACAGGTTGGTCTCAAATTTGTGGCAGTTCTTAGCCTCTTAAGTTCTAGGATTACAAGTGTGAGACATCATGCCTGGCTTTAAATATTCTTTTACTTGTATAAGATAAATTGCTCAATATATAGTCCAGAAGATCTTTAAATATTAATATACTGAGAAGTAGAACATGGGCATGATTTATGATGTGATGATCAAATGTTTTAAATATTTGTGTTATAAATGTGGTTTGATAATATAATTCGTATCCTATTAATCATGAATAAAGTCATTACTATAATTTAGTAATGACTAAAATAGATATTGATTATCATTGCTGGTGACTAATATTGAAGTAGTCACCACTAGTGTATATATTATGAACATATTTCAGCAAATGGTAATTTAAATTCAGAATTTTAGTAACTGACCAAGCCAAGCTAGTGTAGGTTAGGGTAGGTGATTCTTAGGAGCTAGGAGGTAAATTATGTAACTTGCTGTTCTACAAATTTATCCTAAGTATATTCCAAGAGGTTCTGGGTCTTCTGTATGACCTCTACAAGGGTCTGGCTTTTTTTTTTCCTGGTGGGTGTTCTGCCTCTGCTCATTTGTTGTTAATGAGGCATACACACACATCTGTCTCTTGGGGAAGTCTGTGCATCCTGTGTCTGCCTTACTGTATATCTTACCTGCTGTTCTGTATTTCCTGCTAGCCAACACTAGGTTGTTTGCCTCTTTGTTGTCTGTAGCATGTGAAGCCTTGATATCATGATCTAGCACCAGGGAGTTTTGCAGGCGTTCAAGTGCACCACTCTCTGGGTTTATGCTTTTATATCCAAGTCTTTAATTTTTTTATTTTTAATCAATTAATTAATTAATCAATTTATTTATTTAGTTAGTTATTTGGTTTTTTTTTGTGTCAGGGTTTCTCTGTGTAGCCCTGGCTGTCCTAAAACTCACTCTATAGACCAGGCTGTCCTCGAACTCAGAAATCTGCCTGCCTCTGCCTCCCAAGTGCTGGGAGTAAAGGCATGCGCCACCACTGTCCGGCCCAAGTCTTTATTTTTAAGCTGATTTTTTCCCCTGTTTTAAAAACTTGATGTTTTATGAAGATGACATGAATAATGGGAAAAAGTCATGATGAATCTAAAAAGAATGAGTGGAGGTCAAGTCCTGGTGCTGGAGTTCAATGGCCTTGAGTTGAGTCACTTAACCTTTCACCCCTGCCTGTTCTTTTTCCAAACGGAAATGGTGTTCACACAAACCAATCTGTAGGCTTATTATTTAAAAAAAAAATGAGAATGCTACCTCTCAGGGGCCCCTTTAAATAAATACATAAATAAACAAACAAACAAACCCATGGGCTTTTCAGGTTAAAACCGAAATTCCAGTCTGGATCAGTGTGATTCTCGTGCACAGACCTTCAGATTCAGGTTTGCCTTCATTCCTCCGTCACTGTGGAACTCTGGGATATGTGTTTGGAGGATAATTGCTTTGGCCCAGATAGTTGTATGTCATGAGTAAGTTATCTCAGGAGCAGACTTGAACTTTTAGGATTGAGGAAGGCTCTCCTGTTGATGTGCGCTATCGCCCTTTCCGCCTTCTCTCACAAGGAGAGCCTTAAGACTGCTAGACCCACTGTGGGGGTCTACCTGCCTTGTTTAAAGCATACTATCAGCATCCTTGTAATCTCCTCCAGTGTGACACACCAGTCACTCTTGTTCTCATCCATCCATCCATCCTCATATTTATGAACCTTCTGTAGGCTGGGGTTCAGTTTAGTCTCTGGAGAGAGTCATTCTCCTAGAGGTGACCAGGAGGTAAAAGGAGTAAAAAGATGGACACGCAGTGCATATACAATTACACATGTCATTCCTAGTAAGGGCAGGGGATAAAAACAACTCAGGGTAGAGGAGAAGAGGGACATGGTATATATGTGCAGCTGATATTTTAGATGCATTGGTCAGGAATGGTCTTAGGTACCTTCACAATAGACTGGAGGTAAGAAATGGAAGAGGAGTTCCTGGTCTCCTGTAGAAGGGGAGTCCTCCAGGCTGCAGAGCAGCACACACAGAGTTTTTAGGACTGTTCGGATGCATGTGAAGAGAAAGGCTTTGATAAGACTGGAAATCAGTGAGCACAGGATGGGGAACAGTACAGGGCACTGCAAAGGTATTGAGGCCCTCATGAGGTCAGGGTTTGAACTTTTGATTGTGGTTTTTGTCCCGAGTGAGTACAAAGGTACTGGAGGTGTTGGTCAGAGCAGCGTTTTGAGAGGGTCATGGTAGCTTCTGTACAGGGAGTCAACTCAGTAAACCTATAACACAGACAAGAGGGGACTGGGAAGAATCACTAAGGGATGAAATGTGGCTTTGGTCAGGAAGCAGTGAGATACTGTTGGTATCTGGGCACACTGGAAGACTAGATGGTTCAGGATTTGTTGTGTACCAGGTATACACCATTGTGGGTTCTCTGTCACTACAAGATAGCCAGCATAGCACTGATCAGCCCCAATTCCCATCCTTCCGGTGTATCTTCCTCACAGCTGGGAGGAGACCATGGCCATGGCATTCCTGCCATTCCAGAAATTTTTTGAGGCAGTCTTCATTTTCCTGAAGATGGATTCAGAAAGACCGGGACAGTGGGAGAATCAGAGTTCTGAAGCTTTATGTTCCCTCTGTAGATGGCACTTATTGTTAAACACTGGTCAAAGGTCATTAAAACGTCATTATAATAATCAAGTTCTGTGTGACATCTATGAAGGTCTGTGTAATGTGTATGAAGATCTGTGTGACATCTATGAAGGTCTGTGTGATGTTTATGAAGGTCTGTGTGATGTATATGATTGCTTTGTGCTTTAAGGCAGTATCTGGGATTAAAGAATGAATCAGTGGTGAGAGACTATAGGATTAGGGAATTGAGAACAGCAAGACCAGAATTCTTTCTCACTAGACTGTAGTCTTCATGCCTCAGGGTGAACTCTGTTTACTCTCCAGTGTGAACTCTTTAGGCAATTCGAAAATATGAGATGTCTTAGAAACTCAAAGATCATACTGTTTTGAGTTAAAACTTTTGTAAGAACCTAAAGCGTTAGCTCACACACATACCCTCAGCTTGTTGACATTTTATGCAGAGCGGTTGGGTGTTACAGGCAGATAGGGGTCTCAGTGTGATGCTGGTGATTACTAAGGGCAAAGAAGACCAAGCAGATATATTTTCATCAGCATTAATTTATTACTGCCTTGATCTGCTCCAGTTTGAGGGAACGGGAACTTCCTGGCTTTCCCTTTCCCCCATGCTCATTTCTGTTTCATTGTTTGATGAGTATGCTCAGTTGGTTGATTCCTTCATCAGCAATACAGCCCCCATTGCATATCACATTTCCTCCTCTTCCTTCTCCTCTTTTCTTTCCTGCCTTCTCATGGATAAGAAGCCTCAACTCACTGTGGGGAATTGCACAGACAGGCTGGTCTCCAGTTGAGCTGAGGTCTGAACCCTGAAAAGGGTGATAATTCACCTATATGACACAGTTGGTGTTCCCTCATGCTCCTGGAACTCTGGCTCCTGCCTAACTAACCCCCCCCCCCCACAGTCCCCACAAGAGAAGCATGGCTAGAAGTCACGTAGGCAATGGCCCAAGCTTCTGACCTTCAGGCTAAACTCCACCCCAGTTACCTAGCAATAGTAAAGACCATAAAAGGAGCTGTTCAGCCCCACCTCGCTCTCTCACTATTCTCATCTTACTTCTTACCCTTCACTCTCACCCCCACTCTCCTCTCTGTCTTCTCTCCTCTCTCCTTTCCTCTTTTCTCTCCCTCTTACTCTCTTTCTCTCTAGCCTTTCTTCTCTCTCTCTTTTCTACCTCCTCTCTTTCTCCCTGCCTTTCTACAATAAAGCTCTAAAACCATAGAGAGTCTCTGCTCATCAGGATCTGCTGCACTCACTCTCGCAGGTGTTGGGAACCTCTTCCCTCATCCCTTTCTCCCATAACCCCGCTGGCCTTAGCAAGCTAGCTCCGGGAATCCCAGGTAGGGCTACCCCTTGCCCCCCTCCCCCGAAAAGTGAGTCAGAGGCTTAGATGCCCACCTGGGGATGAGTGGAAAGTAGATAGCAGCCCTCCCACCCTGACTGACCAGAGAATAGGTGGAACTCTGGTGGGGTGTGGGTCTCCCCTTCCCCCTCTTCCCCAGGGCATACCCTGGGCCCCTTTTTAGTTCCCAACATCCTTCAATAGAGAAGTTGTCCATATCACAGTGTGCTGCGAGCTCCGGAGGACCTGTCATTCAATGTGAGGGCTTGGATTCATCTGGACTGGGTCAGCCTAGGGATGTTTCTGTCTACCAAGCTACATACCGCAATTGCCTGCTTTCCTTTAGTCATCCCTGGTTCATGTAGTGACCTAGTTCCTGGACAAGAATCTAGAAAAGCCTCAGCAGCTGTCTGCAGGGCCGAGGTCAGAGGGGTCAGGTTTTCTGCTTTATTTATGTGTAGTTAATTTAGAATTCTGCTTGGACCAATTCATTAGAGATCATGTAGAGATTAAACTTCCTGTGTGCTGTCTGCATTTTCCTATAGCTTTTTTTCCCGTGTTTTTAACGGGTAGCCTGTGAGCATGTTCAGAATGATAACGGCAGAAACCTCGCCGTAATTAAATACATGCGCAGCTCCTGGCCTCCCAGAGGAGTCCCAGGTGTGTTTCTCATCTCTGCTTTATTAGTATGTTGGGATTTTTTTTTTTAAAGATGAAAACAAAAGATATAAATGATACAAAAAAATTCTGAGCCAAATACATAATTATCCAGATGAGTGCTGTGATGTTATATTGGGCAGTAAAGTCAAATCATGTTTCACAGGAACGATTATGGGGTCCCCCTGAGCCAGCAGTGACACCTCCGTTTAAGAGGCAGTGAGATGAAAACCTGGTTGACTGCAGAACTGTGTTCTCGGAATCATGCGTTTGCATCTGCTGTTAGATTTTAGTTAAAAACTGTGTGCCCAGAGCTACATGGTGTGTCACCAGCAATCATGTTCTTCTGGCTCCCTCACAGTACATTCCTTTTGCTGTAATAGAGGGCTAATCACTCGACCAGAGTTAATAAATAGAAAGTCCTTCTGCATATCATAATAATAGCTAACAGGTTTTCTGAACGCTCTGTGCTGGCATTTGTTGACGGCATTATGTGGATTATTCTGTCCTCGTTCAGAATCTCTCTAGAGGAGGTTCCATGGCCATTTCTCGCGTATAGGCAGTCACAGCTTATAGAGTAGTAGCTTTCCCGTGGACACAATGTGGTGGATATTGAAGCAGATGCCTTGGCAGGATCTCCCTGCTGCTTTAAGAGTCTGTTGGAGAGTCAGATCAATAGGAAGGATCTGGAGCCTTACTTGAGGTGAGCCTCAATGGGTGAATCTCTGTAACTTGATCCAGGAAGTTAGCTCAGAGAAACAGAAACACTGGTGCACTGTCTCCAGTGTTCATCCTCAGCAGTACAAAGGATTTCAGGAACACACAGAGCTGACATGAGCTCATCTATGCCCTTGGTAATGACTATAAGATTATACACCCCAGAAGAGAGGACGGATGACTCTTCCAAGGTGAGCTGGAGGAGTAGAGCCAAGCCCTGGGCGGGCGTTCCCTGTTCACGCTAGCTCGGGGAACAGGGTGCAGCTCAGTAGTTCACGCTGAAGTTCATGGCTGATGAAGCAGAATGTGGGATTAATAAGAAGTACCATTCTTTACGTTTCTGTCTAAAGTCACAGTACCCAACCCTGCATGTTCTCTGAAGGGACATTTATTCCTTTTTAAATCATGAATGTTGTCCAGAACCTTCCTTTTCCTTGGAAAATGTGTGTCATATGGGTGTAATGATGGGAGAGAAAAATAGTAACTTGGGGGTATTTTCTTTTTCTTTTTTTTCTCTTTCTTTCTTTCTTTCTTTCTTTCTTTCTTTCTTTCTTTCTTTCTTTCTTTCTTTCTTTCTTTCTTTCGTCCTTTTGCCCTTTCATTTTAGTATAGAATAGAGTCTATTCTGGGCAGGGGGAGGGATGTTGAGAGGGTAGTAGAGACAGAGAGAGAGAGAGAGAGAGAGAGAGAGAGAGTAAGTAGAGGCTGGCCATTAGCACATGGGGAGGGATAGGGAATGGGGAGAGAAGGGAAAGGGGCAAGAGGACAGAGTGAGAACAAGAAGGCAAGAGCTAGGATTATTTTTCTTGAAATAATCAGACAAAATCATAGAAGTTGTTCATAGGTATTTTTTATCTTCAATTAGATCACTTCATTCTTCAGCCTGTGTGGTTTTGAGTTACTGCCATTCTGTGGAAAAAAAAGATTGCATTCTCTAGTGACAACCCAGAGGATTCAATTTAGGCTTCTTCATAGTGAATTACTTGTCGTCGTCGTTGGTTTTTTTTTTTTTTTTCAATGTTTTGAGTATAAGAATGTTGTCCTTAAGTCTCGGATGAATGTTTACTGATAAATGTAGTGAAATCAAAATCCCTTCATACCCATCCATGTTGTTACAATGGATGAAAACATCTTTAGTGTTTAACTGTGAAAACTTTTAGACATCAGGGACCCATCTACTTTGTGGAGACCTGTGAACGTCCTAGTCATGTTGCAGATGCTGGTTGAACAAAGGAATATCTAACAAACAAGAGACTTCAGCTTGCCACCCATTTGTACCTGACTATTAGCTTAACCAGCCTTTGGGTACCAGGTTCAGGGACATGGAGCCCTAGCTGTGTGTGGGATGAGAGGTGTCCCTAGTGGACAAAGACAGTTTGCTGGGGTGCTATCTGAACAAATTTCTACTAGGATCTTAAAACAACTGAAGTTGGATTTTCTTTCTCTTTGTGGAGGCTGTAAGTCTAAGATGAAGAAGCTGCTAACAGGATCAATTGTATGCTGGCTTACAGTTGGCTGTTTTTTTGTTTGTTTTTTTGTTTTTGTTTTGTTTTGTTTTTGTGGTGGGCTTTGCTTGGTCTTTCCTTTGTTCTTGTTTCCTAGTTCTTTTTATCAGGGCAAGGAGTCATAGAGTGGTTTAGCGCCCAACCTAAGGACTTCACTAATCACTTCTTAAAGTTCCTATTTCCAGTTACAGCCTGTGTGAGGTCCTTGGGATTAGAACTTCAACATGCATCGTTTATAAGGGCTGGGGGAACCATATTTGAGCCTACAGTGTGGAAAACATAAGACCTACAGAGATGGAAACCAAGAAAAGGCATGCACTGTCATAGAGTAGTGGCTTTCAAACTCTAACACACTCTCTCTCTCCAAAATACTTGACAAAACCACCTTAAGGAAGTAGGGAGTTCATGGTAGAGTACATGGTGACTGAGCATATGGCTGGGACTCCTCACATCACAGTGGGCCAGGAAACAGAGGGAGATGTAGCTGTACTTTTTGCTACTTTATGGTTTCCCTTCTCCACCACCCTAACCCCACTCCTATTGTTTCTGTCTTCCAACACTAGATAGGAGAGAAAGAAGGACAGAAGGGAAAAGGGGATATCGATTTTGTTAGACTACTTCCTGCTGATTGGGGGCATCAAGTTCCCTGAGGCAATATCGATCTCCACCGTCAGGGTATCTCCAACCAGCAACCAACAACATGAGCACTGGCAGGAGAGCAACATCCACCTCTCCCCCTTGGGGCTCTGGCATTTATATACCCTCTCAAGAGTCTCCAGAATTCCTAATGTCACACAATCGCAGAAACTTTGTGCAACTGGCAAGCCCGGCCTAGAGCACGAGGCACATTGTAGACAGCTGCTGTGGACAGTCTGAAGCAGTTCCCTATCCCACAGTTGGGATTAAAACAGAACCATATTCCTATAACATCTCTATGCTTAAAGAAACCTAAAATTCTTACTGCAGAGAAACCTAGGTTTCTAGGAAGCTAGATCTGGCTAGTAACTCCCACAACTTTCCCAGTGGTCTACTTGTTCCAGTGAGGCCCCTCTTCCTGGGGCTTCCTTAGCCTTCCCCAAAGTGCCACCAGCTGGGGACCAAGTGTTAAAACACATGAGCCTCTGGGGATGTTCCACATTTAAATGTGGATGCTACATAAGGTTGATTTTTATACACTCAATCATGTTTTGTGAGAAGGTTCTTATAAGAACAGAGGCTGTGTTGTCCTCAGTAATAGCAACAACTACCATTTGAGGCTCCATGTGTATCAGATCTCTGACATATCTACTCTGGTCTTCACAAGAATGAGCATGGTACTGGTGGATCATAATATAAATACAGGGGTAGGGATATAACACAGTGGTAAAGTTATTGCCTAGCATGTACAGGGTTCTAGGTTCAATCCCCAAGACTGAAAGCAAAAACAAGAAAAAGCCATTCTGGAAAGAAAGAGTACAGGCTTGAAGTTGGAAGGTGAGGTCTTTGTCCAGGCTTATTCAACTAATCTGGCTACCTTGATGCAAACTTTAGTGCCTAAACTTGACCTTCTTGATAGGTGGAGTGGAATGACTCTATTGAGTGGAAGGTTCTATCACCACATGGTGGAAAGGTTCAATGGGCATGTGAGTAGACCATGCTGAATTTTGATGTGAAAAGTGGCATCCCATAATAACCAAGGCAACCTAGTGTTGGAACTCATCACACATCTGACTCTGGAAAAGCTATGGAAGCATTCAGTGCCTGGCAAGTAGTAGTCACTGTAGACTGTTGAAACCCCTTTGTCAGAACTGAGTTTATAGTTGGAGTTGTCTGTTGTCTGTTGTCTGTTTGGTCTTTCAGTTTCATCAAGTATTTACNGGCATCCCATAATAACCAAGGCAACCTAGTGTTGGAACTCATCACACATCTGACTCTGGAAAAGCTATGGAAGCATTCAGTGCCTGGCAAGTAGTAGTCACTGTAGACTGTTGAAACCCCTTTGTCAGAACTGAGTTTATAGTTGGAGTTGTCTGTTGTCTGTTGTCTGTTTGGTCTTTCAGTTTCATCAAGTATTTACCTCTCCATGGGGATAGTGAGCAGTAACACATTTAACTGACACTAAGGTTTGGGTGTGCTATTGTAAACCCATTTAGTAGTGCATATATATATATATATATATATATATATATATATATATATATATATATACACACACACACACACACACACACTCCTCACCCTCCTGCCTCAGTCTCCCATGTTTTGGAATTTTAAATATGTTCCAACACACCCAGCTAGCCATCTTTTAAAACAACATGAAATCCACCCACCGTGTGGTTTCAGGTTTCCATTCATTACTTTGACCATAAGTAGATTAATTTCCTAGAGTGCTTGGCAGTGCTGAGGGTAAAAAAAAAACAAAAACAAATACCCAAATTCTAAATTAATGAGAAAAGTGTGTTTAATATCAACAGGAATTTTCATTGGGAGGTAATGTTGATCTGTGCAGATGAAAGGATTTGGGTTTTTATTTGGTCTTCGAGCAATTTGAAGCTTGTGGTTCTCTTATCCACGTTTGGCTATCCAGGATGGTTTTACCGAGAACTTCTCAGCTACCACCCCCAGTAACTCATTCTGTATTTCCTTTCCTTCCATTGATAGATGTTCTGGTCTTTGAAGCTTAAGGTCTTTAGTGCTGTACCCTGTAGGCATTGGAGAAAGTATGTTGAGGCTTTAATTGTTGCATTTAGGGGTAGTGGAACATTAAAATGAATTTTCAGCCAAATTGACCCTGTAGCTATGTAACTTTCTCTATATAATTAGAACCACACTTATTTTATGAGTTACGTGGGTTCGGTTAAATCCGGTTATGTATCATTGTATTCTTTTTACATCAAATTTTGTGTCTGTGAAGCATGAGGCCAAGTTCCAAATGAACCCATTAGCGCTGACCCTAACTTCACCAGACCGAAGTCCCTGCCTCTGGACTCTGTAGCTTTGTGGCTCCTGGTCTCTCTGAGTTTCCTATAGCAGTTGTGGATTTTGCAGGAAGATTTTTAAATTTTAGGAAATGAAGAGCCCCATCCAAATGCAGTGCCCTCCTATGTGAGTGGATTATGAACCTGTTCACTTTAGGGCAGAGGACCTCCCGAGCCTGCATTTTCTAGCTGACAAACATGTAGCGTGGTTGCTGGCCTCTTGTACTGAAGGGAAAGAAGCTTTGCTGACCTCTGATAGCTCTAGGCACTTTGCTGAGGTCGCTGGTTCCTGTGTGGGGTCAGTGTGACCCTGACTCTCCCTCATCCTAGTGTTGCTCCTTCAGGTGAAGCTGCTCCTTTTTGATAAGGATTTAGTGATTTGTAGCTATCAAAACAGGAGGCCAGAGGGCATGAGCTGATTCTCTCTCTCTCTCTCTCTCTCTCTCTCTCTCTCACACACACACACACACACACACACACACACACACACACACACACCCCATGATGGTGAAAGGGTTGAGACTTTCCTTCTCTTACCAACAAGATTACTATATTGGAAGATACTGTGGCAACATCTTAACCTTCTTAGGGGACTGAGATGTTTTCTTGATTTCCCTTCCCCGTCATCCTGTTCCTTTGATGTGAATCTGCAGACAAGCCTGCTTGGTCCTTAGCCCAGAGTATACTGCCTTTTCCCGACTAGCACCTCAGCTCATTTTTATTAGTATAAAATTTGATTTTTTTAAAAAGTAGAATTCTGGGTTAAATTAAAAGTATTTCTTTTTTAACTGGGAAGTTTTTCATCTTCCTTCTGTTAGAATCATTGGCTGATTTTTACTTGTCAGAGACCTCATTATCTGCTTTCCTGTTGGAGAGGCTTTCGGGGATATCAGGGGACATTACTTCTTTGTTTCTTTCTCTCAGTGTGTGTGAACAGCCCAGCTTGGGATTGCTTCCAGGCCTGACTTTCCCAAGAGGGACTTATTTTGAGTCACTCAGATGTAATGATTAAAAAAGCAAAGTCAACAGTAAGGGGAAGACAACTTTTACACACACACACACACACACACACACACACGTATACATATATATGTAAAATTATATTATATGTATAATATGTGTGTGTGTGTGTGTGTGTGTGTGTGTGTGTGTGTGTGTGTGTGTATAGCATGGATATATGTGCATGCTGTTTATTCTGAGTCTTCATGGGATCCATGTAAAGAATGCCTGTGTTAAATAGAAAGCTCCTGCTCCAGTGTCCTCCTCACCTCCTTCAAGTCAGCGTATCTTCCAAGTGGCAACCACTGTGACCTCCAGCTCTGAGCATTAATTTGGCTTGCAACTGAACTTGATATGAATTTCCATCATTCAGTTTGCTTGACTGTCCTGTTTCCTTTGCCAAAAATCCAGGAGGGTTCACCTCACGGTAGGAGCAATAGGTCTGTCTTTCTTGTTTCTGTATTGTTACCTTTCTTTACTATTTCTGTTGTAACAAATACCTATGAATCCAGTGGTTTAAAAGAATACATATTAATACTTTCCTAGCACTTGAGTTCCGGAACACAAAGTAGGCTGCACTGAGCTACAATCCAGATGTTGTCAGGGCTTGCTTCTTTGGGACCTGGGAGGGGAGGAGTATCTGGTTTCTTCTCTCTTCTACTCCTGATGTCTGTCTGTATTTCATCCCCGGTGGCCTGTCTGTTGAGGTAGAGCAGTCCCATATCCACTAATGTTTCTCACAACCTCAGTCATCAGATCCTGCTGCTTCATCACAGTAATACTTGGTATTCACTGAGAGCCCACACAGGTAATCTGGGTTATTCTCTACATCAAAGCATCGAAGTTAATATTTACAGGTCGAGGCAATAGGGCGATGGGTATGGTGGTAGTGGTGGTGGTGTATGTGTGGTGTGTGTGTGTGTGGTGTGTGTGGTGTGGTGTGTGTGTGTGTGTGTGTGTGTGTGTGTGTGTGTGTGTCAGTATCAGTGTAACCATGGGCTTTTCCACGTGCACCTGAGTGCCCAAGATAATGAACCATTGGTATGTAAGGGAATATGATGTAAGTGTTAAGTTCAACCATTGAACATAGGTGGAAAAAAAAAANAGAATTCCCTTGCTTTTCTTCTTTTTCATTGGCTCAGGATCTTCATTGGAACTTTGGAAACACATTTTAGCATTTGTTTATTCATTTACTTATTGCAAACTTTACGAGTCACAGAAGAAATGGTTATTTGGTGGTATGTGCTGATGCTCCTGAAAGTGGAATGTCTGTTCATATTGATCTCTATTTACAGTGACTGTGAGGTCACTGGAGGATTAAAACTGATGCTCCAACTGGTAGCCTGCTATTGTCACTCCTTTCGTGTGTGTGTGTGTGTGTGTGTGTGTGTGTGTGTTTATGAAAGAGAGGGAGAGAGAGAAAATTTTTGCATATGTGTAGGCACATATGTCTGGATGTGCTTACACATGTATGTATATTCATACGAAGTCCCAAGGTTTATTTCGGACTATCATCCTGGATTACTCTTCTACTAGATCCACTGAGGCAGGGTCTCTCCATCAAATCCATTGCTCCCTGATATAGCTAGTCTTTCTAGCTGTATTGCTGCCCTGGAATTACAGAGGGGCTGCCATGCCCATCTAGAATTTCCATGGTTTTCTGGAGAGCTGAACTCTGGTCTTCACCCTTGCAGAGAGAGTGGGTTAACCGCTGCACCCTCTTCTCAGCCCCATCATTCCATTATCGATGTCCTAATTACCTCAGAGTGGTGATAAGCCTGGTTCTGAAACATTGACACATGTTTAATGCTTTTACACCCTGCCCCAATTTGTATATTAACAGATTCAGCACTTAGAATAACCTCCTAAGGAAGGCACTCTTGTGGCCCCATCTTGTCGATAAAACACTTGAAGTGCAAACCTGGTTTAGTGGAGGAGCCAACATCCACACTCAATCTGTCTAGTTAAAGCCAATTCCTTAACCCCTATGTTAGACTCTTTAGCTACATAGGCACCTCAGGTATTCTTCGCTGAGATCTCCTGTTCATTCTTTCTGTTTCTCTGTCTCCTCTTTCTTCTATCCAGCCCTCTCCCTTCCTTCTTTCTCTCCCTCCCACTCTCTTTTTCTCTTTCCCCCTTCTGTCTTTCCCTACCTCTTCTCCTCCCCCTCTTCACACAACTAGTGTCTCGATCTCTCTGACTCAGACTCCTGAATATTAGGGCTACAGGTACAATGAGGGAGCAGCTTCTCTTATGCAACTACTGAAAGGAGAAGGGGCACACTTAACCCAATATGTGCAAATCCTATTCGTTTGTCCTTGGTGCCTAGGTGACTCTGTGAGCACCTTGTCCCTGCCTGCACATGACATTGGCTGGGTGGTTGGAAGTAATCCACCAGCTTTTCCCTCCATTTGAGAACACGAGAACAGAGTTTCCTGGCGTTAAAAATTCCAGAATGAAGAAGAATATTGTGTTGATAGACTAAGACAGCAGGAAAGAAGTCTGTGTGTGTACTAGCATCTGGCTCAGGTCTCGGGCCACCCTACAACATGGCTCACAGATCCAGTCGTCTTTCTCCCTTGTTCTGTGTGTCACCTCGGCCTGTACTTGTCTTCCAGATGGCATTCATTCTGTTCTGCTGCCAAGCCCGAATGGAAGTGAAATCTCCATATTTTCAAAAATCTAAAATCTAAAGACGATGGAAGGGAACGTCTCCATCACCCTTCTTGTTACCCTTTGCCTGTTTCCTTAAGTCTCGTCCTGGACCATGCACATTTGACCTCCTGCACACTTGCTCCTGTTTCGCACACTTGCTTCAATTCAGGTCACTAGAGAGTCATTGCTTGGTGGTTGGGGTCCTTCCTATGTCTGCTGGGTATGTTCTGTGTTCTGTTCCAGTACAGGACTGAGTCCTCCTCTGCCTTCATGCTCTCCTCTGGTTTTGTGAATCCATATCTTTCATCT
This sequence comes from Mus minutoides, assembly GCA_902729485.2. Lineage (NCBI taxonomy): Eukaryota > Metazoa > Chordata > Mammalia > Rodentia > Muridae > Mus > Mus minutoides. Next base: position 567,519 of record LR749681.1, on the reverse strand, counting down.
AGACATGGGCCTCTGGCATACTGGTCCCCGAAGTCAACAAATGTGATCACATGTCACCTGAGGTGCATGATGACTTTCCAAGTAGTACTGGGCCTCTGGGGAGATCTGTTGAACACCTTTGAGTCCTGTAACTTTTCTGTGCAGTCTTTTTTTTTTTTTTTTCTCAGCATTTCATGAGCTTGTACAATGTGTTTCATTATATCTGTTTGTCCAACCCTCAACTCTTCCTGTACACCCACAACATGTTCCTTTCTCAGCCTCATTCCCTTTTAAATAAAAATCAAAATAATTTCATGATAAGAAATTTGAAAATAAAAAATGTTGTACAGTGAGAACAGCAAAGCCACTCAGGCCAGCACATGGCTAGACCCAGAGCTGTAAATCTTAGTAAACAGTGAGAAGACTCATTCTAAGGCACTGGTGCTTAATTAGAGTTTACATAATTATCCACCCTTTAAAAATTTAAGTCCAGTAGTACTGCTCCTGCAGCATGGGGTCCACTCAACCTCCCAGGAGCCTAACTCTTGACTACAGATAACTCTTCCCTCCCCTAGGAGCCATCAGCTGCTCATAGCTCCTTAGGTAGGGTAGGGGTCTCATGTGCCCCTCTCCTGTCCATGTGTATTCTTTCTTTCTTTTTTTTTCTTTTAATAAAGGTCTGCATAGGAATAAAAACTTAAGTATTATATATATATAACCTTGCCCAGATCAAATCCAACCTCTCTCTCTCTCTTTCTCTCTCTCTCCCTCTCTCTCTCTCTCTCTCTCTCTCTGTGTGTATGTGTGTGTGTGTGTGTATGTGTGTGTGTGTGTGTGTGTGTGTATGTGTGTGTATGTGTGTGTGTGTGTGTGTGTGTGTGTGTATGTCTGTGTGTGTGTGATATAGTGTAGAGTTGTAGGAGCCCCATGTCTGCCCCACTACAGGGCATGGCCTCTTAGAGAGCCAGGACGTGGGAAGTTTTGACTACACTTCCCCTAAGCTGTCACTGGGCATGTGCTGGGCTGTAGGGAAGCCCCAGGATACTGCTCCTGGGGTGGGGAAGCACAGTCTGAGTCACGGGACAGCTAGAGCTGGCTGGAGGGTCCCGGGGCCTGTGACAAGGCCAGGGGCTGTCTGGTTCTCGGGCTCTGGGACATCCAGGCACCATTGGAAGCTGCGGAAGATCTGAGAATGGAGTGCCCCCCCCCCCCATGGCTGGATCTAGCCTGGGGCCAGGGGGGAAGGGGAGCTCTGGCTGGTCCCAAGGGGACTGTCCTTGGCTTGAAGGCTGATGGTGGGCTTGAGCTTGGCTTGGTGGCAGCTGTGGCTGGGAGGACAGAGAGGCCTTCTGCGGAAGATTAGACAGTAGCTCTATAGGTGAAGGCCTTCTCCATGGCTCCCCACAGCAGATCCCAATGAAAAGAGGCAATCCATGGGGTTTTCTTTTTTTGTTGTTGTTGTTGTTTTTGTTTTTTGTTTTTCAAGACAGGGTTTCTCTGTATAGCCCTGGCTGTCCTGGAACTCACTCTGTAGACCAGGCTGGTCTAGAACTCAGAAATCCACCTGTGTCTGCCTCCCAAGTGCTGGGATTATAGGCGTGTACCACCATGCCCGGCACAATCCATGGTTTTAAGGCATTTTTTGTCATGGCAGAAAGTGGCTGAGTAAAACCATAGCCCACTTCTCAGGGTGGTCCTGAGGTTAAATACCTTTTGCAGGGAGGTGTGTCTGGGAAGGAAAGCTGATTGGCTAAGCCCTCCAGGCCTTTAGATACCTCATTAAAATAGAGATCTGTCCTGAGCCTGCATGACCAGGTCACATCCTCTACATGTGGAGGGGCTTGGGACATTGCCTTTATATAACTGAAACCCACAAATCCATGGGGGGCTGTAGCTAATGACAGAGGCCTGGTGCCCGGGAACAGGCAAAGCTTCTGCTGTCCCTTCAGGGTCTCTGGGGTTTCTAGCCTTAGCTCATTTGGGGACCAAACTACCTTTCGAGATCCCACTTCATAGTGGATTTAAGCTAGGGCCTTCCAAATTCTAAGAAACAATCCACCTCAGACCTGTAGTCTGGGGCTCTCAACCATCCCTCCGTCACCCTCGTTTTGCTGACATTTTGTTAGCGGATCTCCCTAATTTGCTCTGTAGCAGACAGGCCTTGAACCTTAAAGCTTTCTGTTCCAGTCTCCTGAGTATGTGGGATTACAGACCTGTGCTGTGTGGATTGCCCCTCTAAATTAACCCGTTTTTTCCTGGAGGGAGGGCGCCAGCTACAAGGACAATCAGAATACCCTTGCAGTGTTGAGAAAGGGAATTAATATATTAACATGGAAATTAATCTTTTTGCAAATCAAATTCTTTTAAAAATAAGGTTGAGGGTGACTCTGAAAAGTTTGTCAGCAAGTGCAAATGATAATCTAAGTTTTTACTTAATCACTGTTATTTGAGGGGCAGAAATGTAAGGACCACAAAGATTTTTTTTTTTTTTTTTTTTTTTTGGTTTTTTGAGACAGGGTTTCTCTGCACAGCCCTGGCTGCCCTGGAACTCACTTTGTAGACCAGGCTGGCCTCGAACTCAGAAATCCGCCTGCCTCTGCCTCCTGAGTGCTGGGATTAAAGGCATGCGCCACCACGCCCGGCGGACCACAAAGAATTAAATACTAGTGATACAATACTTCGATGCCTGTCAAGTTTATTTTCATGAGTACGATATTTTAATATCAAAAGGGGGAAGATAAGATTACTGTGGGGAAATTTCTTATTCTATCGTAAAAAAACACCCACTCATGGATATTTGGACCAATTAGAGAAAAGATAACATCCTTATTTAGCACATTGAAAAAACATGCATTGCAAGAAAAGTATGTTTACACTTTAATTATTACAAGGTCTGTTAAGTTGCATTGTATTAAGAGTTGTAGTGATCCCTAAATTCACATGAAATTTTCAACACTTAAAACCATTTGATCACAGGAAATAAAAATGTTAATTTTTCTAACTTTTGTTGCAGAGAAACAAGATAACATGATCAATAAAGACCTCAAAGCATAAAAAGATTACATCAGGGTAAAATTCTCTGGAGGAAGGGGGTTGAAAATAGACATCTGAGAGGAAAGGAAACTGGAAATACATACGGGAGGGAGGGAGGGAGGGAAAGAAAAGGTCGTTCATGTATTTTTAAATATACTTCTTAGGTATGAAATCACTGATATTTAAATAACAATGGGTGTTTAAAAGCTTGAGTAAAAGCTGTTTCGATCTAAATTTACAAGATGTCAGAAACCAGATTCCATGCCACGATTTACACCCAAGATGAGTAGTATTGGATATTAGATGGGAGCTTCCTTAGGGCATAGCTGGTAGTAAAGTTCTTTGAGTGTGAGTCACACCCTTCCACAGACTAGTCTTCGGGACCTGATCACACCTTCTCTCTCTTTTGGGCCATCACCTTGTTGTCACTAATCAGTACGGGAAGGCAGCATAATCAGGACTGATGCTACCTTTGTGGGTTATATTATTCTCCTATCTTTTGAGGCAATACAAAACAATCCAGCTCTCGGTCAACTCTTTGGTTCTTTGTATAGTAAATGGATGTCACAACTGAAGAAGACATTGTCCCACCTACAGGGCGCATCCTGATATGAACACGACTAAGTCTGAAGAAAGCAGAGGTTTCCAGAACTCATTAGGCCCTTGAAGAGAGGGGCTTCCTGGAGGAGCTTGAACTTGGAAGCCTTAGGCTGGACTAGGAGATATAGCCAGGTACTAAAAGAGTCTTCTCTGTGCCTGGATTTAGAAGAGAAAGAATTCACTTCTGTACCAATGGCTGGCATTCTGACTCAGAGAAAGCTGTTTTCTACACATTTGAAGGATGTAGGGGGTGGGGTGCTGGTCATGTGAACATTTCTTTAAATGGTTTTCTTACCTAGGCTAAGAACAAAGTGAATACTTTAATATCTCCTAGAAGCAGTAGATGCTCACAGCCAGAAAACAAAGGCTCCTCTAGCTGCTTTTAGTTTTGAATCTTTTCTAGTGCATTGTGGGTGAGTAGCATATCTGATGGATTCATTTTGACACGTGGTTACACCCACTGCAGCCTCAGCCGTACCGTCTCTTGGGATTACAAAGCATAGAGTTCAATTTCCCAAGTTGGAAAACAGCCTTCAGAAACAAAATTCTCTCTCCACTCTGAGTGACTGTGCTCTGATCTCCCAGGGGAGGTTGGGTAGCATTTAATAGATCTCCCGAGTGTTCCAGTCTGATGTGTCCCCCTGCCTGGGCCTCAGTTTAGTACTGTGGAGGCTGATCCTAATCTTCTTCCTCATTTTGTGTTTATAAAACCTTCCTAGATGGCTCTCTCTTCCTGCTATGATTTGAATCATCCTTTGGCGGCTGTCCCTGTTGAACAGGGTGCTGCTAAGTGCCTGAGGGGAGCCAAGAGGCCATGAGACTGTGTATGTAGGCTTGGTTCCCACCACCTCCCCACAGCTGTTCACCTTCCTCTGTCCCCGAGCTCTTACTGGGACATACGGGACGACATTTCAGCTGGAACGGTGTTTTGTTGCTCTTGGCCATTGTTCACATCCGGTATGGCTTTTGAAAGTCCTTCCAGAGACTCTCTCAGAATCTGTGGGTTTAAGTGGTGTGACACGACACACACAGACTAAACGTATTTAAAACCCGCCAACCTGGTGAGGAAGCTGTAGGAAAAAAAAGGGAGCACACATTTGGAGGGACCGGTATTGAAATATACGCTCTGAAGCTTGCCTTTAAGTTTTCATTATTACATTCTTGGGTTACATAGTTTTCAAGGTCACTACCAATGTCCTTGTTCTCTGACCCATCTCCTGAATTTTATCGGTTGATTACTCTTCCTCCTCAGTATTTTTTCTTTTCTTTCTTTCTTTCTTTTTTTTTTTTTTTAAAAAAAAAACAACAACAAAGTCTTACTATGTTGCCCAGCCTGGCCTTAACGTTGGGATACCCTTCCTCATTCTCAGTATGGTGGCATGACAGAAACATGCTACCGTGTCTGCCCTCTTAGCCTTTTTAGTTAAGGCTCTTTCAGTATTTGGTGAGCCTGAGGCCCCATTAAGACCTGCTTAGGGCGCATAGTACATACCACAGCATAAGTGTGGCTGGCTTAGTGTGAGGAAGGGGACCTGCCATGGCTGCTTACTCTGGTGGGGTTATATGACATTATTATGGCTGCCCTGTCTTCTGGAGAGTGCTTTTCCAAGGAATGACACACTGCTTTAAAGCTGCCAAACAGAATGTAACCTAGGGAAGAAAGAGGTCATTTAACTTAGAATTCCAGGTTACGGCCCATCGGAGGAGAGGGAGGGAAGTCAGTGAGAGGAGCTGAAGAAACTTAAGTACATCCATAGTCTAGAGCCGAAGAAATGAGTACATTCATGCTTACTTGCTGTGTTTGGCTGGACTTTTCTACTCTTAAATACTTCAAGAGCCTCTGCCCAGGTACTGGTGTTGCCCACAATGGGCCAGATCTTCCCATATCAGCTAACTGAATTAAGATAACTGTCCACAGACTTGCTCAAGGCCAACTTAATGTAGATCATTCCTCATTAAGACTGTTTCCAGCTGACTGTAGGTTGTATCAGTTGGCAAAGCTCACTATCGAAAGCAATAATGATGCCTTCTTTTTTTCAAATGGCCATGTGTGGGATGCCATTTTGCTGCATGTGATTTGGTGACTGTTTTAGGATTTTTTATTTCTACTTATACATATGATGGATTGTTGTTTCTTGTGCCCCCCCTTTTTTTCAAATTGTGATATTGTAATTATCCTGAGCTTTATAAAGTGAAATGACAAACTCCTTGCTTTCTCTATACCTTAAAAATTACTATATTTGTTTGAGAATTTCATATATGCATATAATGTTTTAATCAAATCTTCCCTCACCCCCACTCCTCCAAAGTCTATCATTACCCCTCCCACCCCCTTCCCATTTCACAAGCTTTTAAAGCCTGCCGAGTTCACTTAGTGCTGCCAAGTGCGTGGAATAGGGGAACCCACTGGAATGTGGACATCCTATCAGGAGCCACAGCCCTAAAGGAACCTGACTCCTCCCATATGTTAAATGACACTCTATTTCTACATTTCAACATTGCAGGTCTTATTATTGGATGTGACATGTGTAGCTTTCCTGTCCTAGATTGAAAGGTCACTGTCAGCACTGTATTTACTGTTAACATTGTAGTTACTTAAATGGTCGGAGCGTACTGGAGTCCTGTTTGATAATTGGTTTTCTCATAACTCATCTCTCTCCTCCAAGGTTTCATAACTTTTCTTTTGCAACATTGTACGTATTTCTTTGTACACGTGTTAGGCCTCCTTTGTTTCTTTGACTATATTCATTTTCTTATTTCTGACATTGTGAAATTTCTGTTTTCTCTTTTTAATGAGCTTTGCAAGAGCTTTGTGTCGTTTATTGATCTTTCCCAGGAACAGCTGTTCTCCTCTTTATATTCTAATCCTTAAATGGCTTGTATCTTTTTAATGATTCTTTTGCTTTTTTAAAGTTTGTTTGGTGGTGGTTCTTTTTTATTTTTTTTAGTCTGTTAACTTTTTAGGAACTCAGCACATAGGCAGGGAAACCCCAGGGCTTCCCCCTCTTTCCATCTTCCTAGCATTGTGGTTAGAAGCTTACTCCACTATGACTTCTTTATGATCACACTGAGACCTGCATGCTTGTGTAGCAAATGGCTGAACCATCTTCTTGCCTCCCCTTACTTCCCCCTTTCCATTTTTATTAACATTTATCAATTGTGCAAACTACTGGACTGCATCATGACGTTTCGTACATGTATATATAATATACTTTGACCATCTGTAATCCTCTGCTATCAACTTATGCCCCATTTCTCCTTTCTCCATCTTCAAAGTCTCCTTATACTTTCATATATTATCACAGTGCCTTTTTCTTTAATTATAATTGTCACATGCATGCATACCTATATAAATGTAACCCTCTAAGCCCATTTAGTGTTCCTTCTATGTATGTAGTTTTAGGGCTGAATAGTTGGTATTAGATAACTAAATATGGGTCTCATCTCTGGGGAAGATCATCTTCCTCTCTCTACAGTTATTAATTTCGTATAGCTCTTCATCTGGGAGTGGAGTCTTATAAGATTCCCTGCATTTGTATGAGGATCTCACATGGCGTTGCCATCGTCCAGGTCTTGTTTGGACAGCCATATTGTTGATATTCCATGGCTGCAGCTTCCCTGCCCTATATAGAAGACATGATTTCACAGCAGATGCGGTGACCTTCTATCTCTTAGAGTCTCTCTGCCCACTCTTCTGTGATGGTCTCCAAGACTTGGCTGTAGGGGTTGTGTTGTAGATGTAGCCACTGGGGTTGAACACTCCAAAAGGCAATTATTTTGCATTTTTACTAGATTTGGTTTTCTGCTGGGGTCCCTATCAGCTGCACAAAGAAACTGCTTGGGTGAAGAGCTGAGAGGTGACAGATGAAGAGGTGAGAGGTGAGAGGTATGCTTATCTAATGCTTGTGACCCTTTAATACAGTCCCTCATGTTGTGGTGATCCCCCAGCCATACAATTAATTTCATTGTTACTTCATAACTGTAATTTTGCTACTGTTATGAACCATAACGAAGGGTATAAGGTAGTGTATTTAGAATACAGTTGGGAATTGCACTGGTTCAAGAAAGGGTCAGTTGTAGACATTCCTCTGTGTTCCATTGTTTCAGCTTTTTCTCTCTTTGAGCTTGAAGCATTTCTCTTTCCCTGTCCTCTTGGCTGATGAAACTGACTCAGAGGTCCATGAGGTACAGTCAGAAGAGGGCTCTGAGGAATTGTCCCACCTCCTCTTCCCACTGCTACATCTTTTTCTCCCAACTTTTTCTCTCCCTGCTTGCTGCCCCAGGTAACTCCTTATGCTTCTGTCTAGGTTCACGCCCTTCTTGCATGTCCTCTCTTGCTTTTGCTTGCCCGGTCAAAATGCAATCCCAATTTCCTCTTCTGATCATGTGTCTACATCTTCCAGAATCCTACATGCCCCCACTTACCCACAGATGACCACAATTTCATTGCAGTGGAATTCCTCTGAGGACTTATTTTCACCTGTCATCTCAAATCTTTCAGCTCCTGGATCAGCTGTTACCAGTGTGTGGGTTGTGACCCTTTCTCCAGGTCAAATGACCCTTTTACAGGAGATATCCTGCATATCAGATATTTACATTATGACTCAAAACAGTAGCAAAATTGCATTTATGAAGTAACAACGAAAATAATTTTATGGTTGGGGTCACGGCACTAGAAAAGTTGAGAACCACTGCTCTAGATTATTCCAAGTTAGGCTTTAAAGCTTGTCTCATCTTTCTCCATAGACACTATCTTATCAAACAGATGACTTTCCTCTAGTGGCCACTGAGCTCTGAAAAACAATAGTTTCCCAGATATGGTTTTATGTGACACAGTTGGTATTGGGCCTTTTGTCCCTTGTGACTCTCCCTCAGTCTTGGGAAATCTCAAACTCCTGGCTCACTGTGTGATTTCTCCCATTATCCTCTGTTGGTTTCTCATCTCCTTCCTGATCTCTAAATGCAGGTATATAGTCTTGTTTCTCTCCACCCAATCCCCTGTGACATCATCTAGTAAAATGGTCAGACCTATTTGCTCCCGGCCTTCAAGTGTGCATCGTTAGCCTTGACCTATCTAAGACTCCAGACGGCTGTATGTAACTGTTGACTCAATGATTTTGCCTGAGCGCCTCAGAGGCACCTCCATCTCTGGATGTCCTGACCTGAACCTCCTGGTGCTATTCCACTGGTTTTCTCTACTCCAGTGGGAGCTGCTTCTTTTGTCCAGATTCTCAGACAATGTTGAAATAATCTCTGGCTATTCTTTTATATTCCGTATCCAAGCCATTGCATAAATCTCTTGTTTCTTTACCCTCAAATATAACCAGAACTTGGTGACTTATTATGGTCTCCGATGCTACCATTATGGTTTAAATCACAACTCCCTTTTAGGGAAAGTATAGGTTGAGTAGCTCATCCAACATGCCTGGCCCTGTGTACTAGTTAAGATCCTATAGAGGAACAGAACCCACAATTATGAAGAGTTTTTATTGGACTAACTTACATGCTGCGGGCTGGGAAGTCCAACAATGACTGTCTGCAAGCTATAGAGGCAGAGTACCTGGTAATTTCTCAGGTTAAGAAGCTGGCTGCCTCAGATAATGGGATATCATCTGAGTCCATGATTGAACCTCCCCTAAACCCTCTCCCACCAAAAGAAAACTTCCTGGAGAGTCAGAGGTGTGAGCCTGGACTGAGAGATAGAAGGATGTAGAATCTGATGTCTGTAGATGATGGCCACAGCAGCAGATGCTCTCTCTCAGGGTGAACGGAGATTGCACGGGCTGGCTGGCTTTCCTTCCTCTCTCCCACTCTTACTCCATTAAGGCTCCAGCCCACTGTTCAATGCTGCCATATTCAGGGTGAGCCTCTCCTCATTTGTTTTCCTATATGTTAATTCTCCCTGAAATTGCCCTCTTAGAATCACTCAGAAGTATGCTTTGGTAATCCACTAAGTGTCTCTCAGTCCAGTAAAAGCTCACAGTCAAGACTGGATGTACGTTGCTTTTGGATTTTTTCATATCTTGGAAAAACAGTAAGATATTTGCAGAAGGAAACACATTGACTTATGAGATTCATAGAGCCTGCAGGCAACGTTAAACAGTATTCTTAGTGTCCTTGGGTTTGATTGTGAATTGTTACAGAAGGCCAAGGCTAGCATTTTCAGTTTGTACCAAGTCAGTGCTTAAAAAGATGAGGGCTTTGCAGCATTTTGGATTAGGCTTTTTCTAATGAATCCTCCCGTACTGTTGTAGTCTCTTCCCAGTTCCATTGCTCTCCCTCCCTGTTCCCACAATGGTCTGTACTAAACAGAGCCGCCAAAAGGATCGTTTCAAAATGACAGTCCAGTGGACTCAGTAAGAGCCAGTGCCCTCACACTACACTACATTACCCACTCTTCCTTTTCCCTCCTTCATGTCGCTCTAGCCAGGCTTTTCCTACCTTTCAGTGTGCCAGGAATATGGTGCCTCATGGACGCTTGGAGCCTCTTTCAAATTCTCCCCTCGACACCCAAGAGGTTAATTCCTTGGGCCATTCTAAGACCTCATTGGATGTTATCTTTCTGTGGTCCTTTCATGAACCAGTTCACACAGTAACCTCTCTACAATACCCAGGCCCATTTGCCTGGATATAGGTAGGTTTTGGTTCACATGTTTGTATATTCTTAATTGTGCCTATGATATTACGTGATTTATTAATTTGTTTATTGTCTGCCTCCTTCATTAGAATATAAACCCCAGGGAGCAGAGATCTCCATCTCTGTTGTTTCTTTTCCGTTTTGTTTTTAAACCACTGTGTCCTAAGAACGTAGGGTGGTGCCTGGCAGTTCCAGTAGAGGGAACTCAATGAATATTTGCCAAATCAATGAGTGAATTAAGGCCCTGGCTTTGTTGTGAGAAATACTGGTTGCAGCTCATAAAATTTGATGTTTAGCGTCCTCATCGTGTGCAGCTTCTAACTAATTTTCTGGGATTAGTGGAATCTGAGTGGATAGAGATGGCCGCTTAGGGAGGCGTTCTCACCATTGCTCAGGTGGGGAGAAGCATTGTGGGAAGCAGTACACCTCATTTCCCAGGTCAGCATCTTTGGCAGAGAATGGGGCAGCTGCCAAATATTTGGTTAGAAAGAGTTGTGTCTGGATCAGGGAAGTGGTGGAATTATGAAGCAACTTTCTACCATCTTCAATGAAGTCAATGAAGTCTTCAATTCAATGACGTCTACTAATAAGGTAGAGTGAAGGGTGGGCAGGTCGTGGCTATTTTTCTTTTCCTTTCCCTTCCTCCTTTTACACACACACACACACACACACACACACACACACACACACACACACGCTCATATAACAGATTAAAGTAACAATTGCATCAAACTCCACCTTAGTGAACCAGTATTTTTTTTGGGGGGGGGGTACTTACAGGATGTGGGCTCACTCTGTTGCTTACCAGAGCAGGAACGACTGGAAAGCTGATTAGTCACTGAAAAAAAACCAGCACTACAATCTTGGAGTTCTCTGCACAGGTTGAACCAGCTCTACAGTCTGGTGAGCAGTCTCCTGTCTGCGCCTTCTCCAGGGAGTCTCCCAAGCTTTCCCAGGCGCTGCTCATTTACTTCCTGTGCCTCATGATCCTCCTCTCTCCCGGGGGCAGTGCTTTGATTCCAAAGAAAACTGCTCTACAGCAAGGCTCAAGTGTGTGATGCAGTCAAAGATGACTTTATACCTTTGATTCTTCTGCCTTCATCTCCCACATGCTCAGATGCAGGAGTACCCTACCACACCTGGTTTACATGGTACTGGGGATCAAACCCAGAGCTCTGTGCATCCTAGACAAGAAACCTAGCAGCAGAGCTACACCCCCAGCCTCTGTGGGTACATTCTTTCTTTTCACCGCATTAGACATTTTTGAGATTCTAGCAAGAACTCGTGTTTTCAGCAGCCTTGTCTTAGAGTATATATGGTAATATGAAGATTCTCTCTGACATAAATCTTTAGTGAGAAATTGGGAAAAAGAAAACCCAAGATCTTAATTAAGTAGATAGCATTAAAAACATCAGAGCTCAGCTAGTTGAATTTTAATTTTTTCATTTTTATAATGCCGAAGGGATTTGTGGCCTTCTGCATGATAGGTAAGCATTCTTTCACTGAGCTCTGTCCCTAACCCTAGAGAAACAATTTACAGTGTGAGGTTTAGGAAGTTCTGTCCAGAAGAACAGTTAGGTCTTTGTTTATGTATATGCATGTATATGTTCACATGTGTGGGGGTGTGCATGTACCCGTGAACACATCCAGAGGCCAGAGAAGAGGGTCCTCTGTCGTTCTTTGCCTTATTTATTTGAGGTAGGGTCTCCTTGAACTTGGAGTTTACGTTTTTTAGGCGGCCAACAAGCCCGAGAAATCTTCCTGTCTCTGCTGTCCTCCTCGGTGTTGTGGCTACAGGCCTGGGCAAAGCCACGTTCATAGTTCATACTGCTGTTGTGCTGGGATCTGAGTTCTAGTCCCCATGGTTACAATGCAGAATAAATGCTCTTATTCACTGAACGTCCCCCCACCCCCCCTACTCTCCCCACCCTCACAAACCCTTACTACTTTTTAATCATTGCATACTTCCATCAGGGCCTTTAAGAGAAAATAATACAATTTACTGTGCTTTATGGAGCTGACTTCTTAGACGAACTCCTCCCCTATTTCCTTTTAATGGAAATGTTTTAGAAAGAACATTTGGTAATGGTGAAACTTAAAGTATGCAAATACGCCCCAGAGCAGTCACATTCCTACACCCTAACCCTGTTGCCAGTGCATGGCTTGGTTATTTCTGGGCATGGTGGGAGGAAAGGAAACAGAGATTTGGGAAGTTTCACTCAGAGATATAACTTATACAAATTGGCTCTTCTGGCAGTTATTTTGTTTCCTGGTAGATGCAGCGCTTTCCCCCACCCCCCTTGGTAAATAACAGGTTAAGAGTAACTTTCTAACTGGTAGAGGGGACACTCCACCCCCTTCATTCTTGTCCCTGTTGTGAGTTTATAGCAATGTTGGATTCTTGATACTTTGGGTGCAAGTTTTGATTTTAAAATATACCAACGAGGCATGGTGCGCAGAAGCAGGGTTTTGTGGGGTGGCCTGTCGACCCTGGTGATCCCACAGTTACTGTGAGGTCGGGTTTCAAACCTAAACACAAAGGAGTTGTCCAGGAGAACTGCTGTTTCAGGTGGGCGCTCTGGAGCTCCTCTGGGTAAAACCCTTGCCTTATCTAGATAGTGCGAGAGTGGGTTTATATGTTATGAAATGTAGACCCCACCCTCCTAGTGTGCAAATGGTAATGGAGGCAGGATGTGTAGCTCTTTTGAGTATGTACTTGCTAGTTGTTATGAGTGAGTGTTAGATCCTACTGTCTCCTCAGAGGTCGCCTTCCTTTCTGTTCATGGATATTATAAAATTTGGGCCCTTAGTTGCCCACCTAACAGTAGCCTTTTCTTGCTGGAATATTGTGTTTTAGAGAAATGCCAATTTTTTTTTTACAATAGTTTTCTGATTATATGGTTTCTTTGTTTCTATAGTTCTAATTTTTTGCCAGTTTGGTTCGAAGGACAACAGGATGTAATTTTTAATTATAATGCCTGTATAAATCCTTTGTTTGTTCACAGGAAACTTTAAAAAGGGTGTGGAGTTTATTTTTCAGTCACGAGTATAATTCGGAAATTTGCGTTTTAGGAGAAATTACTTATGGACATGTGTGAGATTTCGTTTTAAACGTCAAGAGCATATGCATATTTTATCATTCTCCTTACAGTCTTAATTTGATTTTTTAAATGGTTATACATATTTGATGTGTTCATGGCTTATTGTTAAGCCAAACCTTCCTTCCTCCTCAGAATTAGGATGCTCGGTTGCTTTTCTGTTTTAACTGTCTTTGGAGTTTATGGTCTTAGCATCAACTAGAGTAAATGCTGAGAAACATAGATATTCAAAGCTGGGGATGTCTATGCTTCTGTGCCATTTTTTTTTCCAAAAGACTATTTAATTTAGAATTTTCTTAGGGGGGAGAGCTAGAGTAGAGAACAGAAGGATACAGGTCATATGAAGGGGAAATGGGAAAAAATGGGGAGGGGACTTTAATTAGGGAGGAAGGAAGGAGTTCAGTATAGAAACAGAGGGAGGGACTAGGGGCAAAGAGGGAGGGACTAGGGGCAAAGAACACCAAGGATGTCTGATGAAGCCTGGAAGGGTAATATTGTCTTATGTTTACCTGAAATTATACAAATTATCCAATGCTTGTTCTCTCTCTCTCTCTCTCTCTCTCTCTCTCTCTCTCTCTCTCTCTGTATGTGTGTGTGTGTGTGTGTGTGTGTGTGTGTGTGTGTGTGTCTGTGTGTGTAGCTTTTATGCTACTTGGGCTGACAGTGCTCCCTACAAGAGCCATAAACTAACAAAACCTTGTCACCAGGCATGAGGATCCTCTGTTTGAGTTGTTGGTCAAGGCTCCCAAACAGTAGACTGTTGTTGTTGTTGTTGTTGTTGCTCTTGACTGTCCTCTCAGGGTGAAGGTAAGTCTCCACTGGTACCTCACACTCCAAACGCAGGACTCAGACAATTCTAGCCGCATCTCATGTGGAAGTCTGGTCTCCTTCCCAAAGTCTAACTTGGACAGTACCAGCAAGCACTGTGTAAGCTGTCCGGGTTGGGAAGCATCAATAGTCTTATCTAACTGTGATGCTTACGAGCTATAATGACCAGCACAGCAAGATCGCTCTCTCTCTAAAGGTGGAACAGTGACACTCACATCTTGGCACTTGCCAACAGATGACTAATTGGACTTAAGACCTACTCAATAGAACGGGGATCATGACTGGTACTTGAATCCTAGCCAGCTTCCTGGGGGCTAGTAAGGTCATAGGCTGTTCTAATGTGTCTGTGAGAGATGTTGACATTCTGAACATTTGGTGTGCAGATAGAAGGGTCAGAAAGGTCAGAAAGAGCCGTAAAGCACATCCAGTGGAACCTGCTTGCGGGAAGCTACAGGGCGGTAGGGTCAAGTGGCTTTTAGTAAAGAAACTATATATATATATATATATATATATATATATATATATATATATATATATATATATATATATATATATATACACTGTATATGCATATATAGTATATATATAGTATATATGTATATATACTCAATTGCATTTTATACTTGCTATGAAGCAATTTAACTACTAGTTGTACACTGATACTTTCTGTTTTATTCTGTTTCAGTTTCTTTTAAATACTAACATTGACTCACCAAATTCCTTTCCACACTGTGGAAAACTTCTCTGGTGTACTCCAGTGGATGAGCTGGCTCCTCACCCTGGAATTTGTTTGCAGTCAGTCACTAGACACTGTACAGTCAGTGGGAGAGACAAGGGCAGTACACAATGTCATTTCCAGGTACAGTGCATGCTAGACATTTTTACCTGAGGAAGTATGGTGCCGATTGTCTGAGCCAACTGATTTCTACATAATACAGTGAAGTACACATCCCAGCCTAGGGACCATCTCTGCCAAGAGGTGGTTAGTTGTGCTGGAAATAGGTTTGTCTTGGCTTCTTGCAAGGGGCAGGAAGAAAGTTCTGCTTTTCCCTCCCCTCCCCTCCCCTCCCCTTCCCTCCCTTCCCTTCCCCCTTCCAATCCCTGTCTGTCCTCTTCTCTCATACTTTATATCCCAACTGCTGTTTCCCCTCCTTTCTCTCCTCCCAATCCACCCCCACCCTCATCCCCTTGCGAGCGCGCGCTCGCGCTTGCACACACACACACCACCCCTCTCTCAGAGATCCACTCCTCCTCCTTTCCCTTCAGAATACATCAGGCCTCCCGGGGATATCAACCAAACATGGCATATTTTCTTCTTCTGTGTCCCTTTGTCTGCTAACCTACCTGCCCCGCCCCCTGAATACACAATGTCAGCTGGTGGGGACGCTTTGATGTCTTGAATCTGCAATAAATTATCCCAACTGGTGACTTTCTGCTGTGGCCTGAGATGTCACCAACTTGTGTTAAGATTTTATTTCTCATGTGAGTGCTCTTTTTATTATCTGTGGGACCAAATATTGCCTGTAGCTTTGGTGTTTGCCTGTAGGGCCTAGTTGGGACCAGGATGAAAACCATTGCTGGTTTTCTTCAAGTAAATGACTGAGTTTTTTTTTTTTTTTTTTTTTTTTTTTCACCTCCAAAGAAGGCTCTGATGCCATCTGTTTAGTTTGGTAGTTTCACTGAGGGATTAAATGATATCATGCTACAAAGTATAATGTCTTGGTGCCTACAATTATTTTCTTTTTGTGGCAGAATTGCTAACAAACACCAGGTCTCTGTGTCTGTTTTATTTAGCCGTTGGAGAGAGGTGGAGACTTTCTGAGTCTCAGATATAGGAGGAACTAAAATTAAAGTTCCTTTCTTGGTGTGTGCTGGAATTTTTAACAGAGTAGAAATTTCCATGAAATATAGAGCTGCATTTGAGTTGAAGAGGAAAGATGTTTAAAGTACATCCAAGCTGAGACAGTTCTGTGGGTGGCGTCTGAGGGACATCAGTTCCCTGCAGTAACACATGAATTTGCTTACAGTGAACAACTGCTCAGTACTGCTGGCTTTGTGCCCCTTCCATGAAAGTTTAAGTATAAAGTCTTGACTCTTATCTTGCTATTGTTTTCCTGGTGGGTTTTCAGTGCATTTCAGATGACTAGGTTCAATGTTATGAATGCGCAAAGGTTTTTTTGAATGATGGAAAAATCTTCACTGTAAGGGGCTGATTCCTTTAGTACCGTGGGTGTTAGAAGGTAGCTTAATGAAGTAATTAGTAGATGTGTGTGGCACAAGGCACAAACAAAGGCTAATCCCATCAGGAAGTTCATTGAGATACATTTTCCTGTTCCCTCCCATGTAAAATGTAGGAGACAAGATAATGTAGCAGTATTTTTCCTTTGGAAGAACATGTGAAATGCTCCCTAGTGAAACCTATGATGTCTTTCTTTTTTTTCTCACCAGTAAAGCCCAGTAAGTGGTAAATATAACTTTCTGAAGAAATAACACCCAAACACAGTCCTTTCTATTTGGATCCAAATGAAAGGAAAGCAAAGGAGATTCTTGATTCCGCTTGTGCCTTAGAGGAGAATATCACTTGCTTGGAAGAATTTTACTGTTTTGTAAGCATGATGCCCTAGTTTCAAGGGAAGTTAACTGAATAAAAAAAATCATAATATTTAGCTCTTTTTTGTGGGGGTGTGGGAGAAGGAGAGAGGTGGAACAGCATTTAATTTGATCCATTTAAAAGGAAGGATAGGGTAAGTATATGTTTTATTCCAGTGAGCACAATGATTGTACAATTAGGGGTATTTAGATATGGATTTTGCACTGTAGTCAGAAGGAATCCTATGGCTTTTATTGATGCTGGGCTTTGAAGTGGGGCTCTCTGATAAATGGTGGACTGTTAGAAGTCAGGTGCTTTGGGTGTGCACGGGAGCTTGGGCGTATGTAATGTGGACATTTGAATAACAAATGAGTATTTGAAGAGACTTCACCGGGCAAAATGAAAGACAAGACGTGATGTTGTTGATTAGCTCTATTTCTTAAAGTTCTATATATTTAAACAGTTTGGTACTTGCGTCCCTTCCATTGCCCCGCATGCCCAAGCATTTGGTGTGACGGCCACATTCTTTTTTTCATAATGGAATGTATATTAACTATGCAGCCCTTTCACAGAGCAGTGTTTTAATCATTCTCTATTGATTTATACATCACATCAATGTTGCATATTGAAGGCCTCTTATTCTGTGTCTGCCTTACTCAGACTCTCATTCTGTCTACCTGACTTGCATAATGTTCCGGGACTCCCTTAATTCTGTTCACCCCCATGGGAAGCAGTCATGATTAGGAAACCACAAAAGGTCAGGCACACTGTTGCCTTCTCTCCGCTTTCTGGGTCACAAAGAAGAAATTAATGGGCTTAGAGAAATATTGTCATTGTCCGTAACTGATAATAGGTATCAGAAGTAAGTTAAAATTAATAAATGCTGAGTTTTGAGCTTTGGCGTGAATCTGAATGATTTATTGCAGGCTGGGGATGCCAAGAGAGTGTTTTGCATTAGCTGAAGGAGTAGGGTAATGATGAGAGGAATCTGTCAATCAGGGCCTGGATTTCCTGCAAGAAGATCATGGAAGGCAGGGCTCTGAGCAGACTCATGAACAGTGGTTGTTCTTTGAACCTAGGGCTGTTGGTACAAGCTGGCCAGAGCAAATGGGAATATTTAATTTTTTTCTTTTGTCTTAATGTTAATTTGAGTGAGAGGAAGTGAAGATATGGTTGGTGAGCATGAAGGGTGCTTACATGGACTGGAATAAATAATCCGAATCCCCTCCCCCTTCCCCAACTTAGAATCTCATTTGGGCTGAAAGACCAGAGCTAGGTTTTACATAGGAAGAAAGTCTGCTTACTTCATTCTTATTCATGGTCGAATCCCCCAATCTCCTCCCTGAAGAGATGTATTCTTCCCAGCAAATTAAAACATCTTTTTTTTTAGAGGCCCAAATGATGATGGTGTCAACTATTGATGAAGATGAATAGGTAATTCTTTTCTCCATTTATATATTCCTTCTCCCCCTACTGTTCAGGATAGGGTTTTGTTCACTTAAACCAAGATCCAATATTTCATTTACTCTCCTCTCTGCAGGTTGTATGCATTGTGCAAATCTCTTGGCTAGGTAATAGAGGAAAATGTTTGAAAATGTGATAGCTTATTATAAGGACATTTGACATCAGCATATTTGCTGATGACGGATTGCCGATCGCTAGTAATTTAAAGGGATTCTGAGCAGTAGTTAAGGTACAACATTTTCCTCACATTAATCAGCTCAGATCAGGATAGCCTACATTATAATTTCTTTCAAACCTCTGTAAAATATAGACATCAGAAGCCGATCATACAATCTATAAAGTGATTGAATATACACTGTGTTCTTACTGTGGTTTTATTTCTATTTAACCCAACTATCATAAGAGACGAGGCAGGCTGATAACATGCTATTTTCCTTTATGGACTTACTTATAAGCATCCAAAGAGAGAGAGTATTTTAAAGCAAATTGTAAGGAATGAAAACTAAACTGGAATGAAATAGGATTGTTGAACTAAAACTTATATTGATTATAGAGTCAGTTATAAAATTCTAATCTAAGTTGGTTTTGGAATTTGTTGTCTAATCTTTCACTAGCTACACATATAGTTTAATCTCTTGCCTGCATTTGTTTAGTGTGATTGCCTGTGGGTGTGATCATGTGTGTGCATACACATGTCATAATGCACTCCTGGAGATCAGAGAACAACTTACATGGTCCACCATATGGGCCCCAGGGATGGAATTATAGTTGTTAGGCCTAGCAACAAGAATCCTTACACACTGAGCCATCCTTCTAGCCCCATGATTGTCTAAAGTAAGCACTCACTCTGTGTGTGCCTGTAATTCAAGCACTTGGAAGGCTGGGGCAGGAGGATTCCTTCAAGACCAATGAGAACAAGAAATCTGACTCAATGAAACAAAGCAAGCACTGACCGTTGTCTGGACAGTAGCGGAGCTTTGGTTTATAGAAACCATTGTGGATGGACCACAGATGAGTGGTGGCTGAGGGAAAGATGCTTGACCTCAAATGAGAGCCACAATCACACACACAAACATTAGACCTATGTTTTGTCAGGATATGCTATGACAAAGTAGCATTGGGTGCTACTTAGCAGTATCCAACCTTCAGAACAGCTGTTATCTGTAGGTATTGCTGGGGCACATCTGTCAGACAGGAGCACACGGAGCAAAGTGTTCTGTAGCATGTCATGATAGGTTAATTGTGCCACCTTCCCTGGGATGTTCCCTTGATCTCCACTGAAGAGCATCTAATGCCATGGCAGCCTATAACTTTCCTTGTCTTTACTTACTGGTTAGGTTACATGTGTTCATTTCTAAAACATAGCAGAGAGAGGTAGGGAGGGAGGGAGGGACGGAGGGGCTGACTGTGTGGTCCACATTCTGCTCTCACTGCCCTCTGGTGTTTAACTTTGTATTTAAACTCAAGGTGACTTCACTGCAGCTCTGCGAGGTTGGAAACATCTGTCTTCCTCCAGATGACACTCTTGAATCTATTCCTCTTCCTTAAAATCCATGCCCTCTCTTTGCCTGTATGCTCATTTCACTGACCATTCCTTTTTTGCAGACGAGCTGCTTCTGTCCTGGTGTCTCTTCTGCTCTTCCCACCTAGAGGAGCTCTACCTTTGGTGAACCTTTACCAACACCTGTAATCCCAACATGGAAGCAGGAGTTCAAGGCTTGTTTAGGATACATAATGAGCCTCTGTCTCAAACAAAACAAAACAAAACAAAACAAAACAAAACAAAAAACATTATTACCAACAAAACTTCCAAATAATCAAAACCTAAAAGCAATACCAAATTTATATCTTTGCTCCTCAACTCCAAGTCATCCTGCTCTCCCAGTTAAGGTCCTCATAAGAAACAGGGCTTAATTCTGTTCCACTGTGGCCCTGTGCAGGCAGACACAAAGGCAGCTCACTTTCTTACTTCCTTAGCAGCTGCTCTCCCACATTCTGACCCTCTGTATACTACTCTCCTTTGCTGTATTCTCTCCCTTTTCCAGTTCCCTCTAGACCTTGGCTTAGGTGGTCTTGGTAGACTACATGTCTAAGTTGTCAGCCTATTGATTTGCACATGATTGGTTCGATGTCTTAGATTTAGAATGTGCATCTTATTTGAGATGTAACTTGCTCTTTGAACATTATTCGAAATATCCTCTGCAAAGTGGCCCCATCCTCCTGTTCCCGCAATGCCTCTCCTTTCTTTTTCCTACCTGTGTATCTCTCCTCAAACTCCCTTTACTGGTTGCTCTGTACAATCTCTATATACCATGCCCACATAGACTTCCCTGGTCTGTGTAGCATGAGCTTAGGTAGAAAGGCTTTCTTAAATCATCTTCTTTCTAGAACCCTTTGCTGCCTTAGGCAGGACATCTCAGGGCACTATTCTCATCGATATTCTGATGCTTTGCACTGTGGTGGCTATTTACTTAGCAGGCGAGTTTTAAGAACCAGGATTCCTTAAGGTTAGAGGCATTCTTGATGATATTTGTACATCTGGCGCTTGGTAGGAAGTCAACACTGGGATCAGTGAATGGAAAACAAGTGGATGCATCGTATGCCTGCAGATGGCTTGGCATCTGTATGTGTTGGGACCAAGACACAGGCGTTTTCTTCTTCTCCGTGGGATGATGATCAAGCTGTCTGTCCCAGCTGTGCAGAAAAAGACACGGATCTGATTAGACAATGGTGGTTTGTGGAGTTGACCAGCTAACTTGTTCCTTTCATTAACTGCTGTTGGGATAAGATTATTCCTTTACTAAGGCTTTTCTTGTCTATGTGACCTGCTCTATCCCTATCCCACCCCATCCTTAGGTGTACACATGGTTTTCTATTGCTACTTCTACAGGATGGTTACCTGTTATCAAGTAGATCATTTACCAATTTCTAATATAGCAAAAATTATCCTTAGTCAGTAGTTGGCTAAACCTTATACTTTGGTCATATAGTTAGTGTAATGGGTCATAATTTATATTTGCCTATGGAAATTATCATGGGTACTATCAAAAATAACACCTGCATAAAATTTTAGAAAATTACTGGAAATGTTTGCTTCAGTTGGGATGCATACCTGACAATAAACTATTTTTCTTAGTGCGATTTTGGTTTAGGTTAAATAATTTTTCGCATTATATAAAAACCAAGTTTCTTCAATTTTCCTCCTTCATGATCCCTTCTGTGACAAGATAATAAGTGATACCTAACCTTGTCAGCAGGCTTTCCTAGAACCTTCCCTTCTGTTGGAAATGTAAAACACTCCAGCTCAGACTTTGCTGGCCCTAGTTCTGTGTTCTCACCTTTTAGTGGCTTTTTGTTTATTGTTTTGTGTTTTTTGCTTTTAAGAAAAAGTTGTTGCCCTGTCACCCTGTGTTTAGATATATTCCACTTGCCAGTTGGTTCCTACGTGAGGCAGTTTTGAAGCTCCCTACTGGATTACAATCTCTTGAAACTACAGAGCACTCCGGGTGGGGTTGGGCTTCAATGGTCACATCACATAGTTTCTTATTTCATCTGAAAAAAATTCCTGAAAGATTACATTTTCTTTCTTCCTCCCCTCCTTTTCTTTCCTTGACCAAGATTTGTTTGTTTGTTTGTTTGTTTATAGATGGGGAATCTTATATGGTTCAGGCTAGCCTGAAACTGTATAAATAGGGGAGGTTGACCTTGAATACCTCATCTTCCCTCCATCTCCCACTCACCAATGCTAGGATTAGAAAAAGACCCACTTGGAAAAAGATCCCATTTTTCAAGTAGACTTTATATTCAGAAGCAACAAAGGAACAAAGAGGGTCATAAGATGATTCTCTAAAGAGGATAATCTTTGACTGCCAATTACATCTGCATGGGTAGTAATTAGGCATTTCCCTTTGTTGTATAACACTTTCCTCCTACATTAAAACAGCATATCCTGCAGGGGGCCTATTAAGCAGGAAGGTAAACAACTCAAAATAGCTTCAGGAAGTCCCTGAAACTGATCAGATTCTCTAGGCCCCTCCCTGCTGGAGTAAGCCATAAAAGCAGAGAGTCCCTCTTAGAAGAGCAAAGCAGTGTGACAAGGAAGGCTGTCCGCCAGACCAATAACCTGGGAGAAGCAGACATCAACCTGAAGCACCTGGAAAGGATACTCCCCAACCTGTTGAACTGCCTCCAAGCTGGGTAGGTTCTCCAGGTTCACAGCATCATGAGCTGTCTCCCATGCTTTGGGTAGACTTTGACGATACAGCCATCTTTGAGTCACTTCTGCTCTTATAAGTAGCTCCTCACCCCAATAAAGTAACACCCATAAAACCCGCTGGTTCACCAAGATGGACTAAGGTGGTATCTGTACTTTGTTCCGTTGTGAATTCCTTATCTGGGTGAGTAGGCTTCTGAGTTGCATCTTTCCAGGAAAAGTTTTTGCCGCACAACACCCTCAGGTGCTTGCAATTAAGCACATCATGACTTTAGGATGGAGTCATGGAAAATAGGTGGATTAGAAATAAAGTAAGTCTGTGTCCGTATTTTCTTCCTCTCTCCTTTCCTTGTGCTCCTACCCTTTCTCCATCCTTCCTTCCTCCAATCCATTTTCACTCCTTCCCTGCTGAATTCTTGTAGGCTGAAATGTGCCTTCTCATTTTAAAACTCCTTTCTCTCTGCAGGGTATGTATAGCTTTAGAAATCCAGAAAATGTTGTTACTCTCTGGCAAGGAAGAATGACCTTCAGACTGGAGACGCTGCTTCTCTCTCCAGTGTGCCTCGGGTCGTCCTGGGTGACTGTGTACTGCAGGTCACTTCTTCATCGCATCAGAA
Organism: Mus minutoides; assembly: GCA_902729485.2. Lineage (NCBI taxonomy): Eukaryota > Metazoa > Chordata > Mammalia > Rodentia > Muridae > Mus > Mus minutoides. Next base: position 544,460 of record LR749681.1, on the reverse strand, counting down.
GTCTTGCTCTCTGCCATTTCCTATCTGTCTCAAGTCCTGTTTCTCTATGAAGAGAAGAATTTAGCCAAAGATTTATCTCTAAATCTCTGGGCTCTCTGATTGAGACTAAGTGGATTCAGAGTTTTGGGGGTCTTGTTATTTGGAAAAGACCTGTAGTAGCACTTTCAGAGATGATGGGGATATGATGGTTTACAATGGTCTGGTACAGTAGCCACTAGCCACACGTGGCTCTGTGCTCTTGAATGAGATTGGTACAACTCAGAACTGAATTTCTAATTTAAAGTTAACCAGCCACATGTGCTCAGGCTCCTGCACTGGGTGCAGAGTTTGGGGAGCTGGAAAATGTGCTGATTTGTGACTCTCCCACTCCGGTTCTCTGTGTGTCCTGACTGTCCCCACCTGCTTCACCGCCCTTCTTTGCCCCTTCATTTGGCTCATTCCTTAGGTCACGATTTGACACCTGTCAGCATTCCATGCCTTGCCCTTATGGCCCTTCAGAGACTCTCTGTTCTGCACCTGAATATTGTTTCCTGGAAGACAGTGCAGACTGTGAGAAAGGATTTTTTTTTAAATCCCTCATGCCCCATCCTCTTGTCATTCATGTTATCCTTCTGACAGCATAAATATACTTTATCTAGAGCATCTGAGCCTTTTTTTTTAAATGAAAAATTGGAGTGATTTTTTCCCCTCCTGATATTATAGCCAAAAATTATTTCTGTCAATGAAATTATTGAGAGCTCTCAGCTTGCTGTCTTGTGACTGCAGAAAACGTTTATATCCAGAGTGAATCAAATAATATGTATACAGATTTAGTATAAAATTAGTGAGTGGAACTTTTGCATGATATTAGTGTACAAATGTGTAATTTGTCCTCATGACTTTTAGTTTTCAGTGAAGCTGAAGACAATCTTGGAATCCATTTGAGAGAGGCTAGCCTAGTGTCTAATGTTTCAAACTATATGGTGTACTTATTAAACATAATTCTTCATTTTCTTTTTGCTTTCTGTATACCAAGGCATATTTGTCCTAGCATCCACAGACCTTGACCACTTATTTATGACACAAAGTATGAGTCAGGTTTTATATTTCTATGTACATGTGTCTGTTTGAACAGAGAGGACTATAATTGTGTAGAATTTACACAGGGTCCCGAGACCTGCAAACGTTAAACCACTGACTAGATTAAGGCCATGTGTGTAGGTCACCCTATGCTTGCCGAGTGTCTTTGCTCTGAACGAGGACTCAGTGAATGTGTTTAGGATGGATTTGGAAACATTTCTTCCATAGGTGCCACACCCCTTCTTTCTTTTCTAGACAGAAATGATCTTTGATGACCTTTCTCTGTGTTCAAGCTTTGGATGTTAGATTTCCACTCTTGCTTCAAGACAGGGTGACAGAGAATGTTTAATCTTAGAACTGACAGCTAGAGTCTGAGGGTCTGGGGACGTTACTATTCTTGCTTATTTTCACATGTCCTGTTTCTGTGGAAGATGGCTTTCCTTCTGGTCTTAGTATGCCTCGTCTGAACCACACCTTGGAAGTTTGTCATTGTCTGCTAGTTTTGTTTTCCCCATCCAGGATAGGCTAATGACTCCACCAGCAATGTTACAGAAGTTAAACCTTGGACCACTTGCTAATCATCCCTGCTTCTACTCTGTGTATCACTTGGGAAAGAGCAGAAGATGGTGCACAATAGTGAGAAAAGGGCAGAGCTCCAGTATCCACATGGTACACGTTTGTTGTTGCTGTTTTGTGTATGATCTGGCTTATGTGCCCTTCCCCACTGCTCACACACAATTGGAGATACAGGTTCTGATGAATTGAAATAAACTGATAAAACCACAGTGGCCACTGCTGTGGTCCCCACTAGGGCTATTATAAGTCTTTTGGGAAAAGGAGTAGAGATGAATAAAGTAGTATTCGTTATTCCTTCATCAGGTACAAATGTGTGTTTTCTTTTCTGTTACTTTGGTTATTTAAGGGTTTTGTGTGAGCATGAGTATATGAGCATGAATGAGTATGTGTGAGTGTGTGTGTGTATGAGAGTATTGTGAGTATGTGTATTATAAAAATATGAGTATGTGTGAGAATATGTGACTGTGTATATGTGTTTGTGTGTGAGAGTCTATGTGTATGTGAGAGTGTGTGTGAGTGTGTGAGAGTTTGAGTGTGTGAGTGTATGTGTATGTAAGAGTCTGATTGTGTGTATGTGAGAGTACGTTTGAATGTGAGTCTGAGTGTGTGTATGTGTATGAATCTGAGTGTGTATGTGTGAGTCTGAGTGTGTGTGTATATGAGTGTGTTTGTGTGTGTGTGTGTGTGTGTGTGTGTGTGTATGTGTGAATCATGATTATGTACAGGTCATCATAGAGGATGTTATAAAAGAAATGCAACAGGTTTCTGAGTGTGGTTTGTGGGAAGCAGTTTTCAAAAGTCTGAGGCTGAAGGGCACTACTTTGCTGACAGGGACTGCTCTTCTCCCTTAAGTGTGAAATCAAGACAAGAAGCAGGGAATGCCTCAGAGTTGGTGTCCGGTTGGTTACATGAAGTCACCATGAACATGTCACTTATGTAACATGTATATGCTTAGACCAGAGGGCACTTGACATATTAGTCACCTTTTGCTGTATAGGAAGTTGTCTTTCAAATTTAACAGCTTAAAAAAGCCCCAAACCATCCAAAGTTTCCTGAGGTAGTTAAGTCTGGAGTAAATTAGCTAAGCAGTTCTGCTCTAGACTAGTTCTTGAGGTTGCAGCCAGGAATGCAGCCAACTAATGGCTTGACTGGGGCTGGAGAGGGCACTTTCAAGATGGCTCCCCTTGTGCTATAGGCATTTTGGTGCAAGCATTTGTTGGGATTCCTAGGTTCCCAGTCTTCCCAGTTGGACCTTGCTACAGCGCTGATGGAATACAGACGGCATGGTAGCACCTTCTTCTATATTAATACAAGGTGCAGGGGTGGGAGTGGGCTTATGTGTGCGTCCATAGATGTGAGCAAAAGCATGGATATGGAAGGAGGAGGCCTCTTATAGCCAGGCCTCAAAAAGTCACACAACATTCCTGCTGTGGGCATCTCCTTAGAAGCAAGTCCTGAACTCTGGCCTGCCCTCCAGAACAGGCTATTAAAGTCATTCATAAAGGGAGAAAGCACCGCACAGTTTGTTGATGTAGGACCATCACCCATAACTGGTGGATTCTCAGCTTAGCCTGGTATCCCTTTGGGCACCCTGATTCCTTCATCTTCTGCTTCTGGATCTTTTCTGTGTCTAGACCATCCTGCTAGGGTTTCAACCTTGGGAGAGACTGTGCTTCTCTGGGGGGACTTTTAAGGCTGTCAGAGGATTCTGAGCGAAACATCTGCAAGAGCAGCCTTTTCTTGCCTGATATTGATTCCTTCTCACAGCACAACTTCTAAGTCACTCTCTTGACTTTGATCAGTCAAACGACTCTTCCGAAAGGCTTGAGGCAGAAGGGAGTGTAGCAGATGAAAACTCTATTCTGCTGTAGACTCTACGCCATCATCTTTAAGAGCATAGGTTTGCCTTAGTACCAGGGAAGAAGGAGCCCCCCTGAGTGTGAGCAGATCCCCTTAGAGCACATATCATAGAAGTCGTGCCGGAGGAATAGACATACTTAGCCAAGAATTTTATTATATGCCTATACCATAAGCCAAGAGGGCCACTTAACAGCCTCAGACTCTCAGGGGCTTCATGTGTATATTTTTCAATTATTTCTTGTTCGTGTTTCCTAACTGGGGCTCTGCTTGGTGTACTCGTCACACTGAGACGTGCTCATGGAGCTGCCCCCATCCAGAGCGAGCAGGTGCTGAGACAGACCTGAGGATGGTCTCCTAAGTATGTGATGGAGTGCGTTAGCCTGGGCCAGGTGCACGTTAGCTTTTCTCATACACTGGGCAGAGTACTTGATTATTTTGTGTCTACAACGTGGAATGCTCAAAATAGCCTCTCTAGCACTCATGGCTGCTGCCTTTACTATGTGCAGACTCTCTCTCTCTCTCCGCCTTTGGGGATTTACCAGAAAATGTCACACACTCAAGTTTCTAACTTTGGGAATAAAGCAGGACCCAGTAAAGGGTGGGGGTTGGGTGGAAGGAGTTTCTGTTCTGAACCTATTTCCCTATGGATCAGGGTAGGTCATCTACTCCGTGTTCTCTTCCACAGTGAAAATGTTGGGACTCAGGTCTGTGTTCTGGAGTGCATGTGTACATGAGTGTGTATATTTATGTGTGGGGTGCATTGCATGCATGTAGTATGTAGATGAGAGACATCAAACTTAGATCTGTTTCCTCAGAGGTATCCACTCTGATTTTGAGACAGGGTCCAGTTGTTGCCTTGGAGTTCACTGCAGGCTAAGGCTTCTGGCCAGTAAGCTGAATGGTCGCCCCAACCCAGTATCACCTTCACAGACATTCTACACTCCAGAATTAGACCATTATCTGGGGATTGAACATGGCTTCACATGCTTGAGAGGTAAGCACTTTCCTGAGGGAGACATCTTGCCAGCCTGCCTTTTGAGCTTTCCTTGTGCTGAACATTTCTGTTATTCATATTTCATTTATCTAACTTCTTTGACCTTTTGTTTCAAACGTGACTAAATACCAATGTTGTCTATTAAATTTTTGACCATGAGCTATTGTGACTGTCTAAGATTTTGAATTATAAAAATCCTTAAAAGGTTTCAGGTGGAGTGCTTCCCTCTTGGAGAGCAGTTATTGAAGTCTTGAATTATTGATGCCTTCATTGTCATCTTCCTATAGATCTCTTTCTTTTTCTTTAATTAGCCACAATGCCTTATTAACGAATGAAAGATGCCACCGCTTAATTGTGTTCATGTGATTTGTGTAGTAACCCCTTCTGAGTTTCAGAAATAATCCTCAAGGTTGACTTTCTTACTTTGTCCCTATTCTTATTCACTGAGGGAAGAAAGGACACATATTTATATAGGGTGCATTTATATCACATTGTACTGAAAGGTCTTTTATGTAACACAGATGTACAATGATCTCACGCTTTCAGATAGATAGTACTGGCTTTTCGGCCCCACTCTGCTTCAGCTGTGTGTGTTGGGGGCCGGCCGTCAGTTTTGATTATTTTCCTTGACCTCTAGGCCAGAGATTCTTGTGGGAGAGGAGGAGGAGGCAAGTAAGATGGTACTTGTCACAAAGGAACAGTAGTGGGTGACAGAGGACTGGACCTCTCTTGAGCTCCACGATCAAGGAAGTTTGAAATAGCCAATGGTTTTGTTTCCTGTGGGAAGGGTCATTGCAAGTTCATTTCAATCTTTTCCTTCTGCCTCCACAGTAAATCGCTTTGCTTCTTGGGGAATCTGTTATCTGAGTGTTGGGAAAGCAGTGAGAGATGAGGCCTAAGACTAGGTAGTGATTAAAGTTAGGCATTGACTAAGTTATAGTATTGTGTTTTTCATACCAAGTGCCCTGTTTGTTTTTTGTTTTTTGTTTTTTTCCTGTTATCACCACCATTTTTGGAAGTTCTGCTCTCTGCAGATGACACACATCTATGGATGTCATCTTTGTCTTCTGGGACCTGCTGTCATGTAACTTTGCTGTGAAGGGTTTGGGGATTTCTTGGTATTAAGAAGTTGGAGGTTACACTGGTGATTTCATCCAAATGTCTGTCTGCTTACTATCAGGAAGTTATGAAGAGCCAGGAAGAGCCTTAGCTGTCTGAGGGCTGCTAGGGGTATGTATGGGTAGGTGTTCCTTTTGGTCTAAAGTACAGGGTTCTGGTTACATGCAAACACTTGAGAAGGAAGCATTAAGGCAGTCGTTGTCAACCTGTTGGTGTCGACTCTTTTGGGGTCTCATATCAGATATCCTATATATCAGGTTTTACATCACAGTTAATAACAGTGGAAAAATTAGAGTTATCAAGTAGCAATGAAGTAAATTTATGGCCGGTGGTCACCACAGCATAAGGAACTGTATTTAAGGGTTGCACCATTAGGAAGGTTGAGAGCCACTCCATTAGAGGCTGATGTCAACTCTAAAGAGTAACAGACAGGAGGGAAAGCAGTGGAATGCTGAAAATTGCCAGGAGAACTGGGGAGCTGCCATGTTTCCTGGCTCAGCACTTAGATGGTGACTGACCTGGAGTTACACAGCACAGGACTCTGTACTGTCTCTTCTATCCAAATCACGCCTGCTGTGGGCCTGCTTTGGCATATTCCACACTGCGGAATGCAGGAATGCGCACAGCAGATAACTCCTCCACTTTGTCACTTCCTGTGACTATCACCTCCCCGTATCTGTCTTTACCCACGGGCCTGCTGCAGCCACCCATTCCTCTCTCCCTTGAGTCAGTCGGGTTCTCCTAGCATGACTGCTTCTTTTGGAGGTAGTCTTACGGGGCTTAGGGGTGCAGAAATACAGTGAGAACCTCATTGAAACACACAAAGAATTGAAAAGGAGGTGGGGACAGACAAGAGTCCCTTTCATGTTGCAGGTGTCTTGTGGACTGCACTCTGCGGTAACTTGGGGCCGTGAGTCAGTTTGCAGGTGTTAGGACCGCCTGCATGAATGGAATGGAGGCGGTGTGGGAGGGGCAGGAGTCTGCAGCTGTGGATGCACGGAACTTTGATACCTTTATTAACTCAGTTAAGCTCCCTCCCTGATGAAAATACTGTGTCAGAGGTTTTAAAGCTTAAGTGAGCTGACCTGCAGAGAGTAGTTGGGATGGTACCTGGTCTGGTTGGGGGGAAGGGCTGGGCATTCAGTCCAGAGACAAAGGACACTTCAGGAGACACTTCCTTGTCACCTTGCTACCTTTTAAAAAACAAAACAAAAGAAAACAAAACAAAACTCTCATGTTTGGGCCTGGTAGTCGCCAAGTGTGGTCGAGGAAACTACACCTTCCTTTATAGCCCAGTCCCTTCTGCCTCTCATGTCTGTTCAGGCATCTCCCAAGCAATCAGCTTTAACTACCATTATTCGAATTATCTTCACTCTGACCCATTTTCTCTATCCTTCTTTATAGCCAGTATCACCATGTGAAGACATTGGGTGTTAGTTAGCCACCACACTCTACATTATCCAAGCAGGTTTGGGGCACAGTCAGTGCTTGGTGAATTTAGTAAGTGAGCCGGGCACTGGCAAACTTGTTCAGTAAAAGTCTAGATGGTTAATATTTTAAGCTTTGTGGGCTGTCATCCTTCTTGAGTTCACTTCCATACATTGAGTATGTAAGATGATGGTCCATCGACGTTTTATATTTGGTGCATGGAGCTGTCCTTTGCCAATGTCTGAAACAGCATTGATGGTGAAGGTCAGGAGTGGATATTAGTGGTTCTGGTGGCTTAAGCTAGGTTATACCTAGGCTCCTGTGGGAAGCATGGTTTTAACTTATAGAGAAATGTAGAACTGGAGGCCCAAGAAGTCCATAATGCTGGTGAGGTGGCAGCCTGGCTTCTGAGATCCCTGGTACTGTGTATGTGTAACAAGGGATGTGCGTCCCCAGGAGGACCAGTCAAACGGGTGCGTCCTCATCAATAAGAGGCCTCATTCCCGAGGTGTGAGCTAATTTTTGTTAGTTTTTAAGTAAGCACCTGACAGGGAAAGCCATTGCTTAAAAACCTCATGTAGGTAGGGAAAAAAAAAAAGTAGAATTGATCCATTGTAAAGTCAGGTTCTTAAAGTAAGCTCATTATAACTGCATGTCTGTTTAAATTGTGGCATTGCTGTGCATGCATGTATACAGTGTGTAAGGGTCAGATCAGAGCACGTGGCACAGCCATTGCCTTAAGCGGTCATCATCTAGGTGTGTAGAAAGCATTCGGATTCCTCTCCCGGACAATTAAAATCGGAAAATTAAATGTATTGATCACAGGTAAAGTAAATGAACATTAGAGATTGTCCCACCTGTCTAGCTGCATTCATTAGCCGCACTCTGTCCGTTCTCTCACCATCCCCACCCCCATTCCACCCTAGAGCATTAGATTTGTTGAAAGGAAGACTCCTGTGTCTGCAGAACGGAGTTCTCTGCTCGAAGGCAGATTTGAAGTTCAAACCTGCAGCTCTCTCTGAGCACGCCTTTTGATTTGAGCCTTCAGATACACACAAGTTCAGGGCAGAAGCCTCTCACCAGTGAGATGTGAGCAGGAAGGGAAATGCAGAGCCAGGGCCTGGAAGACGGAGCTAGGTCAGAGGCTGGGTGTAAAGTGGCTTTGTGGCTTATCCGCCTGAGACTATTTCCAGACTCTGTCAGATGTCCGTGTGTTCATACTTTCCAAGGTACGAACTGGTTGACACTGCAGCTTGTCAGCTTTTTCCTGATGCTCTTGTGCCCTGATGCTGTTTTGATTTTGTTCTTTAGGAGGAAGGGAAATAGGATTCTCTCTCTCTTAGTGGATAAAATTGGGTGTGGTTTTAAATAATAGCTCCAGACTTATTGTTTGTATAGTGTGTGTGTGTGTGTGTGTGTGTATCTGTCTGTCTGTCTGTCTGTGTTGGGGGAGGGGTTATGATAAAACCCTCCAAGCTCTATAACCCTTACCTAGCAACACTGTTGGTCTTATTTATGCTATTCTACCTTATCCTTAGGGGCCTCTTGGAGGGTCCCAGCGACCCATGATAGTGAATTGTTTGCTGCTTTGACCACCCTGTGGCTTTGGTGAAGACTTCCTTTTGTGTGATTAAGAGCTTCTACCCAAGGGGGCAGTGTGGGGGGAGTCATTTCCTGGCCTGATTTTTCACGTGGATGCTGAAGACATTTGAATCTATCCCATGCTCTCATCACCTAGAGACATTTTCTTCCTGGGGGGCCCAGCATTGGTCCTGTACAGAGCTCAACCTTCCATGGAGAAGAAATGTGTGTGAGAGAGTTCACTTCTCAGTTGTTGAGCCAAGCAGGATTTCAGGGTGCAGTCAGATCTCTCCCATGCTCTTAACACCAGTGAAAAGTAGAGTTTGAAGATACATATTAGTCGGGTTCATCTTCTCTGTTGCCAACCAAACCATTTCTCGTTTTCTCTTCCAGTTTTTGTTTGTTTTTCTCATATCCTCTCCCTCTCCTTGGATGCCCTTCTGTCATGTACTACTTTGTGATCCTCTAGTTCATGTTGACCTGAGTCTTAGGGATTGGCAGTCCAAGTGGGTGAAGGGACTTGAGGTTCAGTCCTAAGATGCTATGAACTATACACAGGGAAAGCTACAGATCAGCTGAACTGAGGAGAGTTCTATAGCAAGCCCTAAGTACAGGGGGTAGCTTTAGTAGAGGCAGGGCAGAGACACAGCACTACATGGGCCAGGGTAGCAGGATGGGGATCTGCCATCCTTGTGGGACAGCTCTCCAGCTGTGACTGCATTTCAGAGGCAAGAAAAGCCCACAGACCTCAAGTGCTGGGTACATAGGACAGGAAGTAGTAATGGAGGAGCAGAGAGTGCTGCCCAGGAAACAAGGGAGAAACCTGGCCTGCTGGAAATTAGCTCTGGGGTGGGCGGACTTTGTGCTAAGCTAGGCAGATGATGACTCAAGGCCTTAGGATTTTAAAAATCCTTATTCTTAAATTATTTTAAAATTATTATTATTATGAATATTGATTTCTAATTATTTGTGTTTAATCTCATAATAAGCATTTCATACTTGACTTAGTTCCTTTTCTTGTTGCTGTGATAAAACACTGGGACAAAAGCAACTTATGGGGTTAAGAGCCTATTTCAGTTTGTAGTAAAAGGTTAATAGTTTATTTTATTTTATTTTATTTTATTGCAGGAGAACTCACAGTGGCTGACCCTTAAGGGTGCAGGCCACCACATATCTGCAATCATGATGCAGAAGTCGAGAGTAACCCTTGTGCTTAGCTCTGTCTCTCCTTTTCATTCAGTCTAGGACTCAGGCCATGCAGTTATGCCACCCCGGTGGGTGGACCTCCTTACCTCAAAGTAGTCAAGAGAATCTATTGCAGACATGCCCAGGAGTCTCACCCACTAAATAACTGTGGATTGTGTCATGTTGACAAAATCAGCCATCACAATAACACATTTATTAAATCTGCTCATAATAGCTATGTATTAACATTACTTTTATATATTGTTTTTGTTAAGAGAGAAGCCAGGTTTTTGGTTCTATCACAGACAACCAAAAGAGACGGTGAGAGACTCTGAGGGAAACACAGACTGGGAGCACAGGGGACATTTGCCATGTTTCCTGAATTCTTCTTGTTGATCTTTCTCCTGTCTTCACCCCCCAGGCCTTTCGTTCTCTTTCTTCTACTGTCCTATCAGATTCTCTGATTATTTTCCTTCTCTTAAGGAGAAAGATAGGTGGCGGAGGCAGGCGGTCCTGTGTCCTGGTACCCTCCATCCCTGGTCTCTCTGTCTTTCTCAAGTATGTTTGTTTCAGCCTGGTGATGCCCCTGGGCTCCCGGGTACTTGTCATTCATGGTTCTAAAGAACATTCATTTTACCTTTTAGGTCAGAGTTCAGTCTTTAGCTCTGTCCACTGCTGACTTACCTCTGAAGGCTGTTTCCTCTTACTGTGAAATTATAACATGAATATTTATTTGTAGGTTTGTTTTTTTAAAAATGATTATTATAAGAGGATTCAAATTCTCATATATATATATATATATATATATATATATATAGCCTATAAAGTTTCCTTTTAGTTTTCAAGATGTTATGAAAGAAAAGTTCCAAATCTGACAAAAAGGATAAAGCTAAGAAAGACGGGAAGGATGGGAAAGACCCAGCATCTAGTTGTCTCACTGTATGACACTCGGTTTAATCCTGATCCTCAGGAATCCCCAGAGGAGCATACGGTTCTTTATTTTACAGACAAAATTTTTAAAAACATGCTTGACACTTGACCGCGAGTACTGACCGCCTCCTTGTCATTTTCCTGATTCCTTCAGGAAGAGGATGTGGCACATTGGCAGCTCCTGAGGACCTGGCCCCGGTGGAGTAACTGACGGAGAAAGATAGAAATTTAGGGAAGAAAAAAAAATCACAAAGCAGAATTAAAACTAGCATGTCTTTACATACTACTTCATGCCCCTTCCTGGTCTAGCTTCCAGGTTGCTGTCCATAATCTAGTTGAACAATTGTGAGTGAAGGAAGGCAATGAGTAATGCAGGACTGCTTTGATAACACAGTAAGGAAACGTAATTAATCAGCTGCCAGACAAGCCCTATAGTCCCCAATACCTCTCTCAGCATCTACTGTGTGGTTTTGTGGCTATCATTTTGTTTGTAGACACCACCCTTTCATTGAACATCTTTAGTTCTTATCCTCGGTCTATCTATAATAGGCATTCGGATCATCCTTTTAGGACAACTTTGGATTGACAGACAGTACATAGTTAGAAAACCATTGGAAATCATTTAAGTTGATTCTAACAGCAGCTGCGTGCTGGGTGTGTCGAGGCTGGGGTGGGGGTGGGGTGCAAAGCACACAAGGATGCACAGCAGGATCTACAGTAAGTTAGGTCTAGACTCTGGTCTAGATGCACATTCCAGCTATCTTTGTGTCTTTTGAGGGCCTCGACCTTCCAGTAATATCAGAGAGTTAGTTTGTCTATATCTGTACATTCTTTTTGGCTGTTCCACATTACTAATGCATTGTGATTCTTGAGTGCTGAGCTAGTAGGCCACCACCTGGGGTTCAGTTGGATCATTTGGACTTGCTGACAGCAGAATTTCAGCATCTAGTTTTCTCCAGGAGTATTCCCAGTTGTCTCCCCAGACTTATGTACTTTGCCATGGTAGCCCCTGTCAGGGAGAGGGTTTGAGAGCATGGAAGTAATCAGGCTTTAGAGTTGGGGATACTGGACTTGATCCCCAAGGTTACCTCTTAGTGAGCTGAAGATGTTGAATCCTCGAGTCTCTGTTCCCCCCAGTTGGCAAGTTAGAAATATTATTTATAAAACCTAGCCCTGAGAAAAGGGGAAGTGGGTATATACTTCAGATAGCTTCTGTGAGACACACGTGAGACTTCCATTCTGGTTTCTACTACAGGAAATAACCCAGGGGAAATGTTTTCTCTTCCTGCCTGTTAACCAGGGTCAGACTTTTTAGTTATATTGCTGTCGGGGACAGGATGGTATCAAGGGACTTTAATGACTTCAGATAAGTAAACAACCACAGGCATAGATTAGATCCTTAAATAAAGGTCAGGGAAACATCCAGAATATTAAGACGGCAGGAAAAAAACCAGGTGATCCATATATGCAAAGTCAAGTCGTATGTTTTCTGTGTTTTCCCCAGTGGCATCATTCCCGAACCAAACTTTGAATAGCAATTAATATTCTGAAAGGTGTATGGGTGAATGCCATGCTTCAAGGCTGTCAAATCACGTTAGCTCTGGGCTTCATATCTCTCAATGACTGAACTTGCTGCTCAGTGTACACGTCATACTTGGTTGTGACTCAGTGTCCACTGCATGGCGTCCTTCCTTGGGCTGTGACCATGATCTCTTGCCGAGTATGTGTTTGTGAAGATGCTCATGAACAAAGGGATTGACCTTCTTGAAGCTGACAGGTAAGGGGGGGATAACATTATCAACGTGCTCATTTGCATATTCCACTCAGGAAAGAAAATCAATGCTCTCAAGCAGCGGTCCTTGTGAGACAGCTCAGGGCAGGTGAATGCCGTTATAGTTTGATCCAACACATTTTAGGACATTTCTAAAACTTATTTTATATTGCTGATTATGCTCGTGATCCCAGGAATTAACTACACAATCAAAGAAGCCAGGCCTGGGGTGCATGCCGGTAATCCCGGTGTTTGGGAGATGAGGCAGGTGAATCCCAAATTTCTGGACCTATTCCTCCTGACAGACATCAAAGATAGAAAATGATGTTGTTATCTAGTACACTTTCCGGTGTAAATATATTCTATTGATGCCTTATTTGAAGATGAGTCCATTTATTGAGAAAATGATCACAATAAACAGCTAAATGATTTGAGTTAGTTAGGGCTTGGGGAATTTCTGGCTTACCAGACCTTGTAAACATGAAGGGCTTTACTGACTCTATTTTTTTCTTCTATTTTCTTTTTGTTCTCAAAAGTTTTTTTTTTTTTCAGATAAGTCTTTTAGTATAGGCTGGCCTCACCTACTACAATAGTGGCAGCTGGCCTTACACTTCTGATTCTGCCTTTACCTTCAGGGTGCTGGGATTACAGCATGAGTCACTATAGCCAGCTTGTTCTCATAAGATAACCTACTATAACATGTAAGTTAGTAGGAGAATAATGTAAAATAGATGAAAATAAACAAGAATAAAGCAAGCACAGAGCAGTGACCTCAACAGTGGCATCGTGGCATGTAGGTCCAGTAAGTCTTTGTTTTTGGAGGCAGCCCAGTGCGTGGTAAGGTAAATTTAGTAGCATCTCTGGACTCAGATACTACATTTCCCATTTCCTCCAAATTGTGAGGTCCAAGAGTGGTTCCAGGAACTGCCTCTGTTTAGTGTGTGTGTGTATGAGAGAGAGAGAGAGAGAGAGAGAGAGAGAGAGAGAGAGAGAGAGAGAGAGAATGTGTGCATGTGTGAGAGTATATGTGGGTATGTATGTGTATATGTGAGACTGAGTGTGCATGTGTGGGTATGTGTGGATATGTGTGTTTGGCCATGTGTGTATATGTATGTGTGCTTGAGATTGTGTGAATGTGTATGTGTGTGTGTGTGTGTGTAAAAATCTCCACAAATTTCATTTTAGAAGATAAAATGAAGTCTGTCTGCATAAAGTTAAGATTAGAAATGGGACATTAGAAATGGGACGCATTGCACTTCCTGGTGAGGGTCAGAGGCTTTGCATAAGGTGTCTAGAGAAACGTTGCTAGGCATGTAGTTCCCAAGGGAAAACCCTCCCAACAGCCCAGCAGCAAGGACACTGGTTCTAATGCTGAGGCCTGAAAACCTCTTTCCAGTGTCCCTCTCCAGGCTTGAATGCACCTCCTAGTGGATCTGTATTGTTTACCATTGGTCTGCTTACTCCTATGCCCCAAACTGAGCCTAGCGTAATTCTGCATACAGTTGTGCACATCTGTATTAATCCTAGTAATCAGGAAGCTGGGGCAGGTGGCCAACCTAGCATAGAGACTGTTTCAAAGAAGAAAACAGTGATAGCAACAAAGCTGCTTACTAAATAACTATTTATAAGCAGAGATGTGTGTTGATCAGGGCCCCGTGGTGTGCATCCCTCCCTTGCACACTCCGCATCTGAGCGGCTAGATTTGCAGCGATGTTGCTTACAGCATCATTAAGTGGAAGCCCGTGTTCTGGGGGGCAGGGGGAAGGTGTAATCCAGAATGATTGTCAGCAAAATCAATTAGCAGACCCAATGCAGTATGGTCAGGACTGTCACTCTCTTGGTGGCCTGACAGGTCAATACTTAGATATTAGGAAGCAGTAAGGGGACCTAGCTTATTCTTTAGGCAGTGCCATGAATAAGAAGTGTTTTCTTACATACTCTTTGTGGCTCTGAGCCATGTGTGTTACCTGTCAGCTGACTAAGAGAAGGAGCAGCTGAGCCTTAAGACAGAACCAGAGTGCGCACCAGTGTTTTAGGCTATGGATTGCTTGGATGTGCTAGCCCCTTTCATGCCTCAGCTACGTGTCCTCACCGCCTGAGATCTAGTCTTCAGACAGAAGTAGCTTGCCTGGGGCATGGCCTTAGAATTCTGTCCCCGAGCATCTGGAATGGATTCAAGACTCCTCCCAAATGCTATAACATGGCTGATGACACATACAAGGACAAGAAAATGTGACTTCTTATGAGTCAGGCATTCTGTGTCCCATCTATTCTCTCTCAGGCTATACAAACAAAGAAACAAACAAGCCAAAACAACCCTGAAAACAAACACCCGAAATCAAAGTCCCGGGTAAAGTTATAGCAGGGTTAATTTCCATGTAGAAATGTTCGCCTGGGTGATAGATGAGGTGACTGTAGCTACGGCAGGCACAAATGGCGCCCTTTCTGTTTTACCAGATGTTCAGGTGCAAACTTGTATGAAATCTGATAATCCTTACATCCAACTCAGGGGATCAGTATGATTGTTACTGATGGTCTGTGGGTGAAGAAATGGTGCATTAAGAGTTAAATACTTTAATAGAGATGCTTTATGTGTTAGCTCTGGTCTGAGCACCCAACTGTTGTGGAATTAGTGACAGTCCTGCAATGACTGTCCCTAGCCACAGAAGGCTATTCTGTCAGGGTGTCCCCCCCCCCCCCCTTTGGCTTAAAAGTAAAATCTAATTTTAAAATAGAGTAAAGTCATTCTAGGTTAACAGTTTGATTCTGTATTGAGTGGTGAGGAAGAGAGAGAGAGAAAGGATAAGTACTTGATTGAAGGTATAAGCAAGGTCTGAGCAGTTTCCTGATTCAGGTATTTTTGTATCTTTGGGTTTTTTTTGTTTTTTTGTTTTTTTTTAGAATATTTAATACCAAGAAATAGAATAACTGAGCAATGTTTTTATAACGTACATTCCTAGTCAATCCCTTTCTCTGTTTTAAGCACAAAAGAGGATATTAGCTGTGGTTCCATTAGGCATGCAGATGGCATTGGTGATCCCTTTGAACTCATGAACTTTGGCCGTAGGGCACGTGCATTCTGCATGGGTCTTTAAAATGCAAGTGTCACATCTTGGGAATGAATGCAGAATTACAGAAAGGAGGAATGGAGCAGAGAGAGACTGGATTGATGGACACACTCGAGTATGCCAGTAGGGATATAGTTAAAAGGTCGAATAATTCATTATTTAGGAATCACCTTCAGAGATAGCCCTGTTCAAAAATTAGCATACTGGTTTAGTATATATAAAAGACTCTAATAAAGGATGCCATTTGATATGACCTAAGGCTCTCCCCATACATGAAACGCTCAATTTTGTCAAAGTACTGGAGACGCCTCATAAGATTTCAACTTAGTTAGATTTGACGTGATTTCTTAGTTTTTCAACAATAAGGGCTCTTTATGGTATGTGTTATCTATTTTTGCTATTATATTTTAACTAAATACTCCCACACATCAGACATTAGCAACTAATTTGTTCATACTAAAAATCTTTCTTTTCTTTTCTTTTTTTTTAAATTTGCCCTATTGTAAGGATGAGGCAGAAGAAACAAACTTGCAGACTTTCTTGTTACTCGCAGCATAGCCGGGGAAGAATTAAGAATGACAATAAACAAGCATAAAGGATCCCATATGTGCCCTAGCAGCAGATGCTATGAAGAAAAGAGAGGGGAAAGACTTAAGTGAGGAGTACAGCATTCTATGCATTAGCACCGAAGCCTCCCGGGGAGACTGCCCCTCAGATGGAGCCCTGGACATGGGCAAAGCAAGCTAGCTAAGGGTGTCTCCCAGGAAGGAAAAAGTGCACAGGAAGATGTTTGCAGCTGTTGCAGATGTGCAGAAGAACAATGTGTAATGAGAACAGGGGAGAGTTGGCTGAGTGAGGTGGGTGGAAGGGCCTGGCAGGCCAGTGTGCAGACCCTGGGTTGTTCTGAGCAAAGGAGAGTCTGGGAAAGAACTCCAGAAGATCAGCTGGGGCATCTGGCATACACTGGCTACTCTCCTGCTGTTAGTGAGAAGGCGAAAGGAAGCTTTGGGAGGTTGTTAAAGGAGAAGTCACTATGTCAGGGACAAGGTGGTAGCAGGAGAAATGGTGAAGCGATTGGTACTAGAGCTGTATTGGGAAGGATGAGTTAGCAGACCATACTGTTGGGAGTTAGGACTGTTGATAAAGCTTGTGTGCTGATTAGCCAGGATAAATGAGTTTCTGCCAGTAACGTCTGAGCTGTCTCTCTGTCTCTTTGTAAGATCCTTGTAAACACTCAGAAACCTTGAATGGAAGAACGGATGTGCCTGGCACTGCCAGATTTGAAGACCAAGTGGGAGAATGCAGTTAAGCTGGAAGCACACCCGTGTGTTTGTGGATGGTGAATGTGTGTGTGCATAGGGAAGTAGGAAGATGGCGCCATGGCAGGGGGTCTCAGCCCAGGAGAATGTGCATATGGTTGACCTCTGCAGATGCGGGAGTGATGGGGAAGGCCAAGGGACCAAAGATGAGATGCTCTCATGAATGTCTCGACCCACTTGTGTTCATCTTTATTGAAGGCAGGAGCCACAAGTAACCATGATGTACTCTGTTCTTCTCAAGCCTTTTGCCAGACAGCAATGAGAGACGATTACAGAAAACATAGATGTGAGACTACTACATGAATTGCTTGTGACAGGCAGTCACAGGGCCAGTGGTTTTGTGAACTTTCCGTCACGACTATACCAGATTTCTCTTGGTCATGCTGCTTTGGTTCCCTAAGATGCTTTTGTAGTTCCTGGGACAGGGTTCCAGCAAGAGCAACTGTCCCTCTGTGACATGGAGGAACATGCTAAACCTCTGTATGAATTCTTAATTTAGTAATGTGCAAATGGACCTTTGTCCTGTGTTTTGTGGCTCTTCTTTGAAGTCAAGGACTTTGTGAAACTAAGGTAGGGAATTTTGAGGAAGTCCAGTCTCCAGAAATCAGGATTGATTGGTAGATAAAAGAAAGGCGTCTCTTCAGATGACCTCTTCAGTACAATGTGTTTATGGCTAGCAGCATGCTAGGTGACAAAGGAGCAGGATTGGGTTCTGTAAGTACCCTGCTGTTTGCTGAAGGAGAGACCCTGGAAGTACCTCACCCAGTGGCCTTGAGCCTCAGTGAGAGTTTTAGGACATCCTCTTTCTTTAGTTAAGCCGGTAGATCAACATCATCGTCGTCGTCGTCATCGTCGTCGTCGTCGTCGTCGTCGTCGTCGTCGTCGTCGTCATGGTTGTATAGACTCACTGGAAATCAGGTAAATGACGATGTTCAAAACGACAAGTGCTATACGCACCATCAGCTCTCTGGTGCGATGAATTGTTTTTTAAGAGATTGTGAGTGTTGGGATCCCTGCAAAAAAAATGGAAAATAAAGTGCCAGGCTGCAGTGGGCCATTTCGAAACGCTTTGATTAATTACTATAGAAAGACTAAAGCCACCGACAATGCAGAAAATCTGGAAAAATGATATGTTTAGAGAGAGCCCTGTTGGGAGTGTGAATTGATAGAGGGAGGAAATGGGATCCTGGAGAGCTGCTCGGTTCTGGGTTTGAGACGTTTCAGCCTTCACTGTTCACTGCCTCAATCTTCAGGTTTAAAATGGTAGTCTCCTCTTGAGGCTATGATTCTGATGGGGGAAGAAAAACTAAAACAAGACAAGAGAAAACAAAACAAAACAAAAAACCCGGTCGATGGACTATTGGTTCATGCTTTCATTTCTATGATGGAGAAGGGGGTTGAGTTTTTTTTTTTTTCTTTTTCACCCTCACTTTCTCTTTTAATTTCTTTCTCTCTCTTCCACATATGTCCCATGTCATTTGTAACTCTTGAAAATATATAAGGGGATCGCATAATTCCTGCTTAGGAAATGCCTCTTTTTTTTTTTCTTTTACTTTTCTACCCTCTGTTGATTTGCGATATAACACTCTTCCCCAGAGTAATTAATTGCAATTCTGCAAGCCAATGAAAAATGGGCAGCAGAAGCTGATGGACCTTAAACAATAAATATTTGTATTTTATGCAGCTGCCACTAGTAATTAAGAGAAAATAACTAAGTAGAATGGACCCGAACCCGCTCGATTGCTTTGAAGGGGTGGCCACTAATTCTTGGTACATTTATTAGCAGGAGCAAGCATGAAAGAGCTTGCTGACTATCTATGATACATTGCCACCTTGTGGCCACAATTTTCCTAGTCATGGAAAAGAGCAACTTAATAATACTAAGTCTACCGATAGAGCCTTATTTTGTAGTTTCCCCAGCTTTTTCCATAGGGCCTTAATTCAAAAGATTGGAGACATTGTGTGAGAAGATATAGATTATAGAAGCATTTAAGAGATTCTGTTCTTAGAAGAGGGATATAAAAGTATTAACGAGAAGTCTGTCTGCAGCTGATACTGGGGGTGGGGTGCCTATGCATGGATGTGGGATAGGGGGGGGGGAATAAAAGCCATGTGGGTAAAGAGTAATATTTCTGCCATGGCAATAGACAAAGGGTGTTTATCTTCTCCCTCATTTCATTCCATACTTCTATAGTCACAGGTTTTCTTCTGAAAAAATTTCAATGTAACAACAACAACAACAACAAATTGGCAGTTTGAAAAAAGGCACATGGGTAAGGACATACAGTGGTACCAACCATAGGGAACCAGTAATCTCTCTTGTTTGGCAGTCTGACCACAGGTGGGTTCTGCGTTTTCTAGTTGCTCATATGTAACTAACTCTTCAGGTACTTCATTTTCTGTAGGCTTTAAGGGCAAAACATCTAAGGCTGGGCAGGAGCCTCTCCTTGGAGGCCCCCATAAATGGACATCTATATCATGAACAGCAGCCGGCTGACATCTTCAGATGACAACACCCCCTCCTTTGAAAGGGCTGTTTCTTTGAAAAGTGTCCTCTGGAGTCCCTTCCCCTCCTGATTTGGCTTTAATCCTGGAGTCAATGGACTACTCATTCTTCAGGGTCTTCTCACTGCATAACCAACTGGCAGTGAGATGCATCAACGCCTGAGTGGAAGTTGCAGATGGTTCTTTTTAAGACATGCTTGAGAGCCATTGAGTATTGCTAATGAACGCAGTTGAGGTCAGGAGAACGTTCATATCTTGTGGAACTGATGAAGGTTTAGTCTCCATATCTAGGGAGGGGATGCCCAATCCCAGGCAGGCAATTTTGAATATGCTTTAGCACGTGGACAGGCAAAAGGATGACCTTGTTTTTACTTTCTTTCTCCTATAAGAAGATCTATGATAGTCTTAAAAACAAATCAGATAATTATATCCAACTTTCCATCCCTTTCTCATGATAGCAAAGCTGACTACTTTGGTAAAACCATCCTTAAAACAGCATTTAGCTGTGTTGTCCAAGTATTTCCTACTTTTATTGTAGGCAGTTGCCCTTTTGTGTGACAGCTGGAATTTTATTTGGGGGGCCCTTAATAGTGATAAGCACATATGTATATGCCCAGGAATATTTTTGTCCTTAATACAGATACACATGGGCATACACATGGCATTTCAGCTTGCAGGTGAAGGTGTTGAAGGTGCGGCTCTCTTCAGGTGTTCTCATGAAGGTGGAGCAGATCTTGACATGAGTGCTTTGACCCAGGGGATGCTTTTGTAGAAAGCTGGCTCTTGAAGTGACTTTGGTTTCTCTGATTCTTGTGACAGGCTTTCTTTTTAAGAGCTATAGAGTGATATAAGGATGTATTGATTTCCATTAAGGGCTGCAGTGCTTAGAGATTCCTTTCCTGTCCGTGTATGTGTGTGAGCAATATGTGAAATTTGATCTGCTTTTATATAGCAATATTTCAAAGGGGGGGGGGAATCCACAGAAGGACCTATTTTATATAGGGTTCCAGGCTACATATGTATGCATGTATGTATAATTCACTCACTTATGAAACAATACCTTCCTATTGGCTCTGTGTGCATGTGTGTGTATGTTTGTGTGTGTATGTGTGTTATTATATGATGTTGAGTATACATGTGTGTGTATGTGGATGCCACAGGTCAACCTTAGGCATTATTTTTTAGGAACTGCACATCCTTACCTCTTTCATTTAATTTGCCAGCAAACCCAGGTACCCAATCCAATCCAGGGTTGGGACTACAATCCTGTGCCACCATGCCAAGGATTTTTATATGGATGCTGGGGAACAAACTTGGGTCCTCATGCTTTCACAGCAGACACTTTGGTGACGAAGCCATCTTCCCAGCTCTTGTTGGGGTCCAATAATAACTATCCCCCTTCATTGAAAATTGTGGTCATCATCTACTAAAATTAATCCTATGGCCTGCTGTTCGTGTATTGTGACCTGCCGTCAAAATCTGGTCAAACCTGACAGCAGGTCACAACCTGGTACTGGGATTTTTGCAGCGAGCAATACTGACTCTCAGATGGAAGGTACAAGAATAAAATTTAGAGCTCTCTAAACTCGTCAAAATAAAACCAGCACTGGAGGGAGTGTGTTTAGAGATGGGGATGCACAGAAGGGTGCCTGAGAATTGGTTGTGCTGGGTGTCCCCCAGAGATGACATCACTGTCCTTCTCTCTGCAGCTTGACCACATACTGTCTCCACCACCCATGCCGTTTCGGAAATGCAGCAACCCCGATGTGGCCGGTGGTCTCGGAAAGTCACTGAAGTACAAGAGACAGCTTAGTGAGGATGGGAAGCAGCTGCGGCGGGGGAGCCTGGGAGGAGCCCTCACAGGTGAGTCAGGGTGACATGGGTCACAGGTGAGTCAGGGTGACATGGGCCCTGTACAGCCTTGGAGCTCCATGTGTAAAGCCTGCCTGCAGACACTCTTGGAAATTGTTGCTTAGTCCAGAAAGCAGTTTAAATGAAGAACTTGTGCGGTAACATTTATGGAATATAGTTTACCTACAATGACCTGGTCGTATTTTGAATTCGCACAAAGGCACTTAGGAAAATTCATATTTTGGTGTAACTACCAGCATGATCAAAATGTAAAAATGTAGGTGGAGACAGACAACAAGTCATACTACACACACAAACATACATACAGAGACACAGATGCTCACAGATATATACAGACACACACACACACTCAGAGATACACACAGTTAAACACACAGGAAACATAGACATCCATACAAAGATATAGGTGCCCACAGATGCACATAGACACAACACACACACATAGACACAACACACACACGCACACACACACACTCTCATTGTCCCAAGGTAACTGTACATCCACTTTCCCTGCAGACGAGATTAATCCTAAGAGCTTTCTGTTAACTGGGACATACAGTCTGAATGTTGTATGTGCTCTATTACTCAGCATACCACTTTAATAATATGTATGTATTATTATATCAATATTACTATTACTCATAAGAAACTGACAAGGTGCCCAAATACAAACACTTTATGCTCCCACCAACAGTAGGTGAGCAACATAAATAGTGTGCCTCCTCGCCAACCTGTGGTATATACGGCCAGTCTTTGTGAATTTGGTCATTTTCGTTGTCCTAGATATTGTAGTTTCCTTTTGAGTTTTCTGTTAGCTTCCTGTTACTCTAACAGGAGCCTGAGACAATCAGATTATAAAGTGAGAAGGTTTATCTGGGCTTGCTGCTTTTGTAGGCTTGGTGGGTTTCATTGCTTTGGGGCTGGGCCAATCAGCACCCCATGACTGGAAGCACACGGTGGAGTAAGACTGTTCATCTTATGGTGGGGAAGTCAAGATAGAAAGAGAGGGGAGCTGGTTCCCACAAGTCACTTTAAGAGCATGGCCCCAATGACCCCCTGAAGACCTCCTGCTGGTCCCACCTCTTCAAGCTGCACTACTGTGCATTAACCCCATACCAGATTTAGCCTTTGGTGCTTAGAAGTCACATGTGATACACACTGTGGCACATAGGTATTACAGAGCATGCTCTGTGCTTATTGGATGCTTATGTATTCTCATTTGTGAGGTACCTATCAAATCTTCCCCCTTGTAAAACTACACAGTTACAGACATGTCACCTAAGTGTTTAAGCACAGAAGCAAATAGTGCCAGTTCATAAATAGTGTGTGTTACTTATGAGCTAGCCATTAAAGCTCCTGCTGGTGAGACATTAACGAGGAGAGAGGAAGTAGGAGGGCCTGGGACAGGGAAGGTACAGAGGGAATGGCTGGCACACCAGACAGCAAGAAATGATTATTCTTTAACACAGTTGGATGACTGATTGGAAGCAGTTCCATTTTTAAGAGTTCCATTTTTAAACTGTGGGCGGGGAGGAACCTAGAATGTTCTCAGCATGAATGCTGTGTTCTGGAGGTGAGAAATTTGCCAGTTACTCTGATCTACTTATTCTGTACCGTTGGAAATCATCGAAGTGTTCAGTGCAGGCATTGAAAAGTAGACCAGGGCTGGGCTGCGGCTCAGTGATAGACCCCTTGCCTAAGCATACATGGTTCCTAGGTTTGAACCCAGTACCACAAAAATAAAGCAAGAAAGGTGGGGAAGGAAATGAAGACAAGCACATTTTAGTCTGTGGGTCTGTATAACTATGGGTCCACTGAAAATAAAAATATCTATTAAAAAAAGAAGCCCCACAAATAACTTCTATCTATATTCATACAGATATCTTATATATTTATATTTAAAAGTTTTTGTTTATATTCATGACTTTTATTCTAGTTTTACAAAAAAAAAATAAATCCAAATAAGTATAAGTTAAAGCAAAAGACTTAGAAGAAACTTGCCATTTCAATTTTCATGCTAAAATAAACTATAATGCACTGTAGATTTGATTTTTTTTCCTGTTTCATCTTAGTGATTTTTTTCCCTCTAAACATAAATATTTTGGAGGAACATCGTTGGTTTTAAGCCCTGAAA
Organism: Mus minutoides; assembly: GCA_902729485.2. NCBI lineage: Eukaryota > Metazoa > Chordata > Mammalia > Rodentia > Muridae > Mus > Mus minutoides. Next base: position 521,059 of record LR749681.1, on the reverse strand, counting down.
AAAATTTTGTCTACCTATGACAGTCTCGTCTGCCAGTTCATAAATGGTCTGGAAAATACTGTGAATTATGTTTTTTTATTTTTAAAGCTTTGGCTTTCTGGCAATGGAATTTCTAAGGAATGGAAATACTGCTGCCACATGGTCAGTAAAGCTGGAGCAGTTGGTCCAGAGAGGCGCACTGCTGGATTGGAGGGAGTGCGCGAACAAGGCCAGGGAAGTATAACCTTTAAAAGAAAGAAGCCGCCTGTGGAGCTAACACAGCGGCTTAGTAAAGTGCCTGCTGTGTACGTGTGAGGTGCTAGGCTTGAATTCCACCCGTGTAAAAGCAGAGTGTGGAAGCGTTCATCTGTGTTCCCAGTATCAAGGGAGGACAGTCCTAAGGACACTCAGTGCAGTTTGTCTAGCAGAATTGGAGAACTTCCTGTTCAATGAGAATCCTCATCTCCTGGTTAAGGCGGAGTGCAAAATGGAAAATACTCCTGTCAACTTCTGACCCTTTATGTGTACACACATATATACCACACACATGTTTATGTATGTGTATGGTAGCATATACACTTAAGCACATCCACAGGACACATGCATATCATACACACACATGTACACACACACACACACACACACACACACACACACACACACACACACACAGACCTATACCCTGCATGCACAGTGATGCATGCATATCATCAAAGCTCTTAGAGATAGAGGCAAGAGGTAGGTTTTGAGATCAAGACCAGCCTGGGCTATGAATTGAGACCCTGCCTTAAAAAACAGAAAAGATTGGTCTTTCTTCCCTGAGTGAATAGCCAGTGCTTGTACTTGGGGTTCTGTGGACGCTTTCCTGCTGCCCGTTAGGACCATTTTCATTTCCTCCGGTAGATGCAGATTACCTTTGTAGGTAGTACAGTCCAAAGAGTCCTGGAGTCTAGCCCTTAACAGACAGGAGGGGCAGTGAAATCCTGATGGTTAAGATTCACCCTGTTTATTCATCTTAATTAGAAAGTTTATTTTAATTGAGTTGGTTTTGACAGCTGGGTAGTAACTGTTCTCACCTTTTTCTGCTTAAGTGGTTTATTAAAAGCTTTGAAATGATTCAAAATCTTGCAGCTTATGACATGGAGCTTGGAAGCTGGCCTTTAGCTTTGGGAGAATGAGTACTTGCACCTGCCAACTCTATCAAGTCTGTCCTCTTATCGGATGCTGTACAACTATTGTGGATGGGTAAATCTTAGGCGAGATAATTATTTAAAAGAGTGTTTAGTCATCCTTAGAAGAGCTTTAAACAACCATTGAGTGTAAGTGGCCTATTTTGGAAAATAGGTCCTTGAAAGTTGAGATACTGGGGAGTGGGGGAAAGCGTTGGTAACTGGTCCTCTAGATAGTTTAGCTGAGGATTTAGTAAAGAAACATGGGGAGTGCTTAGCCCAGCATTGGGAAACTATTCCAGTATCTGTGGGGTAACTGAATTAGAGGGCTTTGAAATTGGTGGGGAAGGTAAGCTTACCATGCTCACCTTGGTGCCCTGAATGATCCAATTTTTGTTTTTTAAAATCTGTTTCTTCTGGTGTGTCTGTCTGAAGACAGTAACTGTGTACTTACATACATAAATAAATACATCTTTTTTTAAAAAAAAAAATCAGTTTCTTTGTTTCTGAGGCAGAGTCTCACATTGTAGTCTGGGCTAGCCTGAACATACTATATAGCCCAAGCTTGCCTTGAACTCATGGAAATCTTCTTGCCTCGGCCTCCTGAATGCTGGGGTTATAGGACTTAGTGTATAGGGTTACGGGATTGTAGGATTCTATCTGCTTGGAGCCATGCCTGCACATGTATCAGGCACTGGTGTGCAGGTATGACAGCATTGTCTCTGACTCTCAAAACAAAGTGTCTACCAGTTTTCAGCAGCAATAACCAAGTGACCTCACCTTGAAACAAACCCTGTCAGTTCATCTTATAAAAGAAAGCTGATTTTGTCACCAAAACCCTGTGCCCAATCTAGTGTCTTACTTCAAAGACCATCTGCTTTCCCACTGCTTGGCTTCCTTTCAACTCTAGGATCTTTGGTTTGTTTGGTAGTATTGTACTTAACACTGTGAGGTATAAGGTAGAGACAGGAGGACCAGGTATTCAGTGTCTCATTAGCAGCTTAGCAAATTTGAGGCCAGCCTGGACTCTTTCTTGCCACTAAAATCAAAGACTTTATGAAAGCTTACCTTAATGGTTTAAAAAATTTACTGCCTAAGTATAAATTGAAATTTTCCCCTAAGCTTTTCAGGAGAAGAGTCTGTGACCTAGTCATTTATTTATTCCTAATGATATCTAATATTAAAATCATCTGGTGTGGCAGGGCCACTTTTGGTGAATTATATTTAATTACTTATTTAACCCATGAGACGGGAAGCTGTTTTACAGACTGAGACACTGAGGCACAGTCATGGAGCTTGTAAACAAGAGCCAGAGATTATGTCCAGACCGGTGCCTACACAGCCACTATGAAGAGCTTTAGCATAGCAGGTACCCAGCAGGTTTAAAATAAACTTTAAATTCCAGGAGGATTAATTAAAGTGAATTTTAGATAGGAGAATCTTTGCTTACTTGGAATCTGGGGCTGTGACTCAATCTGTAGGGCTCCCAGTCCTTTAATTAAAGAAAATTAAATCCGAGCAATTAATGCATATTAAAAAAAAACTTTAAATTCATACATTTGTTAGCCCAGCAGTTCTATTTCTGGGAATTCATTGCAAGCAAACAGTCATGAATATGTGTGGAGAATTAGCACTAGTAATATTCGGAGCAGCACTATTTATAATAATTAAAATTACATGTCATCTAAATATCTGCTGAGAGGATATTGATTAAACATATTATGGAATATATACAAAGTGGAAAACAATGTAAACATTGAAAATCATGCTGTAAAAAATAAATGTGAACACTGAAAAAGGTTCCTAACATTTAACCTGAAATCCTGTTGCTGAGTGCTCTCAAACTATTACATGCTTGGTAAGACTTTCTATAATTGTAATTAAACAATTGAATATTTGATGGGGTGGGAGGGAGAAAACTACTGTGCTAAAGATTTTTTTTTTCCAAACTGGCTCAATGATTAAACAGGCTCCCTTCTTAAATATTTGTGTGAAGGGTACCCTGATCTTTTTTTATACCCTGCAGTTCAATCCATGGGGGAATTTTTTTTCCCTCCAAGGTTTTTGTTATTGGTCAGTTGTATCATTCATTGGCCCATGTCAGCAGCATTAATTCTGTATACCCTCAGAACACTCATTGGCAGACAACCATCGGTTCCTGTTACATGGCTGAGGTCTTCTGGGACATGGGACCCTGTTTTAGCGCCACTGGGCTTGTGTACAGGATTCACCTGGAGTCCAACCTGCTCTTTGCCCATTGTCTCTCAGATCATCCGCTACACAAAGTAATAGAGTCCGGAGCATGAGAGGTGTTTGCAACAAATGTATTTCAAACATTTGTAAGCATTCTGCTGCTACCTTTTCATTGGCCAGGATGAGTCAAGATGCAGAAACACCATGCTCATCGAGCCAGGATGCAGAATATAACGCTAAGAACTAAGACAATCAGGACCAGTGATTCTGTCCACTAGCTTCTGTCTTTTAAAGCAATTCTTTATGATAAACATGTCTATTTCTGAGTTATGGAAATAAGTGTTCAATGTAGATAACTCAGAAAATACAGAGCTTTCAGAAAGGATAAATGAGAAGAGCCATAATTATACCATGATTTGAATGAACGGTATTCATGGTTGAAATTGTGAACCTTTCCTTCCCAAAGGAAGGGTCTGGATCACCAAGAGTCTTAGGTTAAAGAGAGGGAAACACACACTGCTCGCTTGCTGACTCTGTTTTCTCAGGGCTGACATTTAAACAATAGACCCAGCACTTGCTATGCCCATCATGTCTGATTTTTCTTTTTTTTTTGAGCTAATGTTTTCTGTCTTCATGGCCCGCTGCTTGCTAAATAGATAGAATCAGCATGTAAACAGTGACTGAGCTCTGGAGCTCTCTGATGAGGAAGAGAAGCAACACTCTTCTAATCATTATACAGGCCCTTTAGTCTGAGCAGAGATACACACTTTTGTGCCTCACAGTTCAGACTTTAGGATCTTTGAATCCTGCCTTCTAGATATGCAGATGAGTGGCCTACTCCATTGCCTGCATTCCCTGGTTGTGATGTGTGTCATAGCTTCACAGTTAGAATGAAGGCTCCTTTTTTCCTCAGGGAGTCCCTTTTGTTTCCTAAAGGATGTTTGGGTTGTTTAGAATATAAAGAAAAGCTGAATCAATGTATTCCCCATAGATTACTATAGGAATGCAATGTGCCTGTTGCACCAATGGATTAACCTGTAGACAGCATTGACTGGGAGTTCTAAAACTGTTAGAATGTTCTTTATCATAGGGAAAATGGAGAAGCTTTGCTTTTTTGGGATTTGAAAATGAAATCTGTCTGTCTGTCTGTCTGTCTGTCTTATTTTTGTAGTGCTTCAAGCATGTAAGGCAAGTGCTACACCCCTATGTTAAACCCAGCCCAACTCTAGAACATTTTCACAATCTTACTTGAAGAAAGAAAGACAAACAGCATGATCCCAGGGAACATTATTTCCTTCTAAAATTTAGCTTGGAGGCAATCATGTTAGAGTAAGCCAGCCCGTCTTTGGTCACTTAGTGGGTTGCTTAGCTTAGTGGGCAAATTTGAAAATCAAATTAAAGTGCTTATGGTATTTAGTAATCATTCACCTTGATGCAGTGTGTCTGTCCTGTATGCTCTAGTTTTCTCTTGTGACCAGTGCCTGTGTAAGAATGTTGTTAGTGTGACACTCCAACAAGACCATACCTCCTAATAGTGGCACTCCCTAGGCCAATAATATACAAATCATCACATTCCACCCTCTGGCCTCCATAGGCTTGTTCAAACACACAAGTCTATGGGGGAGCTATGCCCAAAACATAGAATAATTTTTAAAAAGCACATTTAGTTCAACTTCCAAGGTCCCCATAGTCTGTAGCAGTCTTGACAATGTTCAAATGTTCAACTTCCAAAATTCAAGTTCTCTTCTGATACTCATCCAATCACTTAACTGTAATCCCCAAAGCAAGACAGAAAATCAGCTGGGCAAACTCCAAACTCTGCATCCCCATGGCTGATGTCAAAGCCGTCTTCAGATCTCCACTCCTCTTTTCATTTTTGTTGACTGCAAGAAACTTCTTTCTCCTGAGTTGGTTCCACTCCCTGTTAGCAGCTTTCCTCAGCAGATCTCCCACAGCACTGGCATCTCAAACATCTTAGGATCTCCAAGGCAACTTCAATGTTACAGCTTCTTGTTTCAATGTTTAGAAATCACACACGATCTTCTGGGCTCCTCCAAAGGGCTGGCATCACTTCTCTGGCTCTGCCCTCTGTAGCACTCTAGGCTTGGTTGACTCCACTCCACTGCTACTGCTGTTCTTGGGAGTCATCCCATGGTATTGACATCAGTACACTGGGATCTTCCATTGCAACTAGGCTTCACCAATAGTCTCTCGTAGGCTCTCTTCATGGTGCCAAGCCTCAGCTTCTTTGCATGACCCCTTCACTCCTGGGCCATTAACTGCACCTTCACCAGTGGCCTTCCATGGCCTCTCACAGTGCCGAGTCTCAGCTGCTCTTCATCACCCCTTCCATTGCCTTCAAATCTTGTACCACCTGGGTAACTCTTACACATTACCAAGTACAGCTGCAGCATGTCTATCTCTGGAACACAGGTTCTTTGTGCTTTCAGAAAATACTTCTCAGATTTCACCTCAGTGTTACTGGTCCCTTCTTAATCACCACTAATTTCTTAGCTCCAACTAACCAGCATCAATTGTCCCTGTAGTCTCCTTCTTCTCTTGACTATAAAGCCAGAGCTAAATGACCACAGCTGCTGAGTTTTGCTGTTTCCTGGAACTGGAACATGCCTAGAACTTGCTCTATTCAAGGTTGATCTACTTGCCTTTGCCTCCTGGGATTAAAGGTTTGTCCATGCCTGGACCTAAACTTAGCTAGGTGGGATCTTGTTCCAAGGTTACCACTCCCTTAATTCAATTTAATGTCCTTGAACACAGGATTCAGCTCCATTTCACTTCCTGGTGCACCTTTAATATTTGAACCATTTATTTTATATTGTATATTTTTTCTTTCTAAGCTTGCTCCTTTTCATTAAAATGCTCTTCATAAGAGTGAACTATAGTAACCTCACAACAGAATTTATATCAGGCTGTTTTGACTTCTTTTTTCAAAGCAATTAATCTAAATCTCTTCACTTTAGCCTCAGGCAGACTCTTCAGATAATGGCAAAAAACAGCCATATTTTTAACCTAAACATCACAAAAACAGTCTTTATGCTACATACTGAAATTCCTTTCCACTGAAACCTCTTGGGCCAGGTCTGTATAGTTCAAATTACTCTTAGCAACAAAATCTTCCATATTCCTCCCAGGATGGCCCATTAAGCACCACTTAAAGCCTTCCACTGCTTTCCAAATCCAAAGTCCAAAAAAAATCTACATATTTCCACATAAAAACATGGTTAGGATTATCACAGCAATACCCCAGTCCCTGGTACCAACTTCTGTCTTAGTTAGGGTTTACTTCTGTGAACAGACACCATGACCAAGGCAACTCTTATAAAGACAACATTAAATTGGTGCTGGCTTACAGGTTCAGAGGTTCAGTCTATTATCATCAAGGCAGGAGCATGGAAGCATCCAGGCAGGCATGGTGCAGGCAGAACTGAGAGTTCTATATTTTCATCTGAAGTCTGCTAGAAGACTGACTCTCAAGTGGTTAGAAGGTGTGTGTCCCACCACTTCCTTCAATAAGTCCACACCTACTCCAACAAGGCCACACCTCCTGATAGAGCCACTCCCTGGGCCAAGCATTTTCAAACCACCACAATAGTTTAAACACTAGACTAAAGAAAGAGTATGAAAGCTACATGATAATAAAACACAAGTTACATAAAGGAAAAGTCATCAGAATTAAAACTGGTTTCTCAATGGATACTTGGGAAGCCAGAAGAGATTGTAGCAATGCATTAAAATTCTCAAAGACCATGAATGCCAACCAGGAGTAACATAATCAGAAACCTATCTGCCACAGTTGAAGATAAAAGAAAAAAGTTCCATGATGTGAACAAATTACAGGAAACGATACTTTGGTAGTGAGAAGTATAAACATAGCCAATAGACTGCAGAACAACATGTGGGTTGAAACACTTTGGAGATTGCATATCAGGTATTTACATTACAGTTCACAACAGTAGCAAAATTACATTTATGAAATAGCAACAAAATAAATCTATGTGTGTAGGATCACCACAACATAGAAGCTGAATGAAAGAGTTGCAGCATTAGAAAGGTTGAGAACCACTGCTATAGAAAGCAAACAAAGCTATAATTTAACCTCTTATTACTGAAACACAAAGTACCACTGAGAATATAAACAAAACAACAACACAGGGTCACACATTTCAAAAATAACTTTAAGTATTAAGGGTGTCAATTCTCCAATCAGATGACACAGGGTGGCTAAATGGATCAAGAAACTAAACACATTATCTGTTGTCAACAAGAAACTCAAGCTTTAGACAGGAGCCTGATATAGCTGCCTCCTGAGAGGTTCTGCCAGTGCCTGACAAATACAGAAGTTGATGCTCACAGCCATCCATTGGACAGAGCACAGGGTCCCCAATGAAGAAGCTAGAGAAAGTACTCAAGGAGCTTAAAGAGTTTGCAGCCCCATAGGAGGAACAACAATATGAACTAACCAGTATCTCCAGAGCTCCCTGGGACTAAACCAAAGAAAACACATGGTGGGACTCGTGGCTCTAGCTGCATGTGTAGCAGAGGATGGCCTAGTTGGTCATCAATGGGAGGAGAGGCCCTTGGTCCTGTAAAGGTTATATGCCCCAGTGTAGGGGACTGCAGGACCAGGAAGCCTGAGTGGGTGGGTTGGGGAGGGGAGTAGGGGGACGGGAGGAGAGGATAAGGGATTCTCATAGGGGAAACTAGGAAAGGGATAACATTTGAAATGTAAATAAAATATCTAATGACAAAAAATGTAAATAAAGAAAATATCCAATTAAAAAAAAAAAGGAAACTTGTCCATGTGCAAATGCCAGAGACTCGTGGTGTCCTGGACACTGCAACCAGAACGCAATAATGAAGCCAGGTTTCAGACCCTGTGGGGGTAGCTTTGGTGACAGAGGTGGTGGAGGAGGAGGCTTTGGCTGTGGAGGTCTAGGTCGAGGCAGAGGGGGTGGTGGCTTCAGGGGACAATGAGGTGGAGGTGGCCAAGGTGGAAACTACCACTGTGTGGGCACCCAGGGTCGAGGTGGTGGCCCGGGAGGCAAGAGAGAAACCAATCAGGGAAGAATGTGATGGTGGAGCCACATCAGCATGAAGGTGTCTTTATCTGTCTCGGAAAGGAGGATGCCCTTGTTACAAAGAATCTGGTCCGTGGAGAGTCTCTATTTCAGAAGGAGATGACAAAATTGAGTACCAAGCCTGGAACCCCTTCCGCTCCAAGCTGGCAGCAGCAATCCTGGGCAGCATAGACCAGATCCACATCAAGCCAGGGGCCAAGGTGCTCTACCTTGGGGCAGCCTCGGGCACCACCGTCTCCCACGTCTCTGATATTGTCGGCCTGGATGGTCTGGTCTACACAGTTGAGTTCTCACACCGCTCTGATCGTGACCTCATCAACTTTGCCAAGAAGAGGACCAACATTATTCCTGTAATTGAAGATGCTCGACACCCACACAAATACCGCATGCTTATCACAATGGTGGATATCATCTTTGCCGATGTAGCCCAGCCAGACCAAACCTGGACTGAGGCCCTGAATGTCCACACCTTCCTTCGGAATGGAGGATACTTTGTGATTTCCATTAAGGCCAACTGCATTGACTCCACAGCCTCAGCAGAAGCTGTGGTTGCATCTGAGGTGAAGAAGATGCAGTAGGAGAACCTGAAGCCCCAGGAGCAGTCGATGCTAAAGCCTTGTGAGCGAGACCACGCTGTGGTTGTGGGTGTGTACAGGCCACCTCCCAAGGCGAAGAACTGAAGCTCAGAGCTGTCTGGATTGAAGAAATGTGTGTTGCTACTGTTGCACATGTGCCTTTTGATTTTTTCAGGGGTGGGGGAGTTGTTTTGTTTTTCTATTAAAAGACTCATCTGTCAAAAAAAAAAAAAAAAAAGAAAAGAGAAAAGAAACTCAGCTTTAAAGGTAGGCTCTGCCTTAGATGGGTTAAAAGTAATCAAATGGGACCAGGAATTAGCATAATAGGTATTGCTATCCTAGATCTGACAAAACAGACTTCAAGCTAAAACTAATTAGAATGTATTAAAAAGTGTACTTCATTTTAATGAAAGGAAAAACGAACCAAGAAGGCATCATTATCCTAAAGATACATGTACCGATTCCTGATGTACTCAGTTTCATAAAAAGTGTACTACTGGTATTTAAGACAAAGATTAACAGCAATCCATTAACAGTAGATGGTCTCTACACCTCACCTTCTCCAGTAGACAGGCCATCTGGACAAAAGATAAGCAGAGAAACATCAGAACTAGATGGTGTCATACATGGAAGAGCCTTAGGAGTTCCCTACAACACGTTTCACATGCACATCAAAGAATACACATTCTACTCAGCAGACCACAGAAGCTTCTCAGAAAGAGACCATATTCTGGGACACAAAACAAACCTTAATAAAGTCAGAAAGACTGAAATAACTGTGTATCCTTCCTAACCACAATGCAGTAAAACTTAAAACAGTTCGCCAAAACAGATCTATAGTAAATTCATAAACTCACAAAACTAAACAAGTCATTACTGAATGATGACTAAGTCAAAGAAGTCAAGCAGGGCTCCTAACAGACCTCGCTCTCTCACTGCCAACATCATCCCTGCTCACACCTTTCGCAGCACAACTTCTAAAAGAGCTATGGATACTACTATTTACCCAGATATTTGCTTTCTTAAAAATTTTAAATATATTATCTTCACCTACATATACCACCGCAGTGTATGCCTGTACTCCACTGCTCCTGCCAAGATTACCCAGTGACTGCTGTTAATTCCAGTGGCCCAGTCCCTATCCTATGCTTCATGTGTTTATATGGCCCAGTCTGATATATTCTCCTCAAGACAACGAGTCTCTCATTTCTGTGACTCCACAATCCCATAGTCAGCTTAACATGTTTCATGGGTACGTCACACCCTAACTAAGTCAACTATGTTGTGGGGAGGATTTTTTTTCCCCCATTGTCTTCTCTACTTGGTGTTCTGTGTGCATCTTGTGCCTGAATAGGTCTGTCTTTCCTTAGATTGGGAAGGTTTTCTTCTGTGATCTCGTTGAACATTTGGTCTATGCTGTTGTCTTGGGATCCTTCTCTCTTTTCTATTCCTATAACTTTAAGGATTGATCTTTTCATGATGTCCGTATTTCCTGCGTAGCCTTTTTCCTATTTTGTTCTTGTTTCATCTAGTTCCTCTACTTAATCTTTCAGTCCCAATATTCTGCCTTTTGTTTGATTCATTCTGCTTGAAAAGTTTTCTCTTAGTTTTCTAGTAGGGTTATTGAGTTTTTCCGTTCCACCTGGAATTCTTTTTCAGTGTTTCTCTTTATTGAATTTTGTCTTTATCGTTTTCTTCACATGTTGCCTTGAACATCACTCAGGCCCTTGTTCACTTTAAGTTCATTGAGATGTTTTTGGTTTTGTTGTTGCTGGTATGTGTGCTTGTGTGTGTGTGTGTGTGTGTGTGTGTGTGTGTTCATTAATCTCCTTGAATTCCTTGATGAAGTTTACAATTGTTCTTTTTAAATTCTGTGTTTTGGGGTTCATCTATGCAATTGTCATTGACAAACATTCCTGTAGTACTGCTGGATTTCAGGGGAATACCACCTTTATCTTTCATATTGTTTGTAGTTTTGTGATGATATCTGGATATCATCTTCTGTTAGTTCTGCGTCTGGTCCAGTCTCATCAGGTGATGACAGAGTATAGATATTTGGCCAGGTTCAGCCTGAAGGCTTGATATGGCTTAGGTAAAATGAAGTCAGACTCAGGGGACTGGGCTGGCTTGCAACATCTGTGTCCTTGCACAAGCCTGGAGTTTGGGCATAGATCTAGGGACTGAGATGGTGCATGGAAGGGGGGATTAGGAGGTCTCCTACAGCTAGATCCTGGTGTAAGATACACAATATTGGGTGAGGTGGAGAGGGTGAATATGGAGCCCTAGGGGCCTGCAGGATTGGTTGGGAGAATATGGCCTAATCAGAGCCTGGATGGGGTCGGTGCAAACAGGTATAGCTAAGCCAAAGAACTAGATGTGGAACACGTGTAGACCAGGGAGTTGGGAAGTATGTGAGAGGGAGAGAATCAGGAAGAATCATCCCTCTAGATTCCAGCATAAGATGTATAAGACCCAGCTGAGCAGAGATGTAGGATGTGCTGCTCAAGGCACCACATGTAAGTTGTTAAGAAATTTAATTTTTAATGTCCATTTCCTTACTGCTGGTTTTTTAATAAGTTGACTATTTTTTAAAAAAATATTCAAGGCCGTTGAATATTAACAAGTTTCAAGGGTCATTGTATTGAGCCCTGAGAGGATGTTAGAAGGGTTCTCTGGGATCCAGAGAAAAGACCATCAAATGTTTGGGAAGAAATAGGAAGCAAGTCTGAATATAGGATTTCTTGCGAGCATTGAGAACCCTCTTACAGTCTGAGGCCTGATGGAAAGTGAAGCCTGAGTTGCTGTTGGATGAGGTCAGGGCTCCAGGGGGATGAGTCTTTGCGGGGCATCAGTCCCACCGAAGGCAGCAGGTAAGAGCCTCGCCAAGGATTACTCCTGAGCAGGTTAGAGAAAGTAGAGCTGAGCAGTATGGCGATATGAAGAAGTTTTAGCATCAGTGGTGACATTCTACAGGGATTGATCCAAACCAGGAAGGCTCTCGTAAACAGCCTGGGACACAGACCTTGGGTGGTATTGGGCAATGAGTAGTAGATTGGCTGAGTTTCAGAGACGAAATGTATCTGTTGTATGTTTTATATATCTTAATTGTTGCTCAGCATTCTTCTCTACAACTAAGAAAAGGAAGCTCAAACACAGACACTTACATACCTACACACACACACACACACACACACACACACACACACACACACCCTGCCACACACACACAAGGCTACGTATCCCTTTTCTTCAAATCTTTGAAAAACAAAACAAAACAAAACAAAAGTTCTGATGTTCAATATTGAGAGTGATTAGGACTGTAGTCTACAGAAGTTGAGGTGATATATTGGATCACCTGTGTAAAGCATTGTCTTTTTTTTTTTTTTAACTACTCTTTCACACTGTTCAGAGCCTTCTAGGAGATGACTTTCCATGTCGAGTTCAAGTGCCTCCTTTTCTACATCTGCATCAAGGCATCAAAGCAGTCCTTGAAATATGATTACTTTGAAGTTCGGCATATTTTAAAACTGATGAGGGGCAAAGCAACTCTTGTGGTACCTTTTGGATACTCTCAATTTGCGTTTGTTCCCTTTGGCCAGTGGTAGTGTTAGGAAAGATGGGCAAAGGCAGAGCTACACATAATTCACGTTGACAATGCTACTGGCTTAATGTATCTGCGTCTACTGGCTTTTCTGTTCCTGAGTACTTACCAAGTCTCTCTGCTGGAAGTGCATGACCAAGGGCAGGGATTCTTCTAAACTGGTCTGCTATTCCTTTGTTTATCTTACAAAATTTTATAGTTCATCAGCAAAAGTTTATAAAGATAGAGGAAGTCTGAACACATTTAGAGGAGTCACCAGGTGAAGTAGAGGTGACTGTATTGGTACCTTTGTCTTGGCAAGAGCACACAGTTTTTAGAAGCCTTTGGAACCATTCACAATCTTCAGAATGGGAGTAACTTTCTGCCCCGGATGTTTTTCTTTGCTATGCAGGCATTTACCATCGAGGGTAAATGTTTTGATGCATTTGTGGAAGTGTCTGTAGTTTTTCCTTGTCAGGGTAAAGATCTCCTGAGACCTAGACTTAATGGGACACACAGCTGTCAGCTGGTTCTTCCGGCAGATGCTGCCTCCCAGTGGTGCTATCACAGAGGCTTCTGCTGGCCACCCATTGCCTTTGCAGATGGCCTATTGAGGAGTCATTGCTTCTCTTAACTCGCCTGCCCACACCCCACACCCCACACCCCACTTCCCAGCCCTGAGCTGCCAAGTGGCTGCACCACATTCCCAAACAGGTGACATAGTTCTCATGGAAGCTTGCATCTCTCCTTCCGACATGGTAGGCCAGTGATGCAGGGGTTGAGAAGGCAGGTCTGATGGGCTGGAGAGACTGATGAGGGCTTGAAAAACCACATGCACTTATTTTCCTGATAGCAAGAGGCAGACAAAAGCCAGGGCCATTTCCTTTGGTTAGTAAAGGAGTTCTAAAGAGGAGTTGAGCCAGTTGAATGGAGTTTTTCAACACTCTACCTGATGAAGCTTGTAGGATTTAAAATTTATGATACAGTCCTGGGTACTGATTCAGATGCAGTTTTACATAAAGCCTAATTTCTCAACAGGTGTTGGAAGTGCTCTTTGTAGAGGAAATGGTTAAGTTGAGCCTCAAGTCATGGTTAGTGTGGCATTTAAAGATCTCTGGGGCAGAAATACTTTGCTTCCTTGGTCATCAACTGAATGTTTTGGATGGGGCAAACTAAAATCTAGTAGCTAAGAGTCTTCAAAGGCCACCAAAAATGAGAACATCTACAAGCTATTTAAATTTGTTCTGGTATGATTTTCAAGATGGTGCACATTTAAGTAAGGAGCTCTTTATACTAGTTAGTCTAAGAAACCTAACAGAAATGAACTAGAAAACTATAGAATTAATTTCAGGAAGCTAGAGGTTTCCCACCCTCCCTCCTCTAATAAGTGGTTCTGTACATGACAGACTTTGGTCTGTACCAAGCCCTTGGTCTTCCCAAAGAGATGAATCTATTTGCTAAATCCATGTATCAAAAATTCAAGTTATTTGTTCTTCAGATTTCTTTTAGGGTAAGAAAGTGACTGTATTTTAGCTGTACTTTGGAAAGGTGTTTTTATGAGACAAGGTATTGTGTCTAGCACATACCAGCCTTGAACCTCCTGGAATCACATGCATGAAAGTATATTAGCCCAGAAATCTAGAATACCCAAGATACAAGTTCCAAAACATAAGAAAATCAAGAAAGACCAACACGTGGATACTTCACTCCTCCCTAGAATAGGGGTTAAAATATACATGGAAGGATGTGCAGAGACAAAGCTTGGAGCTAAAATGAAAGGATGGACCATCCAGAGAGTGCCCCTCCCGGGTGGTCCATCACATAATCAGCCACCAAATGCAGACACTACTGCATACACCAGCAGGACATTGCTGAAAGGACCCTGATATAGCTGTCTCCTGGGAGGCTTTGACAGTTCCTGACAAATGCAGAAGTGGATGCTCACAATCATCTATAGGGCAGAACACAGGGTCCCCAATGTAGGAGCTAGAAAGAGTACCCAAGAGCTGTAGGGGTCTGCAACCCTATAGATGAAATAACAATATGAACTAATCAGAACCCCCAGAGCTCATGTCTCTAGCTGTATATGTATTAGAAGATGGCCTAGTTGGCCATTATTGGGGAAGAAAGGCCCTTGGTCTAGCAATGTTTATAGGCCCCGGTACAGGGGATGCCAGGGCCAAGAAGCAGGAGAGGGAGGGTAGGGGAGCAGGGAGGGGGGAGGATATAGGGGACTTTTGGATAACACTTGAAATGTAAATGAAGAAACTCTCTAATAATAAATTAAAAAAAAAAAAGAAAGAAAGTGTATGCCACCCTCCCTGGATTAAGGCATTGATAACTTTTAGTAGAAGGACAATTATGTTTTTTTATTGTTGTTTACTATCTATTGTTTTGCACCTTCCTCCCATATTTTCTTAAAAATATGTTTCTGGACCATGGGACTTGGCTGGTATTGGGCAGTGAGTGGCAGATGTGCTCAGTGGCTTGGAAGCAGTCAATGAAGTGTTAAGATTTTGAAGTTTTGTATATTTTGAAACTTTTTTATTTTTCTTTTTTTACTTTTATTTTTTATTAGATATTTTGTTTATTTACATTTCAAATGTTATCCCCTTTCCTAGTTTCCCCTCCAAGAATCCCCATCCCTTCCCCAGGGGTGCTCATTTGGTGCTTTCAACCTGGGTTTTCCCCCCCTTTTAGTCTGAGGTGGTGGTGGGAGAGATGGACAAAGCCAGATTACAGGGAATTCACATCCATGATTTTTTATGACTTAATGTATTTGCTTTTCTCTTTCTTAGTGCTTACAAAGTCTCTATGTTGGAAAAATTGGCGGTAGCCTTGCTGTGATGGAAAGACTTTTTTTTGACCCTTCATAAATGATATACTTTTAGCTTTTCAAAAGCAGGGAGTGCCATTCTATTCCCTATCACAGATGCTGTGGAACTCCTTTTGAGTTTATAGTCTTAACACGTAGGAAGTAGGAAGGTTAAATTGACAATATTATGGTTAAGAGGGTGACACCTGAGGCTGGTGAGATGGCTGAGCAGGTAAAGGCCTTTGCCACTAAAGCCTGACCCTTCCAAATTTCATTCCTGTATTCCACATAGTCGAAGAAGAAGAGAGTCTACCCCCATAACCTCCACATGTATTTTGTGTCACATTTATCTACATACATACATGTGTACAAACACACAGAACTAACCAATGTAAAAAAAAAAACCTTTGCTGAGAGCAGGGTTCCTCTGTTTATTCCCACTCTGCAGACCTCTCACTCTCACTCCCTCCTTCACAGCACATCCCCAACCCCCTCCCATGGCTTTGTGAAAACCCCTGCCATCTCCTCCAGTGGAACATGCCAGTAGGAGCCCCATCCCTTGTCCTGACATTGAGCTTGCTAGGCCATCTATCTCCCTCTTAAAGCTTGTTTCCATCAGCCAGTCAGAGCCCCTGGGGGTGTCCAAGTTATTTTGACTTCATGGGAATGACACCGAGTTTTAGTCAGCTCCATAGGAGAAAGAGCAGGGAAGGAAATGCAAATACCACCAGTGGGGAAGGTTAAAGATTTATAAAAATTAGTGTTTGCGATGCATTAATGAGGCTGGTGGTGGTGGTGGTCAACATCTGTCACTGTCATGTTTGGTTGTCATGTAGGTACTTAATCAATGCATATTGCCGGAGCTAAATTTATTTTCTTGTGTCTGCCTAGACAGATGATCTCTCTGTTTCTCTGATGGTTCTGTCTCGGGTACCTATCTCAGAATCTGAGTCTAAAGGGAAGGTGGTGGGGAAAGGCTCCTCTTTGTTTTGGAGTCATTTCTCACAGGGAGCTCTTCAGATGGAGGGAGGGAGGGGAGGAGGGAGGGAGGGAGGGAGGGAGGGAGGGAGAGAGAGAGAGAGAGAGAGAGAGAGAGAGAGAGAGACAGACAGAGAGAGAGAGAGACAGAGACACAGAGAGAACAATGACATTTAAATACCCATTTTCTTTCTGATAGGAACTCAGGGAAAGTCCTACTTAGTTTGACTATTTCCACCCAAAATTCCAGAGTTGCCCATGTGATAGCAGCAGGAGGTGGGTCTTTGGGATGATTAGGGACTCTTGTCTCACTATTGTCTTACAAGGGATTAAGACCCTTTTAAGTGGGGTGTTAGTTGATCTGCCTTGTGCTGGGGAACCATAAGAAGCAGGTCACAGCCAGACGTGGTGGCACACACCTTTAATCCCAGCACTCCGGAGACAGAGGCAGGCAGATTTCTGAGTTTGAGGCCAGCCTGGTCTACAGAGTGAGTTCCAGGACAGCCAGGGCTACACAGAGAAACCCTGTCTCAAAAAATCCAAAAAAAAAAAAAAAACAAAACAAACAAAAAAAAAAAACCAAACAAAACCAAACCAAAACAGGTTGCTATCAGACTGTACACCAGCTTCCCCTTTGTGAACTTCCTAACTCTGAAATTATGAGAAAGATTTTTTTTTAATTTTTATAATTTACCCAGTTTTAGGTTTTGAGTAAGAAACAGTGACCAATGTAAATTCTTAGTACTGCACCATATTCATCTTCAAGAAGGATTCTGTGTCGTCTCAGGCAGCTTGCCCTCCTGCTAAGTAGAGCCATGTGTAAATGATAAGCTGCATGCATGGGCGGTGATGTGTGCCGTGCATGGATACAAACACTCCATTGAACACTCAGTTTTCATCTACTATTCTTTAAGGAAAGAGGTGCCTCCATTTTTTTCTCTAAGTTACTCTAAAGGATGGAAACTTCTTTATTCAAGTGTCTAAAGCATCTCCCTGAAGTCAGATTAAGGAAAAAAGTTTAGACCAGTCTAATAAATTTAAACCTTCTTATTAAATAATCAGAGCTAGATAGCCCACCGTGGCTCTCTCTGTGCTCTGGTTTCTAGGACTATTAATGCATGAGGGCATGCTTGGTTGATTTCTGGTCTCTTTTGCTAGTCTTTGACTATACGGGTACACAGAAATAACATTTTTTTAAAGGAAAGGAATAAGTTATGCGTGTATTCAAAGTGGTATGAAAGGGAAATGAACTGATCTTTTCTGGATCCCCATTCCATTCCAGGGCTGGAGCTGTGTGTTTCAGTGGTCAGTGTCGTCTTGCTGACTATGTGTGTGACCCTGGCTTAGAGGTTTGATCTGAGCCACGCTAGCCAGACAAAACAAGGTCCATTCCAAGCCCTTCTTGTTGCTTTTGTTGCTTTGGCCACCTTTTACTCACTCCCCAGGTGCCCATCTTCCTGGATCCCCACCCCCACCCCCTTCTCCATGGATAAACTGCTTCTGCATGTCATTGCTTGTATACCTGCTACCCCTTTCACTTGTTGATGGATTCCGTGAGAACTTTTCCTTGTATGCTCAAAGCACATTCCACACATTGCAAGAACTAAGTGCTCAGTAGCAGAGTTGCTAAGTAGCCTGCAGTGTACCCAGTTACCTCTTAGGTAAAGAACTGCTGTTTTAGTAAATGTAAATTCAATGCAGTATTTAGGGAATACATGTAGATGTGTGCTTGAATTCAGATTTCTTTAGGCTTCCTTTATTTACATGTGGCCATCCTTTCTTGAAACATTAGAATGATTCTATATTTAGGCCTTGTCAGACATGTTGCCCCATAGGTCTTTGTGAGCCAGGAATGTCAATGGGTGAGAGACATGATACACAGACATTAATACATCTCCACCTACTACTTTGTTACACTGGAATCAGGACCATCTTTGTAGATGACAGACTCCAGACAGATCTGATGTGTGATACACTTGTCAGTACGTGAAAGTTAGTGTGCATATCCCTTATTGCGATGACATCCAACACCCACAATGTTCTCTGGGTATTCAAATAGCTGAAGAATAAATGCACTAAAGGAATGACTAACAGAAAAATGATCAAGCCTTCAAGCTTGAGAGATGACCTTTTAGAGGTGGATTGGAATAGCCAATTGGTAACCTTCCCTATCAGCCTATTGATTTCCCAATAAACATGGCTGAATCCTCTCTCTCTCTCTCTCTCTCTCTCTCTCTCTCTCTCTCTCTCTCTCTCTCTCTCTCTCTCTCAGGCATGTTAAGGAGCCTAGTGATAGTGTTATTGTAAAATACAGAGCAGTGATCTCGGAGTTCACAGCCACTTCATGTCGTGGGAGATTTCAGAAGTAGTCAATGGCTAAGTAATAGACCAGAAATGGAAAGGCTGAATTCCTGCCCCACACCTGCCATTCATTGTCAGACAGAGCTGAGGCAATCATGATGCTAATCTGGGCTTTGAGTTTTCTTTCCTTAAATATAAGGGCACTCTTATGATATACTGTATAAAGCACGCTGGTATTTGTGAAGATTTAATTCACAACATAAGCTTGCAGCTTGGATAACAATGTCCCCATAGAGCTTGTTGTTTTTAAACCAGATGGATTTGGCAATTACTAACTTTGGAGAACAGTTTCTACAGTTCTGACTGAGACCTCTCAAACCAGACATAGGGACCTTGAAGTATTTGTCATTAAGGCAAGAGAGGAGACCTGTATGTTATTTTGAAGCAATGTTTGCTCTAGAATCATACAAAACAAACCATATAAAACTTGTTCTGGATTTCTTGCTTTTAATCCATTACTCAACATTAACAAACATTTCTTAAGGCAAAATATAAAAAAGTAAAAAAAAAATTACACCCTTAAGGGATTATATATAGGCATCATTATTGTGGAGAAAGAACTCGAAATCTGTTTAGAGTAGGCCCAGCCGGGAATTGTTAGTGATTCTAAGAAAATACACATGCTATGTGAAAGGGGCTGTATATAGAGATTTCCTTGAATAAGTAAGCTTGATAAGGAATTTGGGCCTGGCTGGAAATGTCTGCATAATTGGTGTTGTGGTGTCTAATTTGTCCCCTCTAAGGCTGATCTTGTTCTGTTCCTTTATCTTGCAAGGCTCCTGGTCCCCGATTTCTCCTTGGCTTCTATAACTGTTCAGATGTAGGACAACTGTCAACAGTGTTTAGCATCACAGGCCCGTGGGTGACATTCAGCAACATCAATCAAAGCATCTGTTCACGGAGGGAGGGGGATGTTATTGAGTAGACTTCATAACTTCTTTGAAAAGCAAGATAGTCAGCACAAGTCATTTTCTCGTCTATTGAGGGTAGGCAGCTCCCTCTGAAATCTGCGCTATATTGCGGAGGTGGTGGACTCTTATACACGCTTCTTAAAAGATAAAAATCAGAGCCAGAGAAGCAGCAAGGCGGCTTCCATATAAAGTTTAAGGCCCCTGAGGATGGTGGTGTTGGTTGTTGTTGTGGTGGTGGGTGGTGGTGGTAGTCATAAAACAAAGAAGGGAGTCAAATTTCACTATCCTAGACCATGTGGAACTGTATGGAAGACAATAAAGGATGGAGTATCCTGGAGAGAAACACAAATGAGAGGGAGAGGAGGTGTAAGTGCTGCTCTGCAGAAGTGCAGTGCATTCTGGGTATGGGCTGCAGTGCTGTGCTGAGTGTGATGTGAGCTGCAGCCTCAGAGGGCATGGGATTCTCAAGGCAGCAGAGTGTATGGTACCTGGAAATCAGTATCACCCATCTTGTGCACGTGCCTGGAGAACATGGCATGATGGAGGAGACTGAGAAGTATATCTGGTTTAAAAGTATAGCTGCTTTTCCCTACGATACCCTAAAGGGTGATGTGTCTAGAGGGGACCTGGACTACAGTCTGTGTGTTTAGCAAGTATTATGCACTTTGCATATGTTGTCCACTCCTATCATTACTAGATGTGAGGGAAATCATGTTCAGGGGGGAAAGCTGCTCACCCAGGGCTCCCTAGCTAGTACTGTAGAAGCAGAATACAAGCCAGTGCCTGGCTGCTCGCCCACCTATAATGCTGAGCCCACCTGGCTATTGGAATGAGAATCAGTATTCCCAAGATGCCCAACCCTGGGAAGGGCTTTCTGCATCCTGGACATGGCACGAGCAGGATCCTTACAGGGAAGAGATTTAGGAGGGAGAGCATAAGGGATGCCAGGTTATTGTTTATTGTGGGCCATGGCTTTGCCTTCCACAATCATAGTTTCTTTATTTAAATCCCCAGTTAGTTCACCTTGTGAAATTACCATCTCCAGTTTGTAGAACATTTCTTTTTTGCAGACAATTGAAGCTTCAAAGTCAAAGAGCCCGGACAAGGTCAAACAGCTACCGCAGGGCCAGGGGGTTTGAGTGGAGTATGTGAAGCGTGTTCCTGAGGCCGAGCAGTGTGGAACTGGAATCCACTTCCTGAGTTAGAAATTGGTCCCTGGTTCTGGCAAAGCCAATGACTGCACTCCGATGGAAGGAAGTCATGGTGGGATGCCAGGCACTGGGCTGAGAACACGCCTGGTGGGTGTGGAAGAGGTGACATTTAGTGATCATCTTGAGGGGGACAGGTACTGGTCCTCAGGGAGATTTCAGACCAGGGAGAAGGAGGCAAATATGCAGAGGGAGACAGAAGGTAGAAGTAGGCTGACAGCTGTTCCACATATCCACAAAATGACTCCGAGAAAAAAAAAAATTGTTCTATTTATTTGCCTTTTCCTTCCATATATCTTGCCAGCAGCATTCATCAATATCTGTCATTTCCCAGGGGGCTTAGACATGTCTAGCAATTCATTCTACTGAATTATATTTCAATACCCGAGTGGAGGTAGGCCAGATCTCGCAGGTTAACTCTGACCTCTGTCCGGTGTCTCTTAGCTGCCACCATCACAGTGCCACCACGCACCTCCTCCATGACCTTGTTCAATCAGTCTTCAGGTGTCCGTGGCTTGTTACAGCGTCCTCATTAAACAGGGCTCTATTTAGCGCTGCCTTAAAAAAAAAATCTATTTACAGCCGCCACTTTGCCTTTGATCTGTGCAAATAGAGCTCAGGGCCAAACTAATATTTATTTATTTTTTTAAATAAGAATTTTAAATCCAGGCAGGCACCACCCAAGGGGAGACTGCCTTGGTGATCTAGACACAGTGGGAAGTCGGAGGCCGCAGTGAGTGGAAGAATTTGCTGACAAAGGCAATGGTGGAGTTGAATTGTAGGAACATAGCTTACCATGCTCTGCCCCATGCATTAACCGATTTGCTCCTGATATCTATACTTATTAGAGGCAGGTTGAGAGGCGGTCGTGGTAGAGGGTAAGAAACTCTGCTTCAAGAACAAGTTAAGGGAAAACAAGCAAAAGGCCAAATGAATTTCTCTGTAAGTACCATTTGGAGTTGTTCTCTTTGAAAATGTACTGTGTGTTGGGCTGGCATTTTTGCCCTGTCATGATAAAATGGTGTGAGTAACAGGCTGGCTGTATTAAATTGGGTGTGCAGAACGCCTGCATCTTTGAACTGCCTTACCACAGTACCTGTACCAAAAGTTAGGTTTGACTTAGAACTAAAGCTGTGATTGACAGTGGCAGTGGCAGCTGCAGAGACCTCTATAGCCTCGTGGTTTGTCCAAAGGCTTTCAATTCCATGCTGTAGGTGTATGAGTTCCGCCATTTCACATAGTTCCTAGCGCTCTGCCAGCACAGTCCTGGGCGTCAATCACTCTCCGAGACTTTTGTCATCCACCCAGTCTATCGAGGTGTATGAAATTGTTAACTTCCAAAGAATGCTGATGGCAGCTTCCTGTGCTGTAAGCGTCTTTCAAAGCCTTGTTCTTGACTAGGCCACCAGGTATTTATTAGTGCTGCCTAGCTATTCTATGTTAAATAGAGAATGCTGGCAGTAGTATTGTAGAATCTAGATGGCAGTGTTTTTGGTGAATCCGAGTCACATGGTGAATGTAGAGAGGACCCCAGTGCCCAAGACCTAGTAGGCCCATATCAGCTATAATAACACCATCCAAACCCACTGTGTGTGTGTGTGTGTGTGTGTGTTTGCGAGCGCACGCGCGCGCATTTGTATTCAGCTTTCCATTTCTGTGCAGCTCAAGATTGCTGTTGAGTGAGCAGTGATATCATAGACCAAGCGTCAAGGCTGAGCTCTGGACTTCTCTCGTGTCAAAAAACACACAATGTTTTAAAAGGATTGGGAAGTCATTCAGTATAGAAACCAATGGAATTTAGTGCTGTGGTCACCCATCTGCTAGTTTTCCAAGCTGTATTTATTTATGCCATTAAGAAGAAGAGTGAGTTAGCAGAATTGTTGATGCCTTCTAGTTGTTCCTTTGCAACGGGGACAAGAAATTGGAAGGCAGTCACCCATGTGAGAGGGAAGATGAAGGGAGCCATGTTTGCGTGTTGTAGCAGGGGTGAAGATGAATAAGGGAGGCTGTAATTGCTGTGGGGATGAGAGGGTCATGACGACAAGGGAGCAAATGTTTAGGAGCGAGCAATGGGGCATGGAGGAAGGATCTCTGCATGATGATGGAGGACACCCAGGCAGCGGCTGCTGAGTCATCGATTCTGTCCAGATCCCGCCCACTTAGCATGGGCTTTAACCTTTCATCATGTCTGAAGTTTGGAGAGCCCTTGAAAAGTTCACTTTCCCTGCTTGTGCTGGGAAGGGTGTGGGTTATTAAGTATAATTTGCAGTAGGGGAGTTGATGTGGATTGTGTAGCTATCTGCTTTGATAAAGCCCAAGTATCCCATTGGGTTTTTTCTTAAAAGAAAACAGGGATTTAAGCGGAGGAGATTTTTTTTAATAGGTAGTGAAAGATACACAAAATACTCTAACGTTTTAAACATTTTTAAGTGCTTGATTTAGTCACATTAAATACATTTATGTCATACAACCACTGTCACCATCCATCTCTGGAACAATTTTACCATCCCACACTGAAAGTCTAACATGCGTTATGTGAGGGCTTCTCTCTCTTCCCCCAAACCCAGAAGCCATGGTTGTACTGTCTCAGTGAATTGACTATTCCAGGTGCTTTATGGAAAGGAAATCATATAACATCAAGCCTTGTGTGACTGGCTTATTTAATTTAGCATGATGTCTTTATGGCTCATCAATGTTATAGCAAGTATCAGAATTTCATTCCCCTTATAGGCTAACATTGCATTGTGTTACTCATCAGTGGACATGTGGCTTCTCTTAGCTCATAGCATTAGTGCCTCTTGGAAGATGGATGCTCGAATGTTTGCAGCCTTGCTTTCACATCCTTCATAGGTGTTCATACAGAGGAGTTAAGAGGGGAAATGTTACTAGGCAGTATGGAGGGTGGCATGGTGGGACTGTGGCCTTTTTCCCAGAGTGGTGGTGAGAACGAGGTTTCAGGGGACTACTGTGGAGCGTCAGGGAATGCTAACGGAACTATCAGTCCGGTATCCAAAAACATATTAACCTATATTCTGTAATACCATTTTTTAATACTGGGAGAACTGGCTGAGACCCCCCCTCAAAAAAAATATACATGGTTCCATTTGTCTGCTCATGGCCAATACCTTCCCAGCCTTCATGCTTCGTTCTTATCTTCTAACCTCTGGAATGGTTCCTCCAGTCTCTTTACACCCCTAATAAGGTTCTCCAGTGTCCTCAAAACCCACCAAGAAAGAGCAAAGCATTGGCCACACCAGCTAACTTCTTGGTTTCTGCCTTAGAGAGAGATAAAGACTTCTTTTTCAACACTCTCAAGTATAGCTCAGTACCAGAAGCCAGACTGAAGCAGTATTTTTAAATGTAGTCATTCAGTCTTCATTTTCTTTTGATAGCCTGGTTATAATCTGAAAGAAATAACCCCAAAGGTAAGACTGTAGACTGATGGCTAACTCTACGAGGCCCTTCAGGTGATATGGAACATTTTTAATGGGAGCTTTCAAATCTAGTCAGGTGCCATGATTCCCCGATGATAAAGGAGATCTCTAGAGGCCATGATTTTCCAATGATAAAGGAGCTCTCTAGAGGCTATATTTAATTCTTTATATGGCCATTCTGTTGAAAATTATTGCTGACTCGTTGTTTTCCTGTTTCGGAGGGACAGTTCCACCTGTGGGGTGGTTTCAAAGCATGTATCTCCTGCCTAAGAGCACACATGCATAAAGTTGCTGGCTTTACCTTATCGTAGAATTTAGGGTCTTAACAAAGGAAAGCATATTCCAAGAGAGGCCAATATGCGCTTAGGTAGAACCAGGACAGGGACTGCATCTA
Organism: Mus minutoides; assembly: GCA_902729485.2. Classification (NCBI taxonomy): domain Eukaryota; kingdom Metazoa; phylum Chordata; class Mammalia; order Rodentia; family Muridae; genus Mus; species Mus minutoides. Next base: position 496,366 of record LR749681.1, on the reverse strand, counting down.
TGCTCACTAATATTTATGTTATTGTGTAGCTATGGATGAAGTCAGGGTCCCTGCTCTTTCTGTTAAGTAGTGTTCCTGTGGCCAATACAGCCATAGTACCCACTGCCAGTAGTCCAAATGGCCCAGACTTGATAGTTTCCGGCATCAATCTAGGCAACTGATTTCAGCTTTAATATAGACTTATGTTTTGTACCACCACATTTCTGGTTTGGTCAGTAGAGGATATTTAAGGAGAGTTTTAATGAACCTGGTGGGCTTTTAGAAACATGTTTTCAAAGAGCGTGGTGCTAACCAAGGTTCCAGTTGTGACAACAAGCTCCATTTGGTATTAAAATGAGCAGCCAGATTGCTAAGCAAGCTCACCTCTCATACAACGCATTAGAAATGGTATTATCCATTAATTTCCACCCTGTGCAGCCGAACAATGCTGTTGACAGATGCTAATTTTCTTAAACCGTAGGCAGCAAATGATGCATGAATGTAACAGCAACACACTTTTTAGAAGCCCTTGGTAGTCATCAGAAAGTAGATTTATATGAAGTTTGATGTGATCGCTACCAGCTATGGCACTGTGCTAGTGCCTTCTAACGATCGCCTTAGACCCATCTGCTGTTCTCTTTCCCCTATTAACACTAATGGGGGTCCAGGCAGAAAGGATGTATCCCATGTGTTGTATTAATTTGTAGCATTTGTGTGATTCTTTAGGATAAAACCTATGCACAAATAATGACATCTGGGATCCAACCTATTACATGATATATATAAACATCTCATCATGTACATGTCTGTGCAGTTGCTAATTAATTTTCCTAGTATCTTAACATGTTGGGTATTTTTTTTTTTTGCTCATTATAATCTCTATTACAATCCTTACATCTGAAGCCGATTTGATTGAGTGTTGAACTCTATAGCATATTTTCTGATTCGGATTTACATCAACCCTGTTTGTCTTCCTCCTCTTTACAAATGAGGAGCCTGGGCCTGGAGAAGGTTGTGCCTTCAGATCAAATCAGCTTTGGCATTCAGTCACGAGACTCAACATCTGACCTTAAAGCTACCCACAGCTAGAGTAGTTATCACTTACCTCAGCTGCCAGCATCCTCTACATCCTTTTAGGTATAAAGACAGTCGAGGATACTTGCAAGGACAGTGGCTGTTTGGTTATTAAATCTAAGTGTCATATGCTGGGTTAAGCTCTGTTGAGGTGGCAAAGGAACTGAAGGCATACCTTTGTTCTTTGTAATGAGGTAGAATCTATGTATGAGAGCGGTTAGTAAGATATGGAATTAACTTTAATAGTAATGTCAGCAAAAAAGCAAGGTAGCACTCAGGTCTCACTGCCTCTCCTTATTTACGTGTCCCGAGAGCTTTAACAAAAGGCAGATTTTCAAAAGGAAGGGCGGCCCGAGTGAACAAATGGCCCATCTGGCTTTGGTTCCTTCTGCTGCTTCTGGGTTCTGTGCACAGTCCTGCTTTTCCCTCAGCCCAGTGATCTGAGATCAGACCCAGCATCCCATATGAAGGATTAGCCAGGAGCTGTTGGCTATGGTGCGGAGGCTCCTCCTGGTTTCCCTTCTCTTTGATTGCCCGTGAGATCTCTTTCTGACTCTAGACTTCCTCATCCACTCTTCCACCCTCATGTTATCATCAGTCACTTAGCAACTGTCATTTGGAGGGCTGGGAGGAAGCGCTTGGGGTTAGTTTGCTGGGTTAGAATATGGAACGAATTTTTGACAAACACCCAAAGCAAAATCATAAGATGTTACATGTGGAAACAGAGGACTATTCACTGCAGCCCCATACACCCGCCAGCCACCTGCATGTAACCTAAGCTTGACGTTTGGTGCATCTTCCAGGTTCATGTAAAATGGAAATGTTTGCAGCCACAAGTCAATGCTTACTTCTTATTTAGACTCCTGAATTGAACTAGCAAAACTTACGGTCTGGGAGATGAATTCCAAACTCTTCATTCTTCAAACTATGAAAGTTTTTTTTTTTTATTATTGTTGCATATGTGTATGCTCGCATGCCACAGCACACACGTGGAGGTCAGAGGATAACTGGGCAGCAAGTTTCCTTCTACCACCTTTATGTGGGTTCTGGGGACCAAACTCAGATTGTCGGGTTTCCAAAGCAAGAGCTGTTACCTACTGAGCCATCCTGCTACACCCCCTGCAGATAATTTTAAAATAATAAAATATAGGGACCTGAAGTAGAATTTAATGACAGAACACTTATCTGGAATCCACGAGACCTTGGACTGGTCCTCAGCACTGGTGATAAGATATGAAAAGGTAGGCCTAGCGTATTCTCCCCTCTTCCCCACTCACTCCCATTCCCTCCACCAGAGAGAATTCTGATTTTGCTATTTCTGTGGAGAAATGTTAACGTATTTTTAACATTACTCAGTATTATACCTTCTGCCTTAAGTAACTCAGTTAAGAGCACAGCAAACATCGGGTATTTTATCACTATAGTGGTGGAGGAGAACCAGGCTCTGTGATAGTGAGAGGCTGAACAACTCCTCTGACACACAACTAGTAAGAACTGGGCACATAGATGCACACACACACACTCACACACGCACACACACACACACACACACACACACTCACACTTATACTTTCTTGCAGATAGAATTTATCATTTCTTGATAAATAACTTATATTTTCACCTAAGCATATGTGATAACTATTTTTTTTTTTGCATTAGAATTGGGGCTTAGGGGCCAGACAGTGGTTTTAGCAGCTTGCTTGCTTGGCTGTGAGCCTTTGCCTATCTACAGAACTTATCTGTATCAATAGGGGAGATGAGAGTTTCCACTCACAGGGCTCTGAGGATGTTGCAAAACCTGGTGTGCACCAAAGCCTTGGACTGGTTGTTATACCACTTTTATAGGTAAAGTTTAGGAAAATGAATTGCTCACTGGTTTTCTTCCTGTTTAGACCAGCTCAGATGTTGCTTAGATAGTACAGTTTCTGTATAGTATATAGTACAGAGTATATAGACAGTACATAGTACATGGTATATGTTATATAGATTGTATAGTTGCATTCAGCCAACCAGCAATTACTGAATTTGTATCAAGGGCTGTCCTTTTTTTTCCAGGAACAGTGGGTATGCAAATGAATAACCCTGTTTCCTGTATCTGGGGATCTTAGCAACACGATTTAATAATTTCTTTCTACTAAAGGAAAAAGAAAAACTAATCTGTAGAGTTTTTAATATATAAATGAACTATAATACCTTTCTGTTGTTAACAATTAAGTTTATTCTTAGGTGTATTCTTAGATTTTTTTTTTAAATAAAAGCATATTGGCAAGGTTGGGGGCCAGTAAGGATTCCCTCCATCACATTAGCCTTGCTGTCTAGTACCCCTTGGCTTAGATATCTCCTCTCTCCAAACATAAAGGAAGTGATGACATAAGGTATGGGAAGTGATTCAACACCTCCCGCCCTGTAAGCCTATCATTGAGATTACTCCGTTAGACGGTATTCTAAAAGTTAGATCCTTCAGACAGAGTTATGTTTGTGCTATAGAGAAACCATGTTTTCATAGTGTTTGACTGCTGTTCCCCTAAGTACAGCCTGTGGCTTTCCTGTTCTTTCTCACTGACGTCTGCTTTGGGACCCACAGGGGTCGGTCTGGAAGTGTGGCTTAGTCCAGCTTTAGTTCATGCTTCAAGATAAGGCAAGAAAAAACAATTTACATTCCACACTTCCGAATGTAAATGTAACATCCCCCCACAAAACCAATCAGACCCGCAGAGGTAATTAATTACACGCTGGTTGACATTGGCAGCCTTCATCTTCCAGTTGATAGTTGGGAAAAGTCATGTTCCGGAGCCAGCAAAGTGACTCAGTGGATAAAATGCTTTCCGCAGAAGCCTAGTGACCTGAGTTCAAGACCCAGAGCCTACATAAAGATGGGAGGAGAGAATGACTCCACCGTAGATGTCCTCTGACTACGGCACATGCTGTGGCCAGCACGTACCTGTGCTCTCACACGCAGTAATAACAAACAGGTGCTTTAAAAGGCCCTGCTCTGCTGTGTGGAGCTGACGAGGAGCAGCTGACAAACATCAGTGTGATGCTGACTTTTCAAGAAAATGTATTTTATAAAAAGTGTGAAGGAAAGACATGTGCATGTCCAGGGGGGGTTTCTCTGCTGCAATCCAGTGATTTTTATTTCTACATATGTACATTTTCTACTTTTGAATGAAAAGAATGGCCTAACCGAAAACCACCTTTTCCCATCATACTACTTAATTCAACTCTACACGATAGATTGTAGCGGGTCCATTTTAGAGCCAGAGAAGCCAGTGCCAAGGGAGGGTGACTAAATTCCTTCCCCTCCGCCCCCCGTATCCTTCAGATGCAGACCAAGGCCAGGACAGTAACTCCACTTCATCCATAGCTTCTGTGCTTATACTAGGCAATGAGTAAGTGATCACCTTTGGAAAGTAAGAAACCATTTTTCCTTCTGTAATAAAAATGTAAAATTCTGAAAGCACTTTGGTTTTTTTTTTTTTAAAGCATTAGTTCTTTTATCCTGATGGTTGATGGGTAATGCCCATAATGCCTAGCTTCTATGGTGCCCAGCTTCTGTGGTGCCCGTGATCTGCATGCATCATGCATTAAACTATGTAATATGTCACAGTCATTATTAACTAGTCAGACATGTCTGTTAGGTGCCTGCTTGAGGGAAGGAGCAGGTGTCCCTTCTGAAACAGGGTGAGCAGCTGTAGGCACTGCAGATTCTGATGAAGTCTCCACACAGGAGAGTCTGTCTTCTTATAGTTCCTGTTTCTGGCAAGGAAATGCACACTCTTCTTGGCACTACACAATAAATGAGAGTCAAGTCACTGTTCTACGGCTAAGGCAAAGCAGATAAAATCAGACAATATTCATTAAGCATCGTTGCTATGTTAATAGTGGTAGGCATTCTAACTTTACCAAAGTAAAGAAACCGAACTCCCTTGTGTTTTTTAGCAGCTTAGTTTGTGTTCAGAGGAAACTGCAGTGTGGATCTATCAGGTGATTGACTTCTAAAAGTGCGCGCGCGTGCGCGAGTGTGTGTGTGTGTGTGTGTGTGTGTGTGTATGAATGTGTGTGAGTGTGTATATGTTCATGCATGCGAGTGTGTGAATATGTGTGTATTTATGTGTGTGGCTGTGTGTGAGTGTATGTGAGTATGTGTGTATGAGTGTACGTGTGTGTATGAGTTCAAGGTTGATAGAAATTACACAGTGAGCCTAAACTGACCCTAATGTCCTGATTTATACAAATGGATGCCATCACGTACTTGATGGACAGGGCTGGACAGCCACCTGCACATCACAGAGAAAAGCTGGGAGAAAGGACAGAAATTCATTTCACCTTGAGAGAGTGCCACCTCTTCTTTTGTTCATCGTGATGTCCACTTTGTAGCTCATTTCTAGATTGCTTTCCGTATTAGATTGGCTTCAAATAGCATCATAAACACACCCCATTTATTTGTGTGATGCTGAGAACAACTCATGTATTTACATGCATTCTTAAAACATTCTTGTGGAATAGGCAGGAAAAAAAAAGCCACTTCACCCTAACATAACGAAGCCCCCATGCCCATCAGATAAAGTGATTTCCTTGGGTTTCAGTGGGAAATCAGGAGCAGAACCCACCATGGTATCTCCTGACTTAATTAAAACATTTTTCTCTGGTCGCTACTAGTCAGCATAGCTACTGAGCATGGCAGAAGGAATGTGGAAGAAAGATGGATTGGAATTGCCGACTGTGTCTGCAGAACTACACCAGTGCCCTGCCTCTCGCTGACTCTGTTTTCTTTTTTACTTCTAACAGGGAGGTACCTCCTTCCAAACCCGGTAGCGGGACAGGTTTGGCCTGCCTCGGCGGAGACATCCAACCTCGTGCGCATGCGCAGCCAGGCCCTCGGCCAGTCGGCTCCCTCACTCACAGCCAGCTTGGTGAGTGCCTTGTGTGTGGTCAGAGTTGCCCTGGCCATTGTCTCACTGTGGTCAGATTCACTGCTTCACGCTAACTACGGGTTAGGCAATGGTCATACCTGGCTCTCTGTGTACCGGTTCCTTCCTGGCCATCCCCAAATGTGGAATACTTCTATTTGGTTCTGTGTCTCCCACCCCCAAGAAGTGAAAATGTTTCTAGCCTTTAAAAAAATCCAAACAAGGGGCTGGTGAGATGGCTCAGCGGGTAAGAGCACCCGACTGCTCTTCCAAAGGTGATAAGTTCAAATCTCAGCAACCACATGGTGGCTCACAACCATCCGTAACAAGATCTGGCTCCCTCTTCTGGAGTGTCTGAAGACAGCTACAGTGTACTTACATATAATAAAATAAAATAAATCTTTAAAAAAAAAATCCAAACAAACAACAAAAAGCTTTCTTAAAAAAACGAAGGCTGTGGTAAAGCCGCAGGTTAAGAAAAGCATAGATGACTCCAATCTGTTTCTTATTTAGGTCCCGTTAACTAGTACCTTGCCCAATTTGCTTATCTTTTGTTTGTGTATATGTGTGTATGTGTGTGTGTGTGTGTGGTATGTCCATATATTTATGTGAAAATGTAATACACAATTCTTGAGTGATCTGAGAGTGAGATGTGTGTCCATCACACCCCTGTGCTTTGGCAATTATCAACCTGAATAATTTTCTTGCTAATAAAGCCCAGTGTCTGCCTAGCGACCTGGTTCAGTTTTACCAGTGGACTCAACCATGTCCTTTCTAATACTTGCCCCTCCACTGCACAGCACCCAGCCTGTGGTCCTGTGCATATCCAAGCATATCTCCTTGCTGTCCTTTGATCTGGTGCGCCCCCACACCCTTGCTTTCTCTTTGCTGACATCAACACTGTTGAAAAACAATTATAGACAATTTCTTATATAGGGCTTGTCTGCTGTTTTCCCATAGCCAGACTCCGATTTGCACATTCCTGTTCCAAATTGAGAACTGGTGATGTGTCTTCAGGACATGTTCTTGACAGCCGCATGATGTCTCTCTGCCCCTCACTGAAGTTAATTCCGATCGCCCAGTCAAGGTGCTGCCTGGTGTTCTGTAGTTATTACCCCTGACTTGCTCTCTTGCAATATAGGAGCAATCTGGGGAGGTAGTGTAGGCTATGCAGGTAGTGTAGGCTATGCAGGTAGTGTAGGCTATGCAGGTAGTGTAGGCTATGCAGGTAGTGTAGGCTATGCAGGTAGTGTAGGCTATGCAGGTAGTGTAGGCTATGCAGGTAGTGTAGGCTATGCAGGTAGTGTAGGCTATGCAGGTAGTATAGGCTATGCAGGTAGTGTAGGCTATGCAGGTAGTATAGGCTATGCAGATAGTGTCAGCTGTGCAAATATGCTTCCTGCTGAAAACTTCCCCAGCTTTTCAGCATCTGTTGGCGATCCTTGGAAAGTTTATTCTTTTTTGTGTTGATTAGAAATGGTGTGAGCTAGGCACAGTGGTAGAGTGCTTGCCTAGCATACAGGAAGTCTTGGATTTGATTTTCTGCACAGGAAAAAAATAATAACCTTCCAGTACTAGCACACCCCATATTTACTAGCTGGAACATATCTGTGTTTCTGTTGCTAGCACAGACTTGGACTTTTCTCTTTTTCTTTCCCAGTGTAACCTTGATTTTTAACCATTATGCTGAACAGATTTTTGTTTTCTTGCTGTATGTCTTTTTTTAAATGTGTGTGTGTGTGTGTATGTGTGTATGCATGTGGTTTACACATGTATGTGGGTGTGCATGTATGTGTGTTCATGTGTGGTGGCCCAAACTTGATGTCATGGTCTTCCTTGCTCACTCTCCACTTTATTAGTCAGCAACTCCTGCTATATCTGAAGCTCACTATCCCAGCCAGTATACCTAGCCACCTTGCCCAGGAACCCTGGCTCTGCCATGCTGAGTTCTGAGGTTTCAAACTTTACGTCTCATGTTTCAGTGACTGTCATGTGTCTGCTGAGCCTCTTCCCAACTCCTTATCGGGCACTTACTGATCTACTCCAACTCATGTTGCAATTCTTTACAGCTTGGTCTGGGAGTATGGCTGAAGGGCAGAGTACTTCCTTAGCATGTGTGAGGCCCAGGGTTTATTTTCCTGCATCTAAACAAACAAAAGCAAACTCATAAAACCAAGTGCCAAATATACAAGTTACTTTTAAGTGCTAAAGTTACAGGACATGGTGATAGGTCTTTAAGTATCTCTTAATGAAAAAAAAATGCAATAGCATATATAAATCTCTGTGTTATGGTGTTTTATAATTATATACACTGGCGATAAATTACATTGGATATTTGGGTATAATAGTTTCTGGAGATTTGATTTAGGTCTAGCCTCGAGTCCTGCCTTAGCATTAAGGAGATATGTAAACAGGGCAAGTCCCAAATATCAGGACCTCATCTGCAGCTGCAGAATGCACAGACACATTCAAACAGTCAGGGAAGCTCATTTTGACTCTGAAATTTTTGACCCTTCTTTCAGAAAAATTAACAATCTGAATACACGGAGTAATGATCTCTAGAGAAGATGGTGGAGTGGCTGTGGGCAGGATGGGTCTCTTCCTTCAGCATCCCTCCTACTCCATGCTAACTGAGTTGTTTTCCCTGGGGAATTTGTTAAAAGCTTCTTTTTCTGTGAGCATTTACCTTTTAAGACAGAAACACTTCACAATTTATCATTTTTGACAGTGTGATTCAAAAGCTGCAACCCTAATAACTTGAATGGTAATATTATGGATACACTTGTTGGCAAGTAAATCATCTGACAAAAGCGACTCTGCCGTGAGATCTCTATTTTATTACCTTATACGGGTGATCACATGCCCAGTCACAAACTGACCTTTTCATTGCTAAAATGCATGCCAAACAACCTAACGTATTTGGGAATAGGGTGCAAAAATAAGAAATGCTAATAGAGAACACGAAAATACCCCCTAAAACATGCCAGATAACATTCTTAGCAAAGAATCCTTTAAATCATTAGTTCAGTTACCCACAAGCTTTATGAAGCTTCAAGATGTGTTAGCTGATCTGTGGCTAAATTCAGACACAAAGGCCAGCATGAGCTTAGACCATTTACTGCTGGGGTTGTCAAGGTGTCCTGATAGGCAGAGATCTGTCTGTCTTAGTTAGGGTTTTACTGCTGTGAACAGACACCATGACCAAGACAACTCTTACAATGGACAATATTTAATTGGGGCTGGCTTACAGGTTCAGAGGTTCAGTTCAGTATCATCAAGGTGGGAACATGGAAGCATCCAGGCTGGCATGGTGCAGGAGGAGCTGAGAGTTCTACATCTTCACCCTAGGCCACTAGGAGAAGCCTGGCTTCCACGCGGCTAGGACAAGAGTCTTAAAGCCCACACCCACAGTAACACACTTCTTCCAACAAGGCCACACCTACTCCCAACAAGACCACACCTCCAAATAGTGCCCTTCCCTGGGCCAAGCACATTCAAACCACCACACCATCTTCACTTTCCTGTTCTATTGTAATATACCCAGATACTTCCCTCAGACTATCACTGTGGTACTTTTCAATCTCTGTTGCCAGTGCTCATTTGAGGGACAACAAAGCTACCAGGATCTTAAAGTTTAGTTAGCCTGTTTTATGTTTCTGTCATGTTTGTAGCGGTTTGGATTTAAATTATTTTTGTTGTTTAAAAATAAAGAGGTTGACTAGAGAAGGGTGCTGAGAGGGTGTGTAGGAATGGACAGCTGTGAGGGTCCTTCCTTCTCTCCTTTTCCTTTCTCTCATTTAACCCTCTTCCAAACAAGCTGAAGTTGTGGAGTTGCTCTGAGCAGTAGAACATGCCTCCTCACTGACTGACGCTGCCTTCCTGGCCTCTGGCCTTATTTCTGGGATCCCCTTAAAACTGTGAGCCTACATTCTCAACTCATTTAGTGTCAATCCCAGTGTACCTTTGAGTGATTCATCTCTGCTTGTTGAAATTCTAAGCCCCTTGAGGGCAGACCTAGCAGATGGCTTGATTTCCTGCTCCCTACTTCCCTTCGCACAGTGCTTTCTGTGTAGGGGGCATTCGACAAATAATAATAATAATAATGAATAATTATTCATGGGAAAGTGACAGATTTCTCCGGCTTCCAGGTGAAGCGATAGCATGACGGTGTGCTCTGATTGGTGGCCCAGTGATACCATCCATCTAAAACCGCTCCAGTTCTCTTGTTTGGTATATAGCTTACCATTGTGTGACTTGCCTAAATAGCCTGGTAGCTTGCTTGTAAATCCATAAAACAGGCCAAATCCCATTTAGCATGTATCAGCCAGTCAAAAGATATGATGGACTTGTAAACATTACTATCATTGTCCATAATCAAGGGATATGCATTAATCTGTTTTCTTGTAGCTATGTAGTCATGGTGGTTTAAATATCTCATTGTTTTTTTTTTTTTCTCTAATCGCTATGTTAAAGAGGTACTTGTCCAAGAATAGTAGAATCATGGAAAAAAAAAAAGGGGGGGGGGAGGTGTTCCCAAGTAGTTGTGCTCAAGTGACAGCCTTACCTTTGAAATGATAAAATCCTTTTCTAAGGAAACAACTCACATTTCAGTATGAACCTTCTACCTGAAAGTATGCTAGTAAGATATTAATGAAGGCCACGTTACTTGGTGGGTATGCATTCTAGTAAATGCATGACCTGTAGTGATTTAAAAGCCATCGGCACACTGGAAGGTACTGCTAACTGCCTTCTCAAGGAGGAGATTAATTCCTAGCCCCAAGTATCTGGTTTTCGTTGGCAATGCTAAATGCAGTTGTGTTCTCCCTCCCAGACACTTTGGGCATTTCAGATAAATGGCATGTTGCCAAGTCATCCTAAGTAGCCTGGTAGCTGGCAGACTACACGCTCAGCCAGTGTCCGCCCGCTGGGACCCCAGCCGGGAGTGCTGATGAAGTGTCAGATGCATACTTCATATACATTCATCTGAAGGGGGAAAACTCATTTTCCCATTTGCTGTCTCCATCTTTCTGTCCCTCCTCACACACACAGGTAGTTTATCAAAGAAGTCATTGTCCGTCCCGCCGTCAGGAGCTAGGGGATTTCTACAGATGCTTCTTTCTGGCAGGAGCGATGGAGATTCCAGGCGGCAGAGGCAGGACCAGTGGTGACTGATTTCTTGGCAGGAAAATTTGGTTGTAAGCCTCGATGACTGACGTTCAGAAATGGTGGATGTGGCCAATCATCAGGAACATTTACTGCTTTTGTGCTTTGCTGTAACGGGTGGGGGAGGGACTTTGGAAATTAGGTGCCCATGTATCTCTCCAGTTATACTTGACCCACATTGCCTGCCTCATCTGTTGTGCTCATCTAAAGGCCCTGCTCACTTTCCTTCTCAGCGAGTCTTTCTTGACCATCCACGTGAAGCTGTTCCCTGTTTTGCAAGGGAAATATACCCCACCCCATTTATTTCACTCCCCAGTTTTACCACTTTCAAAATATGCAGTATGATAATCATTTTATTTGTAGCTATCACTCAGTGTCCATGGGATGGGGGATATGTGGGATGGGGGGTACTTGCATTGTTTATGGAAAATGTTATGTTATTTGCATAGATTCTATGACTGTCCCCACCCCATATGCTATAACTCAGTTCTAATACTTAATACATTGTCAGTACTCTGTGAATACACTCCACATCCTCAGGAATGATGGCAAGAAAATCATCTATTCATGTACAGTGTGGACATGTTTTTGTCTCTAGTTGATTGGATGCCGGTAAGACCTATGGACAAGGAAAGCTGACTCTGTATCTTCTCTTACTCTGACATAGTTTTCTTGAAGGTAAGGATGGTGTGTCCTATGTCCCTGGCACTGGGAATAGTGCAGGAATAGTGGGAGCTCATGGAACCTGCAGAGCGAGACAAAGAAATCACTATTTGGGGCATTTTCATGCCCCAGAACCGACCCTCATATAGTTACTGTTTATAGAACTGACTCTCACATAGTTACTGTTATAGACTGCTGTGTCTCAGTTTGAGTTGTATCAGCTTAGGCATTGCTCTTTATGCCAAAGAGAAGCCATTAGTGAATATTCAGTCAGGAATGAAGCTGCAGTTGTCCATTTGGGAATGAGAGGGAAAGTGGAGCTGTGAGCATGCGCTGTCCTAGGTCCACTCCAGAGTCCCTTTCATTAGCTCCAAGTTAGATTGGTGGAGGCTTCAGGTTTTCCATGTGTGGCGCAGGGCTCAGCATTGTGTTATCTTTATACAGTTATTTTAAGGATTAAATGAGTAACCTCTTGGGCAGAACTTTGTGCCATGCCAGTTACTCAAGAAGTCTTTCCTTCTCTGGTTCCCAGGGCTGCTGAGGAGAGTGTCTCATGGAGGTGAGACTATGAACTAGGCTTAGCTGGAGGAGTACTATCAGAAAGGACAAAAGCAAACTCATTCTCTGGATGATTGGGTATGCCCTTTCCCGTGCTGGTGGATTATCTCATTGTTTCTTTGTTTTTCATCCCTGTGCAAACAAAATTTAAAAATGGAGAGCTTTCCAGGTTACTAAACATTTTTAAACAAGGAAGGGTCTTTCAAGTGTTTTTTTCAACTTCAAGCTTTGGTTAAGTAGTGAAATTCTGTTTCTTTGGTGATTATCTTTTTATATCATATCCATTTCCCTTAATGGAAAAATTATATTTCATGATGTACTATAAATATTAAAACCAAACTATTTAAACTGTAATATATTCCAAGAACCTTAATGAATATTCATCTTTTACATTTGCAAAAAATGCATTGTGTGTAGGAAAATTCACTAAACATATGCAGAAATGTATTTTCCTGTTTTTATTCATTCACAATGTCGAGAGATGATGCTCGCATCTATTTAGGGTGCAGTCTTTTATTTACAGCCATTTAATATTATATCCATACTTCATTAGCCTTATAGTTGAAAAACAAAAACCTGATCTGAAGTCTAATTAGTTAACTCCAAGAGAGAGCTGATTAAATATTGATGTAGGAATGGTTTGAATACCCGTGGATAAATTGCTTAACAAAAGTTGGTGGACTCCATCCCTGGATTAGCATGTCCCCTTAGTCATTATGACTCAATTTAAAGGCTGAATAGCATTCTGGAGCATGGCTTCATCATGCATATTGTCTTATTTAGATTATTTCCAAGTTTTCCCTACTGTTAATTATGGTGATAGATCCACTGTATGTGTCATTGTTCCCCTCAAAGTCTCTCTTAGGGTAGATTCTTACAGGAGGATTATTAGTGCAAAACCAGATAGGACTGTGAAGGACTAATTGTTTTCATATTGTTTCACATTGTTTATAGGTTAAGGTGTACACCTATTCCTGTCAACAGTATGTTCTGCAAAATTTAAAAGAAAAAACAGAAAAACAAAACAAAAAAACTTTTCTCCTTTGTTTAACAACAACAACAAATATTCTTTTAAATATATGCACCCACAGAGTCAATATAAGTATGTAGCAAGTAGGAAATAAGTGTTTCCAGTTCTCCCTCCCTTTCCATTTCCCTGGCCTTCCCTAAACCAGCTGACCAGACCCGCTGCCAGTAACCTGGATCGCTCCTGGGATCCAGGAGCCGCTGTGTGTGATTACAATGTGTGTAGCTAAAGGCATTATTCCATGGTTCAAATTTTTTTTTCAGTCTGGAAAGTAGTAATCTCAATTGTGAAATAGTGCCTTCAGCTGTGGACATTATAATCAGCGTCTCAGGAGTGCTTGTATTCCAAGAGTAATACATCTCACAGTCATTACCCTCTGAGCTAGGTTCTGTTTATAGTGAAGGGATGAATTTTCATAACTCAGTGCTGAAATAGCAATAGGGGGCCCTGAGCAGGTTATTATGGGTCAGGCCTAATCCGCAAAGATAAATCTCATTATGGGCTCACCTGGACCTGTCCACAGAGGAACCAGTTTAACACGAGTCTGTAAATCACAAATCAGCTTAAACACGGACTATAAAATCCTCCCTGTGATCCAACTACTGCCTCTGTGAAGATTCTCTAGCGTTTTCTCCTTATGCTAAGTGTGCTTAGATGACGGAGGATAACCAGCTCCCTTCATGGGAAGAGCACCTTGATTCAGCTTACGACAGAAGGAAGAACGCCGTGTGTTGAGGATAGGTTATTTTCAAGACCTACATTCAACTTAAAGCTTCCCAGTCTTGTCTTTTCTCCTATTCATTCTGAAAAGATTCAGAAGTATTTCCTACCAGGCACTTGTGCTGTCCTTCCACAGAAGGACAGGGGACACCTGCTGGAGCAGCTCAATATGTGGGTGTGCCTGGAAAGGCCAACCAACTGTGGACTTCTTGGTATCAAGGACATTTCAGAAAGTCTGAACGGGGTGGTGCCCATTCACCATATGGTAGCTAAAGACAAGAAACGCTTGTCCTCTTTTAATTACTTGCCATTGTGGAGGGAAGCAAAAAAACACATTATGAGCAGCAATACTGTTAATGTGTGTGGGTGGCAGGAACTGAACTTGTGTCCTCTGGGGGAACATAAAGTGTTCTTATCTGCTGAGCCATCTCTTCAGTTCTGTCTTTTGGTTTTGTGGTTTTTTTTTTTTTTTTTTTTTTTTTTTTTTTTTTTTTTTTTTTTTTTTTTTTTTTTTTTTTTTTTTTTTTTTTGGTTTTGTTTGTTTTTTGTTGTTGTTGTTTGGTTGCTTGGTTGGTTTGGTTTTGATTTTGGAATTTTGTTATGTTTGGTTGCTTTGTTTTGTTTTTTGAGACAGGCTTTCTTAGTGTAGCCTTGATTGGCTGGCCTCTAACTTCAGAGAACCACCTGCCTCTGCCTCCTGAGTGTTGGGATTAAGGATGTGCACCACCATGGCTAGCACCTTTGTTGTCTCTCTACAAACACTTTTATGGCTATTGTAATGAGCAAAGTCAATAACTATATTTATCCCTCATTTGTTGACACCTGTAGTGTCAACTTGGTACTAAATTCTGAATGGGTATATTACCCATTATTGTCATATCTCACTTAATTGGCTATAAATGGAGACCCTACTATACAACTACTATTAAAGTCTTTATAGAAATGATGTAGCATTGTTCTTCTTTCTGAAGAACTATAAGGCTCATTGAAAGAATAAATCTGGGAAATTAGATATGTGCCTACATCAGTTACGCTGTGAAGCAGAAGAATGACTCGGGCTGCAGGTTTCAGGAAAAGCTTAGTAACCTCACTTGAGTTCAAAGCCTACATAGGTTTTAGGCAGGCAAGTCTCAAGACATAGTGATCCTATGGATGCCACAGGACGGGGAGAGGTAGAAAAGGTAGAAAGGCTGGGGCAATGGTGTTTCTTCTTACATGATGCTTTTATCCAAGGGAGGGCCACATGGAAACTCCAAGGCTCCTGGGTCATGGCAATGGAGTGAGTGGAAAGCTATTTGGCATCCCTCATAGGATGAAGGATGTTCCCTTGAGAGGTTTCAACCATCTAATTGAAATGAGTTGAATTTTTATTATTATTTAGAAGCCTCCACGGTGGAAAGAGTGCTTTGCCTATGGTTAAAATATTCTTCAGGAATTTTCATCTAAAGGAAATTAATTCTGTTTTGGTAGTAGCAGTCTCCTAGACCCTCTGAGGTCTCTTCTTTGTAAGCAGATACTATGTTAATTTGCCTTCATGTGAAGAACAGCAGTTCAGGTCCTGTCTACCTTAGTTGTTTGTATTCTTTATTGGTCAGGCTTCCGACTCCCACTCTAACTCCTCCTGCCCCTCCTGGCCCCTCAGACTCCTCCTCCTCCCACTCCCTCTTCCCCTTCCCCTCTCCCTCTCCTCCTCTTCCTCTCCTCCTCCTTTCTTCTCCCTTCTCCTTCTCCTCTTCTAATTCAGCAATCATAAGTTAAGCAACTGGCTAAGCATGACTCAAGGATGTTTTTTAAATGAGCATAAAGCTCTTGTTCAAGTTTTGGTAACTCAGACCTCACACTTGGGGAGTGGTCTTTGCCCCAGACCCATCGCTTCTCCTGTTTGCTTCCTCATAGCCTCGTCTTCTGTTCCTGCTGTTCTTCATCTGTCTTACTTTGGATCTGTACCCTTCTGTCGTTGACCTTCCACTAAAGCTTGAGTTGCTCTGTCGTTGGCATATCCTAAACAGACTGAGAGCTGAAGGTGCTTACACTGTTTTTGCTGTGCAATTTAATATTCAGTAAGTAATAGCTGGACTCTAAAGTGCCATGGGTCAATATAGATACACACACACACACACACACACACACACACACACACACACAGAGAGAGAGAGAGAGAGAGAGAGAGAGAGAGAGAGAGAGAGAGAGAGAATGGGATGAATGTTTGGGAGCATGAGTTCCAGGACCTGGCTCCCTGGATTGGAATCTCAGTGTACAGCCTGCCAGATGTGTGACCTTGACCAAAGAGTTAACTCCTCCGTACCTCTCAACAAGAAGAATGTTAATAGCACCTATTCTATGTGTATCAAGTGAAGCCATACGTGGATAAACATCCACCTGGAACACAAAAGCACAGTTCTAGGGCTGGACAGATGGCCCTGTGGTTAATGGCATTGGCTGCTCTTTCAGAGGACCTAAGTGCAATTCCCAATACCTATAGGATGGTTCTAGCTGTCAGTAGCTCCTGTCTCAGCAGATCCAATCCCTTCTTCTCACTTCCACATGTATTGCCCACATACGATGCACAGACCTACATGTAGGCAAAACCTCCCATACACATAAAATAAAAAATAAAGAAAAAAAATTAAAAAGCACAATCACTGTTGACAATCACTATCATCTTGGATGAAGAACTATTATTAATTTATTAATTCCAGGAATTTTGTTTTTATTTTATTACATCTATACTTGAAGTTTATAGTTAAATACATTTATAATGCAGGTCCTGGAAAGATCTACCCCTCTCACATCTGTTTCAGAGAACTGTGTGTCTTGTTTCTGTAGAATAATTTGCAAGGCTTAAAACTTGCTTGAGACCAGGAGTCCTAGAGAAGGGATAATGTGACATTTTTCAACATTAACCTCAAGGGATGGTACCATTAAAAAAATTAAAAGGTGACTAGGAAGGAGAGGTAAAAAGGTAGAAAAGGAAATAAATCCATTCTTTTCATTATTCTTAATGGGTGACAGAAATGTGTTACCCAAGACTCCTGTGTCCCCTCTTATTTAAGTAGAGGATTATGACTTTTGTCGTGCTGTCTTTTGAACTGACACCCTGCATAGCATTTGTATGGTGCCTGTACATTGGATCTTTGAAACAGTAGCACCTCTTTTATCAAAAATATTACAATATTTCCATCTTTTTTTTCTCCCTTGCCAGGCTTTGCCGTTACTTGCCTACATATAGCATAGTTAGGGAATTCTTCCTGGGCCACTAACATTTCTGCTGGCTCATCCCATCAGTGAAACATTTTTGAGTCTGAATTCTTAAGATATGAGTGTATTTTTAAATGATCTTCATGGGCCTGGAAGGTGGCTCAGCACAATACATCACTTGCTGCCAAGTCTGATCCCATGGGTTTGGTCCCCAAAACAAACATGAAAACTGACGGCCACAAGTTGTCCTCACACCTCCACATATGTGTTATAGCATACATGCGTGTAGACATGTTTGTACACAGTGAATAAATGAAAAATACAAACCAATGATTTTCACACGCTTACAGATAGTATTCAAAATGTTTTGACATATCTGAGCCTTTCCACTTGCAACCTGTCAGAGAAGATCTTGGCCAGACACTTTTAGAATGGATGTGGAGGCAGAATTGTGCCATGTGGCAACCATTTTGTTAACAGGTCCTGGAGAGGGCTGAGTGGCCTTGGGGTGTCTGAAGAGGGAACTGAGGTATATACGTGGCTTGCAGGTATTTATATACCTGGAAGGAAATATATTTACCTTTATCTTTGGTACCTGTCAGCCAAGTTTCAGCACATATACCAACTTATAACATGTGTATAATAAGTAACAATAGATGAGGAGATTAAAAATTAGAAACTTGGGCCAGCGGGATGATTTCATGTGTAAGCCAAACCTGACAGCTAAAGTTCGTAACTTCTTCAAGTCTAGCCTAACTGTTGAAAGGAGGTTTGAATCATATGAGACCAAACCCATCTATTTTTTTAAGAGCTGTATTTAATTTCATATTTGAGTGGAAAGAAAAACATTTTTGTTACACGTGTCATTAACTGCCACTAAACTGCCACTGGAGTGTCAATGGTTATTGTGAGAGCTGCTTCCAAGCTAATTATGTTAATTAGAAAGGAACACCCCCGCAATCTCTGGAATTCAAGCATCCTGCCATCACTTTTTCCTTTTTTCTTCTCCAGATGTGAGACATCCATTCGTTGCTTGAAAAGCTTCAGGGTTGTAGCTAAGGTAACAAATAGTTCCCAGCAAATAAAACTGCTTCTTTTGGGAACATACTCCAATTGGTTTGCCTCACAAAAGGAAGTAAGAAAATATTGGCGTGTTCTGCATGAAAGTCAGGACCATTTCTTATGAAAAGCCTCAGTTTTGGCCTTTTCATTTAAATAAGCCTTCTTACTGCAATTAATATTATTATTAGGTTTATGGCCCTCTAAACTACATCCCCTTTCTGCATTTCTTGCTATTCTAACTTTGCTTTCTTACACGTGTTACACAATTTGCAATTTAGATTTTAATTTGATTTCCATTCTTTCAAACACCATTTTTCTTGCATTTCATTTTTATTTAAAGTGTGTTTCTCTCAGCATCCGTGGACAGTAGGCATAAACAAACTGCTAGGAAAAAAATCAAGCTATTAAATGAACTCAGAACATAAAACATGCTAATAGGAATTTCGCATAACTAAACTAAGTTTTTGAGAGCCCAGCCACAGAGTTAGAGCTCTTTGGCAAGAAACTTTATGCGACAAGGTGTACCTGATTTACCTTCTGCCCTGGGTGATTTTAAAATACAGCATTTTGTGTGGCTGACTTTAAATCCTCACCTCTTCCTGTATGCATGAAGTGTTAAATATGGCTCTGAAGATTTAGGGTTAACGGCTGTACAGATGCAGGGTTTGGGTCTCTGGGGTGTTTTGGAGTTCTGAGTATCCCTGCCCCCCATGAGAGATGCCAGTGTGAGTGTCCACCTTGCAATTTGAGTTTGTATCTGGGGGAGAGGCTGTTTTCTTTTATCTATGACGCACATGAATCAGCAGAGCACATTACCTGTCAAGGCTTTACTCTGTGACTCACAATTTCCCTTCCTCAATTACATGGACTCCTGGTCTGGCTTGAGTGTGCTTTTCTCTGACCCTGTCTTCTTACCTTTATCCTGTACAGGTCAGAGGACGATCTATGAGAGCCCTCCTTTCCCTTTAGAATGAGTCGATTTATTAAGTATGTAGCAAGCCAAAGTAAAAGAATAAATAGAAAGTGGATCCATCCCATAATCAGTCACCAAACTCAGACACTATTGCATAGGACAGCAAGAGTTTGCTGAAGGGACCCTGATATAGCTGTCTCGTATAAGGCTATGCCAGTGCCTGGCAAATACAGAAGTGGACGCTCACAGTCATCTATATGATGGAACACAAGGCCCACAATGGAGAAGCTAGAGATAGAAACCCAGGAGCTGAAGAGGTCTGCAACCCTATAAGAGGAACAACAATATGAACTAACCAGAACCCCCAGAGCTCTAGCTGCATATGTAGCAGAAGATGGCCTAGTCGGTCATCGTTGGGAAGAGAGGCCCCTTGGTATTGCAATCTTTATATGCCCCAATACAGGGCCAAGAAGTGGGAGTGGGTGGGCAGGGGAGCAGGGTGGGGGGAGGGGAGAGGGAACTTTCGGGATAGCATTTGAAATGTAAATTAAGAAAATATTTTAAAAAAAAGAAAAAAGAAAGTGGTAATAGATAGTAACGCATCCTTAGGTCGGGCACTTACAGCACCCAGCAGAGAGCAGCGTGGGAAGCTGAGGCAGTCTGCTGTTGCTGAGGCAGTCCACTGTTGCTCCCAGTTGGGCTTTTCTTGCCAGTGGCTGAGTTTTCCTACCACAGTAACCCCTGTTGGAACCGGTTCACCCTCAAGCAATTCTCAAAGTCACAGTATTCTCACTGTTGAATGTTCTGCTGTTCTCTTTCCTCCCTGTCACAGGGTTTGGGGGACAGCCCATCCTCAGAAAAGGAGCCTTAGAGGACACATTGGCATAAACATACCTGGGTCTGTAGTAAGTGGGACAGTCTTACTTCCAGAGCCAGATCCTTAGTGAGCTGAAACCACACGTGGCAAATTTATCACCACACGGTCCCTTACACCATCCTTTTCAACTTTTCTGACCCTTGCCTGTAATATCCGCGCTAGCTAACTCTCTTGCATTTACCACGTTTTCAGGAGCTGTCATCTTCCTTAGTGTACAGGAACTTTGTCTTGCTTTATCTGCTAGCTGTCCTTCAAAACAAAGCAACTGTTAGAGAGGTTGACTGAGGTTGGCGAGCTTTGGACCAGATGCTGGCAATGGCATTCCTTGGTCGTGTGAAGTTGGAGAATTCCCGCTTACCGTCATGGACATCTTGTTTGGTTGGGTACGGCTCATCTTGACAACATCATCATCCCTGATGGAATAAATTGTGTCAAAACATACTGCCAAGTGCGGCCGTTCACCGTGTAGTCCTCAGCACACATGGCTTTCCCGGTAGTCTGTCCTGAGGCTGGTCCCTTTCTCTGGCCCTGTGTCACACTGTTTTTGTTTTTTTTTTTTTTTTTTTTTTTTTTTTTTTTTTTTTTTTTTTTTTTTTTTTTTTTTTGTTTGTTTTTTTAATTACCAGGATCCTGTGACAAGTTAATGACTGTTCAAGAAAGTTCCCCTAGGTCATAGTGGCTCCTTGGAGTATGGGTCTTTGTGGCACTTTTATTTTCTGTATAAATTTACTCGTGAAATTCTGCACACTGATTGAGATTTTGATTAAAATTACATTAAATCCGTAGATCAGTTTAGGGAAATTGACATTTTTATGATGTTGAGTTTTACTATTCTAGAACATGGTATATTGCCCTATTAACTAAAGACTTCTTTAGTGGTTTTCAATAATTTTTTTCCCTAGAATCTGTATACTCTGTTAGGTTTGCCCTTGGGGGTCTTTAAATAATATCCCTTACAAATAAATATTTTTACCTGTTTGCTAAAACATGAGGGTAATGTAACCAGCTTCTAGATGCTGGTTTTGAAATTAATTAAGCTTCCTAATTTTTAGTCTTACCTGTAGATTTGGTTTGGAGTTGTAGACAATGATAATCCACAAAGAGTAACCCCTTTTACTCTTAGACTTTTGCAGTCTTTATAGCTTCTTGTCCTTTTTCTAATTATGGCCTGCTTTATTCAGTTGAACAGGAGCAGTGGTAGAGCGTGTCCTTGTCTTTAACATAAACAAAATACCTCCAGCATTTCTGCCCACAGACCAACTATGGTAACTGCTATGGTCTGTGGAGAGCTCTTTACCATGTAGAGAATCCCTTTCCCTGCTTACTTAGATTAAAAACAACAACAATAATAACAACAAAACAAATTCTAGGCTACATTGTTGTAGCATACATGTTTAGTATGCTCAGGACCTTGGGTTTAATGCCCAGTACAAAAATACTTTGAAGTTATCAAATTCTTATTTTGAAAAATGCTAAAAGGCGTTAATTTCACATCCTTGAGGAAAAATTTTGTCATTATGACAAACTACTTTAGGCGTTTTTGTTCAGGATTTGTCCATCCATGTTTGCAAATCTTCCACTTCTTTGGCTTTAATATTAAGGCAGACTCAGTGCAGTAAGTTAGGAATGTCATCTAGTTCTCTTGGAAATAATGTTGGACAACGAATCAGTTTCTTGAAGGCAGTATCTCTGGCTGTGGCTGGGTCCATGGCTGCACTTGGCTGGGCTTTGAAATCTGTACCTATGGCCTGGGCTGCCTGGTGTCCAGATTTCCGGTCAGGTCATGTCTGTGTGTGCATCTCACTCTATGGTCCAGGTTGACGGACAGTTCTGATCCATGTACACTCAGCATATGCAGGAGGTAGACAACTCTTACATGGCTAGCAGACCTGGAGTTGACATGATGTTACTTTGCCTAATGGCCAAAGCAGGTCCTACAGTCAAACATCCGTAGAGGAAGGACGGAGGGGGCATGGGTATTTATGAACAATAGTTTTATCTTCCATGGAGTAAGTTCCCTTATTTTTATGTTTGGTAAAGTTTATGTTAAGAATAGACTCACCTTCTTCTTGTTCTCTGAATGTTGTCCAGAGTTGTCAAATTTAGTATTTTATTTCTCAGGGAACTTTTAAAATCCACATTTTAAATAATAAGACTGTGCATGATAACCCAGGAGGCTGGGTTCCTTTTTTTGTTCTTAATGTTACCTTCTATCTTTTCTGTAATGTTTTTGGTTGCTTTCTTCATTTTTTTTTTTTTTTATTCATTTCCAATGGCCTCTGGCTTGATGTGAAAGTTAAAATGGATTTTTAAAATTCTTTCTTGATTCTTAGAATTTTTTTAAAAAAAAATCTGTCTGGTTGATTTTTAGTGTTTAGGGACTTATGTACCTTTAAAGGAATAAAGAAATTTTTACTCTTCCTCCAAATAGTCAATTACCAATTACTCCAGCATAATTATTTAACAGCTCTTTTCCTCCATGATCTCTAATACCACTTTTAGTCTATACTAAATCCCCAGTTATATAAAAGGTGTGTGTCTTGACTGTCGTTCCTTTGATTTGGATATCTTCCTGTCTTTATACCACATCACCCAACTCCCGTTATGTGTGCCATCTAGTATAGTTGGTAGGGGAACCTGGAATTAAAACAGTCTAGGGTTGAGTTTTTTTTCTGGTTACATTGTAAAGACCTTCCCTCCCTTTAAACCTTTTTCTGTCATCACCATCTTTGAAAGTCTGTGAGGAAAAAACACCCCTTGTACTGAACAGCAGCTCCTTTCCTGTAGCCAGGTTCCTTGGATCAATGGGAGGGGACCTGTAGTTTCCGTTTACCTCCCAGGCTTTGCATTGTGCTGAGCCAGGGTGTGTAACTGGTCCTCATAGTGTTTGTGACTCGTTACTCCCTGGGTGATGCTGTGACTAAGGACGACTGTCGTCCGACTCTCTGACCCATTATTTCCTCGAACAGAGGTTTCTGACTCCGATAAAGGTCCTTAGCCTCAACCTGGACACCCAAAGAAAACAGGTAGAGCCCCCACCCATCCCTGACTGAATCGACACGAGACGACTTCTCTCTCTAATCCGATGGAACGTCAAACATCAATCCTTGAACATAATGCTACCAAGTGTCATGCTCCCTCTACTGATGGAAACTCTCTGTGGAAACTTTACTTGCATACAGTATCATATGAAACAACCAACATACATGCAAAGGGTAGGCGTGCTCCACCTTGTGGGGCCAGGCCAGCTGTTTTCCCAAACTACCTCTGTCCTGACTCCTCCTCTGGGCCATAGTGCTGATGAGATGGCTGGCTCCGAGGGGGGATGGGCACTGACAGCCACCAGGAGTAATTCCCCTCATCCATCATGTTGACAACCCTTGGATTTCTCATCCCATGAGAACAGGGAGGGGCTTGACTGTCACTGAATGGTCCCCACTTATCTGGCATTTGAAACCAATCTGCATCTGATAGGAAATTAAGTAGATGCAGCTGAAGTTGCTCATGGCTCTCGTCCCCACTCCAGTGGGGAAGCTAGTCACCTGTCCCACACGGCTGACAGGTGGCACAAGCTGGCACTGGGATTATGACCACAGTCTGATCCCCATCAACACGGAATGTTCCTCATTAAGAGCGACAGATTGGGAACCTGTTATCAGAGCAAATTTTTGATCACGTAGAACTCGCTTTCGTTTCCCATCTCAGCATGTTAGATCAAGTTTGTCATTTAGGAAATCCTGGGTTAAATAACTATATCATTTTGCATTTCTAAAAATAACAGTTTAGCTATTTCCTGTTATAATATGATAAATTCTAATAGAAGATTTTGAGAATTTTATTTAAACACAAGGCTGAAAATATAGGCTATACAGTTGCTTCTGGCCTCCTTTCTATACATACAGGGATTCCTTTATCTTTCTGTGAGCTTTGGTACCCTGTGATAGCAAATACTTACTTTTTCATTACTCACATGTCTTTTTTTCCCCAGGATGCCACTCTTCGGCTGGGTTTTATATTGGCTTGTTTTCTTGCCTATCTGATTTTAATTCTTCCCTGTGGCTTTCTCTCTAACCTCATTCTCCTTGTCTGTAGTTCATAACTCTGGAAGTCCGGTGGTTTCCAGAGGTGCTAATCCTTTGGTCTCTGGTGACATGTCTCATCACGGCTACCCACCCTCTTCTTTTCCTCATTACAACAACACAAAACAAATCTCATCTGTTTGATTTCTTGCCTCTCTAATTCTTCATCCCCTGGTTTTCTCTCTTCCAGGGGAATTTACATTCGTGCACTCGTGGGAGCTGTGGACTTTCTGCTGTTTCTTTAAGCGGGGGCAGAATAATCTTGAAAGAATGGCATCAATGGCATCCTCAGGCTGAGGTCCTCCACTTCCACCCCCCACCCATCCGCCTTTCCCTTGTCAGCCACACTGCTATCAAAGCCATATCCCTAGACTTCTCTAGATGGCAGCATCTACCTCACTCTGCCTAGAGGCAACAGAAGGAAAACAGGGTTGACTGCCACCCTGGGTCTCTACCACACACATCTTCCTTGCCCTTTCTTTTGTTTCCGGGTGCATTTTAAGCAGGGCAGACAATCACCAAGGGGAAATCCACTCTCTCCCTGGTGGCCCTGTCACTGTCTTCTATTCGCAGGGAATCTCTTTTCGGTTGTCTTCAGTCCATAGGAGCTTTATTGGGAAAAGCATTGCTTTAAAGTGTATCAGCCTGAGGGTTGGGGCTAGTAATTTCCAAAGGACTGCTTGCTAGCCCTTGTGTGCAGTGCTGCCTGCTGGGGTGATATACAGTAGTAGCCTGGTCTGTTCCAGAGCTACATCCAGTGTGGGCTATTTGGGCCCTATGGAATATGCAGCTGCTTATTTCTTGAGTATTTCAACTTAAAGTCGATGGGAGGTTATGCGTGCATGTGCATGTGAGTGTGTGTGTGTGTGTGTGTGGTCAAAGTATGTTATATGGGTGTATGAAAACGCCATAATGAAATTCATTAGTAAGCCTAATTAATACACATTAATAAAAGCATAAAATGATATCAAGTATCTGTAGCCATGAATCAAATAATCAAATATATTTTTGGTTCAGAAAGATGTGGGGGATGTGTGCCTGAAGTCACAGTACAGGGAAGTTGCAGGTAGGAGAATCAGAAGTGTAAGGCCGTCTTCACTACATGGGAAATCTGAAATCAGCCTAAGCACCTGTCTCAAAATGAAATTAAGTCAATCAAACGTGTCAGAAGGCTCAGCTCTTTTCCAGTAGTTTATTATGTTGCAGCATTTGACGGAGATGTCACACTTTTATTCCTTCCTTCCTTTCTCTCACTTATGTGTCCATTCCTTAGTACAGAATATTGAGCCCAGGCCCGCAAGCTTGTCTGGCAAGCTTCACCACTGGGCTATATCTGTAGCCCCTTTATTTGTTTAGCATGGCCACTGCCCCATGAAACATCACATCCTTGAAGCCACGCTTTGAGATCTAGGCTATGCCTGGGAACATACTGGGCTCTCTCACTCACAGCTCAGCCCTCTGGTCTTCAGTGGGTGTCTCACACTGCCCCACTAACATGCGTCTCATGGTATAAGCAAACGCTTTTTGTGCCTTAGCCTGTGCGTGCTGGAGGGATGGTGTCCTCTTGACTCAAACGCCGAGTGGCTCTGTGGGGGCCACTATTCTAGATTCCTGGCCATGCTCTGGGTCAGCCTTTTCTCCTCTGCTATGGAAATGAAACCCAAGCAAAAGAAATGAGCTACACTCTGAATTCTGAGAAGCACTTCTTTTGTTGTTGTTGTTTTATCTTACATGTGCATGTATGTGTGTGTATACACACACACACACACACACACATATACATATATATTTAAATTGAAAATGAATTAAATTTTTCCTTTCTTTCTTTCATCCTGCCCTTCCCAGTTACCCTCCCTTGAGCTTTCCCATACCCCCTACTCTCAAGTTGATAGCCTCTTTTTTGTTATATTTGTACGCACAAATGTGTGTGTGTGTGTGTGTGTGTGTGTGTGTGTGTGTGTGTGTGTGTGTTAATGGAACCTTCTGAATCTACTTTTGATGTTTGTGTGCATGTGATATCAAGGCTGACTACTCTACATTGGACAACCAGTTAAGGGGCTCGTCCCTGGTAGAAGCTTCTCACAGCAGTTGGTAGCTGTCTGTTATACTTTGGTTAGGGGTTTAGGAGTGGAATCCAATGAAACTTTCCCATTTCCACACTAACATGTCCATTGATATTACTGTTGTTCCAGTCTGGTATGTTTATGCAGCTGTTTCTTTTTTTTCAAAAAGGAGTCTGTATGTATGAGTGCCCTTTCTGCATAAACACCAAGATTCCAGAAAGGGGCATCACATTCCATTATAGATAGCCATGAGCCACCATGTGGTTGATAGGAATTGAACTCTGGAAGAACAGCCAGCGCTCTTTAACTACTGAGCCTTCTCTCCAGCCCCTTAATTGGCTATCTCTAAGAGAGACTGTTTCATAGCAGACAGACTTTCTGGTATTTTGGCTCCTGAAACCTTCCTCACCCCCACTCTCCCATCTATGATGCTCCCTAAGCCATGGATGCAGGAGCTGTGTTGTAGATCTGTTTGGGCTAGGGTCCCTAAAATCCACTGATCTTTGCATTTTGTCCAATTGTGGTTTCCTGTGATGGTCTCCATCTGCTATAAAGAGAAGATTCTCCATTGATGGGTGGTAGTACACCTATCTGTGGGCGCAAGGTTAATGTTTAGATGTAGAAAGGAATGGTTCTGGTTTAGCAATGTGGCAGTAGTAGATTCTTTTCTAATGTCCGTGACCTTACTAGCCCTAGGAAACTGGTTAAGTTTCTAGTACCAGGCAGGATTTCCCTCCTGTTAAATGGGCCTTAAGTCCAATTAGACAGCTGCTGATTGCTGTTAATCCACTAATATGGGTGCTACTTATTGAATCTTTATACATCTCTTGCCATAATAGTAATTGTCATGATTCATAGGTGTTACAGAGTAGGAATGTTTAATTGCTTCCTTCCTTTGGCAGTTTGCATAGTATGTTTTGGACCCACGAAGGCTAGACCACACAGTAAAGAGGATTTCAGTTCAGATCCATCTTGCACTATCCAAACGGCGTGGCCTAAATGTGTGATGCCTTCAACAGTAGGGCCCTACTCAGAACCACTGAGAGGCAACCAAGGGCTACATCTATAATCTATATGCTTGGGGGAATCACTTGGATTATCCTGCCCAACCGTCCGAAAGGAGGTTTCTCGTGTCTGGTACTGGGGGTTTTATTAGTCTGTGATTCTTGTGGGAAACATTGTCAACCCAAGTGCCTTAACTTCCTTTAAGACTGTGTGTGTGTGTGGGGGGGGGTATTGTATGTATGTATGTATGTGTATATGCATTCATGTGTACATAATATGTATAATATTAAAACAATATAAAACATTATATTGAGGATTTACCAAACAACCTTAGTGTTATTTGTCCCTCCTTCCTCCCTCCTCCCTCTCCCTCCTCCCTCTCCCTCCTCTCTCTCCCTCCTCCTTCTCTTTCTGCATCGCCCACCTTCCTCTTCTGCAGTTGAAGCTTCTTCCCTGCTATTCCGTTCCCCACTTCCTCTCACCCGCATCCTGCTATTCCACTCTCTAAGTCTCCCCTAACACACCTGTGGTCTCTCTGCTCTTCCAACCTCAATGGTTACTCTGTGCTGTAAACTCACATCTGAGGGTTAGGACCTAGAAAGCGCAGATAAGAGGAAGCATGCAGCGTTTGTCTTCCTCTCCCTGGAGTACCTCACTCAGGATAGTGTTTTCCAGGCCCATCTACTTTCCTGCAAATTCAATGATTTCATTTCTCTAAGAGGCACTTTTGTGCATGGTTGGGAGCTGAGCAGGTTGAAGAGGGATGGATGTCTGTGTTGAGTAATACTTTAATGAGACCCTGAATTCTCCCCGAATCCAGAGGCTTTTCCCCCTTGCTACAGAATTATTAAACTGCTTAGTGCCGACATCTCTGTGTCTCCTTCACTCCACTCTTTTTTCATAGTTTGAAACTGAAGAGTCACTCAGGAAATGTCACGTGTAGACTGACTGGTGGCCTCTGGACTTGGAGGAGAGACATGCGGTTATCTCATTGAGAGCTTACTTGGGGCAGGTATTAAGACACTTCCCTAATCCACAGACATCAGAAATGCCCTTGCTGCTGGTCATCTTTCTCATAAACAATGGAGGAGCCTTTGTTCATATGGAACCAGCATTCCACTAATCGGTGAGCCGTTCCCTAGGGTCTGGGTTCCCAAGCTACAGCTTTAAAGCCTTGTGACTGTGACCTGTATGGTGTAAGACTGTGTGGGAGCCATTATTTTTCAGTGGAAGCATGATTGTGTTTCTGGCTAATATGAGTCATTAGGGGTGACCCTGATGCCGCACAGACTCAGGGCCTATAGTGCTGATTGATCTGTTATAGTTCCATTGATCTGCAACCTCCTAGGGTCCTCGTTTGAAAGCCAATCTCTCTGGGAGGAGAGAAGGGTGTGACATCACTTGGTTGCTGTGATTGCTTCCTTGCTGCTAATTTACCTTTGAACAATAATATGTTTTAATATGGGGAGATATGAACAAGAGGCTGCAGTGCCCCTATTTCTCCCGTTGACTGTTTGATAAAAACTAATATAAATGCAATGCTAGAAATTCCAAGAATAGCAAATGGTAGAAAATAAAAAGTAATTTATGTATTTCACTTCATCCTTCTCCTCAGACACATTGTTGCTGTTAGTTTCTTGCTTTTTGGTCCAGAAACACACACATACACAGAAAGAGAGAGAGAGAGAGACAGACAGACAGACAGACAGACACAGGGGGTGTTTACTTGTCCGTCCACCCATCCGTCCATCCATCCACTATGTGTGGGGGTACCTGTGAAGAAGGCCAGTGGTGTTAGCTCTCCTGGAGCTGATTATAGGGAATCTGATGTGGATGCTGGGAACTGAACTTTGCTCCTCTGTAAGAACAGTGTGTGCTTTTAACCTCTAAACCATCGCTGCAGCCCCTAGTCCTAAACTTTTAGTACAGTGTTAACTGTTTCCTTTATATCTTAATCTGAAGCTTGCTCATAGCAACACATGCAATTCTACAGTGTCCTTTGGAATAGTGGCAATATAGGCCATCAAACTGCCAGCGAACCCCTACCCTCTGGGTTTAAACTCTAAAGCATTGAAGCCTTATGGTGACATGTCTGGTGTCCGGTGTGAGCCACTGGAAGGTCATTCTTTTTAGTTGGAGTGTGAGTACGGCCTTTGGTGAAGTAAGTCTTCTCCCAGTGTTTAGTCAGGATGCCTCAGCGTGCTCCCTGCTGTATTGATGCAGACTGGATCCACTCAGGTCCTCTCTGGTCTGCTACAATTCATTCCTTCCTTGCCTCCCGGCTGCTTTGGTTGGCCATGCTTCGCTCCACACAATCATTCAGGAACTCAGGCAGACAGAAGAGTCATTGTCTTCCTGTCACCGTGTGTGTCATGGCGGTCATGTGTGTGGGGGGGTGGGGTTGGGGTGGGGGTGCTGTATCCAGAAGAAAAAAGTTTGACCTCCATTAGAAGTATTAGTGGGTCAAATCTTGAGGACTGGTGCACGGTGACCAGATTTTATTGTCTAACCACACCTATGGGCACAGAGGCTGAGAAATGGGTTCTACCCAGAAATAACAGGAAATGGGTTTGGTGAATAAGTAAATGTCTAGTTAACATGGACAAAGTCATGAATCTGAGTGCTCTCCAAGCATGAGATGTCAACAGACATGATGCCCAAGGGCTGCTTGCATTCTCTTTGGGGGTTGCTGGTATTGTGTCTGGAAGCAGGGGTGTTCTTCCCTGAATTCCACCTCCTTCTGTGCTTCTTTCTCTTCTCTACATGCAGAGTTCTGTGGTGATTGTGGTAGGAAACCAGCTACACGCAGGGGGTCTTCATAGAAATGTGGGACTGAGTTTGAGAAAAAGGGGAGTGGTTAGCTAGCAGGAGGAGCTTTCTGCTGATGGCCCTGGAGCCTGCTGTGCAAGCTTAGGTTATGATAACACCACTTTCTCTGTCTAGAAGGACCAAGGGCCTGCCTGTTTCTTCAGCTCCTCTGTGTGCCACTATTTACAGGGAAAACATCACTGGGGCCTTTCCAGATGGTGGCTTTCTGGACTTGAGCAGAGCCAGATCTGCACAGACCCTGGCCAGAGGCCCAAAGAATCTGCCAGGCACTGGGGTTTGTATTGGCCTTTCTGCACCACCACCTGGGCTTCTGCATGGTTGGTCCCTGAGCTTTAGAGAGTGAGAGAGATGTCAGTAACACTCCACTGCCCTTGGCTTTGCTGTGGAGGAATCCCATGCTGGCTGAGGCACAGGATAAATGGCTCGCAGGCCACAGGCAGCTTGTTCATTTAAGAATTAGTGAAGATTATATGTCACCCTGCATCAGTACTCTTCTTGACTTTTGTTTCTCAATAGCACCACTGGGAGTGGAAAAATTTAAAACGAGCCATATTCTTGATCCATGGATATGCTTTCAAGCAGAGAAATAAATGCCTAAGAGACGGGCTCAGCTAAAACATAAAACTTTTCAGAAACAATCCTGGAAACTTTGGAAAATAGGTCCTTTGTCTCCTACACCCCTCCCCCTTTGTGTCTATTCAGACAACTTGGATGCATTTCATATTTTGCGAAACCCAAGGAGTATTCCTGATGTCTTGATAGAAAATATAATACATCCTGATAGGTCAACATCTGTTATCTTAAGCAGTTTAGTGGCTGGTCATGTCAGAAAAGTATAATCTGGTGAACATCATGATTTAGCCATCTGTTGGGTGGCTAAATCTGGGGCAAGCAAGTGTGTGTTGGGGGTGGGGGTTAGTATTTAAAGACTTGATACTCCCAAAGGATGATGGTACTGCATGCTCTTTAAATAATGGTACCTGTCAGGTTTTTGGACACACTTCTCAGAAAGGAGAAAAGATATTAAGAAGATAGCTACCAATGTGGCAGGGGCTGACAGAGGACCTGGTGGCTTTAGGAATCAATACTGCAGTTTGTGTCTTGACTATAATTTATCAAAGCATTTCAATGTGTTGGACAGAGGAGTTCATGGTTACGCTGATTTACAAGTGAAGCTAGCAGTAAACTCGCCTTTTATCCACTGCCCAGGGCCTCTCATGGGCCAGGAAGCACACAGCAGCAACGTGTATTATAAAAGCCTGGCAGAAGGGTGGTGGGCATGGCATAAGGTGGCACAGTGGATAAAATGCCTGCTGTCAGGCCTGAGGACCTGAGATCCATCTCTGGGACTCACATGACAGAGTGAGAGAACTGACTACAGTTTGTCCTTTAATGGGACATGCAGGGACACACACACACACACACACACACACACACACACACACACACACACGGTATCAACATAATAATATATTTTTTAAAGTATTGATACAGCCAGTCTGATAGTGTGTGGTCTTTGTTATTAGAACACTGTGGCTAGGTATTCTTACAGCAGAGCCAGGGGGTCTGAGCTGATCATTGAGTATACTGGACCAGGGGCACAGTCACTGGAGGAAGTGTTTCTGAGCATTGAGAGTCTGGTTTTTTGTAAAGAGACTGGGAATGTCTATTTCCTGCCATATTGGGGTTGAACCTAAGACTTCCTGCTGGTTAGATAAGTCTCTACCTCTGATAGAGCTCCCCAATCCTTTATTTATTTATTTATTTATTTATTTATTTATTTATTCATTCATTCATTCATTCATACCTGAGACAGGGTCTCAGTAAGCTACCAGACTAAAATTGTCATCTTTCTCCCCAGCATCTTTGTGTAGTTGGGGTTGCAGAGATGGCCACTGGGCCAAGCTTTTTATAAAAGCTTTTCTGTTTCTTGAACAGTGCCAAACAGAAGAAATCCCATTCCTAACATAACCTTGAGACCTAAGTAGGCATGGTGGCACATGCCTGTAATCCTAACACTTGGGTGATAGAAACAGGAAGATCAGCCGTTTCAAGGACATCATCAGCTACACAGCAGGCTGGAGACCAGACCTGGGCTCCATGTGACTCTGTCACAAACAGACAAAGTCTTAAGAGATGATTTGTGAAAAGCAGAACTCAAAAATATATTCTCAAGGGCAAGAGGTTTGGTTTGGTTTGGTTTGGTTTGGTCAGATCTTTGCTCTGAAACAATCTGTGTTTCTTTTGCTGTCAGAAGATAGCCTAAGTTACTAAGAGGATATAGAAATGTTTATGAGATGGGAGCCAAGTTTGACCTAAGAAGGGGAGCTTAGGAGGGGGATCCTGAGACCTTGGGATAGAAAGTTTGCTATGGAGGGCAGCTTTTCTGTGTTGCCCTTGGGTGGAGCACAGAAGGATGTCTGCTGTGGAATTTATTGACCATGCTTGGCTGCTTCCTGGTCCTCCCTCCAGGCCGTGCCTTTGCTGGTCTCCCCTTTCTGTCATGGTGAAGAAGTGTATTATCCGTACAGAGCTGGTACTGATGCAGCGACATGGTAAGGGCTAAGCTGATGCATCTCTGGATAAAAGGCTGGAAGTGCCTGACTCCAAACACTGAAACAGAAGGATGCTGTCAGCCAGAACAGATATAAAAAGCATTTCCTGGAGATTTGATTTATTTTTTGTTTGTTTATTTTTGACATTTAAAGAGGGTTTTTCTCTTTTTTTAATGGAAGTGCAATTCCTAAAAGACTGTTCCAGGGTCTCTATTTCGGTATGCATTTATTGACCTTTTAGCACCTTGTGGGGGGAGACTTTTTATCTCAAGATGTATTGTAAAGTTGAAAAGCCATTTCTGTTTATAATGTATGCATTTTCTCAACTACCTACAGTATTACAGAAAAAAATGTACACAATTGGTGGATATCTGGGAGGAAATTCTATTCTTACACTCTGTAGGTCTGGAAAAAACATAGGAACTAAAATGCTGGAAGGAAACACAGGCAAATGTGTTTTCTCTTCCCTTAAGGAAGTGACGAGAAATCAAAGGAAGCAATTAGTTAGAATACCTTCCAAGGGCACTGAGGGGTGCGGGGAAGAGCTGGGGTACAGATTTCATTTGCTCTATTGCCCATGTTCTCTGTACCCTCCCTTTCTCCACCATTCCCATCTGTATCTGCCTTTGCCTGTCTGTCCCTGTTGCTCTCTTTCTCTGTTTGTGTGTGAGTGTGTGTGCATACTCAGAGAGAGAGGGGGGGGGCAGGCGAGAGAGCAAAGCACTCATTCCTGCATATATTTACAGAGGCCAGAAGTTGACATCTGTGTCTCTCTTAATCACTGTCTGCCTTAATTTTTGAGACAGAGTCTCACTGAACCTGGGGTTAGCCATCCAGCAAGCTCCTGGGATGACAGAAGTGAGCTATGTGTCTGGGGATCTGAACTCAAGTTCTCAGACTTGCGCAGTAAGCACTTCGTAGACGGAGCCATTCCCCAGCCTCCTTGTTGGACTTCTTGTGCTATTTCGGCTCCCTAAAGGAAAGGCCGGCAAAGACAGGACATTCCTCTGGTCCTGCTGCTGGACCTTGAGGCACTCTTCTGTATTTCTGCTTCTAATTTACCGAA
The DNA here is from genome assembly GCA_902729485.2 of Mus minutoides. NCBI lineage: Eukaryota > Metazoa > Chordata > Mammalia > Rodentia > Muridae > Mus > Mus minutoides. Next base: position 462,625 of record LR749681.1, on the reverse strand, counting down.
GTAAAAGATATAGGAGATCATAGCCTAAGTATGTCCTTTAAGAAACTATTAATTTGGGCTTCAGAGGGTAGGGTGCCTCTGTGGTACAACTCTTTCTTTGCCTTTACTAAGCCTGGATTCAATGCTTAGTGTATGCGCACGCGCAAACACACACACACACACACACACACACACACACATCTCAGATCCAACCAATTGAACAAACAGCTTCTGTGAACCGAGTAGCACAGGAGGCAATGTGTGTGTGTGTGTGTGTGTGTATGTGTGTGTAGATGTTTCATCCACTGAGGAAGAAAAAAAATGGGTAGTTCGGAGTCTGAACATTGCTTTCTAGTAGCATGAAACAAACTGAGTCCATGGTATGCAGTGTTTAGAGGGAATGTCAGGTGCACATGCATGTGATAAACTCGCAATGGGCACCAAACACCATACTCTGCATTGCTTCTGCCAGCCCTTCTGCAGGGCTTTGTTGGAAGGACATGGGGGACATTAGACAGAGTCCTTCCTGGTCTGTGTCCACTATAAACAGATCTCTTTCTTCTGATGCCAGGCCTGTGGGTTAAGATGGTAAACTCGGTTTACAGTGACAGACCATGATGCCTGCCCCCACTCCTCACCGTTCCGCCAGTCTCTCCTGACAAGATCTCTCAGACAAGAGGATCCCCAGATAGATTTTTAGAGTTTTGAAATGTTGTCAGATCTACGGGCAGATTATGCAGCCACAGAACCTGTTCCTGATAGTCTTTTACCTCCCCGACAGTATGACCCTTGGGGAAAAGCTAACAGGTGACGACTATGTCTTAATGCTGTGAGATCTGTGTGCCATCAGCACGAAGAGACAGTCGCTTCTGTCCTGGTCTGAACATGCTCTGCCCTCTTGTGGGTCTTTACGGACCTGGGATGTATTTTCACCTCGATTCATCTCTGGTAACTCATTTAGCCAAGCATTTTTTTTGTTGTTGTTGTTGTTTTTTTTTTTTCAACTTTTATTAGATATTTTCTTCATTTACATTTCAAGTGTTATCCAGAAAGTTCCCTATATCCTCCCCCCTCCCCNGTTCTTTTGTGAATGGGTTATTTCACTCAGGATGATGGCCTCCAGATCCATCCATTTGCCTAGGAATTTCATATATTTATTGTTTTTAATAGCTGAGTAGTACTCCATTGTGTAAATATACCAAATTTTTTGTATCCATTCCTCTGTTGAGGGACATCTGGGTTCTTTCCAGTTTCTGGCTATTATGAATAATAGCCAAGCATTTTTAAAAGGTGGTTGGGGAAAAAGAGCCACGGGGAAGTCAACCGATGCAGTTGTTACTTTTGTCCACAAGGTGGCACATCGGCCTATAGCCTTTGCGGTGGATACCAGCCAAACTTGCTTTCCCTTTTAAAGGATACAGAAAGGTGCACTCTGTTGGCAAGGTGACTCACCGAGGCACTGTGACTCACAAGCCATAGGAGGAAAAAACGGTCAGAGCACACAAAACCATTCGTGAGAAAGCCAGTGGATAATCTGAGCTTAAAACGCTTTTTGACGTCACATGGAGATTTTCTCCACGGTAGTTGGCCTCAGATCACTGCTGCAGAGGAGAAAAAGTGTTCCTCTTGATAGTATTTCGAGCTTTCGGGAATAATGTGTGGAAGATGCTTTCGTATCCTGGGTTTCCGTGTTTGAATTATCACCGAAAGGCTGTATGTATTTGAGCTGGAGAAACCCCTTCCAGTAACTTAAAAGAAATTGATGGAGCATGTTAAGCATTAGTTCCTTTTGAAAGGAGTAGACTTTATGTTACTGGATTCATTATTAATAACTCACTGCATGTGTAATTAAACACCGCAGCTAAATAATCCCACGCGGAGAGTGTATTAGTCGTGGTTTTTATATAAAAATGGTCAAAGGTGTTTCATTAGAAGCAAGCAGAAGAAGTAGACATTTACCTTCCTTCCTGCAAGTATCCCTCCTGGAGGTGGAGCAGTAAAATCACTGGCATGCATTTTTAAAACTTGTGCTTCAAGCCGGGTGTGGTGGCGCACGCCTTTAATCCCAGCACTAGGGAGGCAGAGGCAGGCGGATTTCTAAGTTCGAGGCCAGCCTGGTCTACAGAGTAAGTTCCAGGACAGCCAGGGCTACACAGAGAAACCCTGTCTTGAAAAACAAACAAACAAACAAACAAACAAACAAAAAACTTGTACTTCAGGCCCAAATAGGATTTTTCCCTTAGTCTCATTGCTAATCAATTTTTATATTTCGTTATATTTTCCCTGGAAAGAAACCTGAGTTTTTCTCGATGATTTGGGGTGAAGAATCTACCGTAGAATCTGATTTAATCTGTTAGTATTATCCTTGGGTAAAACAGCCAAGATATCCCCATCCAATTGTGTCCTGTATTCTGCAGAGGACAGTTAAAGAATACAATTAACAGGCCGCTCACAGATAGCCTTACCTGCCGTCTCAGAGGAGAGCTCTGACAGGATTTCAAGGTTGTCAGGAGAGGTATGAAATTGTCACCAGAGTCTGGTGGCATTGGAGAGATCCAGAGAAAGGAAAGATGAAGGACCCTGTTTACTTTCAATAATCGAGCTGTGTAGTGTGGGTAGGAAGGTCAGAGAGGTCAGGGTGGCCCCACTCCAGTGACCTTGGGTCTGAGAGGAAGGGACGTGCAGAGAAAGCTTTGCCTTCCTGTGGCAGTGCAGTCTTTGGTAGATTAGAGCCACATTTTCCTATGGCCACAGGCCCCAAGCTCCTCCTCCTTGCTGTGTCTCTCAGCCACGCCCCTTTTCTCAAGTGCTATGGTCATTCCTGAAGGTGACTGAAGGTTAGTAGTGAGAGGGTCTTGAAGGCAATGAAACTCAATCTGCAGGAGTATTAAAAGTAGAAGAAAGTTGTTTCCTGCAAATCTAGCCAGCAGGAGAATGGCCGAATAATGTAACCTTTAGTTCTGTGGCCCTTGTAAGTGTATCCAAGTTCAGGGTGACCTGTAGTTAGAGATTATGACCCACTGTGCCCCACCTGCTTGTTACATTTTATCACCTCCCTCCTCTTATAGCACTGTTCTGCTGACATGGCATGCTTCCAGAACCTCCCCACATCCTTTCTGCCTCGCTGAGAATTTCTTTTTCCTTTTCCTATGACCTATGTATACTCTACACTCTCCTGGGAGTGTCAGAAACTGCTAATGCTTGGTCCTGCCCCAGAGGATGGTAACTCAGTTGGCCTTGGTGTGGCCTTAGCCTCATGGATTTATAAAAGATGCTCCTGTGGTTCTGAATGCTGCTGACTGGTTTACCTCTCATGCCAAACCCTTCCTTGCTCTCAGCCCGCTCACCCAACATCCTCACTCCTCATTAAAGCGGCAGCAGCGCGCCCTGCAATACTGACCTGTCTCTCTCTATTCATTTCCTAGCTCTCATTTATTTATTCAGTGTCTTAGAACCCGAGGCTGAGTCTCTCCCCCTCCCCTTTCTCAAAATCCATCCTGATGTCTAATGCTTAGTAGATGCCAAGTGATTGGTTTCTGAGTTGAGGGGATAAAAAAATACTAATACTATGATTTCAACAAATGGATTCATTCACTTCTGACTTGGGAATCTTCATCACCTTGGTAGCTGCTTCTCCTTTACTTGAAGATCACAGATTCCCTAATCTCCTGCCTTTCCTTAAAGCAATGATAAGTACATAAAATTAAAGAGGAATATGATGCTGAGCTGGGTGGTATTAGCCTAAGTCACAAAAGCCAGCTTTAGATAAGGGGTCCAAGAAGGGCTAAGCCTGGATTCAATAAAGATCAAGAAGGTGATCGAATGGAGAATGCTGTGGGTCTCCAGCACTCATGCCCAGAGAATATTAATTTATCTAATTGATGATAATCTGGCCAATTTATTGTAGCATTAAAAATGCAAATCAGTTACCGTATCAAAATATTCACTGGTGTGCCTGGGACATTTTACATTTTATTTTATTTTATTAGGTGATAATGGGAGGCATAATTGTTAATGTTTGGTTCTGGCAAAATACGATTAGTTTCTGTGAAACACATTGTGCATTAATGATATCATTAAGATTAATGAATATAAATGAATGAGCTGGGGATTTCAAATAGAACGTGGTGACTTTGTATCAGTGAGTAAAACTAGAGAGATAGATCCCTTGATCCTTAGGGACAGTGTGATGTCATTCCTTCTGAATTCATGTATACACTAGAGAGAAAACAAGTGCAAAAAAATTAAATTGCCAACTCTAGTGATTATATATTTTTTAATTATTGTCATTGTTTCAGAAGATCGTTGTGAATTGGCTTTAGCTAGAGCATCCAGCCTCCATTTAGTTTAATTTTAAGCATGGTTGTTAAAGGGACTTTTCACATGAATTTCTAGGTCCTATATGTGTAAAAGTACATGTATGTTTTGGTGTATTAAAAATAAGGCTGGGGCTGGTGAGATGGCTCAGCGGGTAAGAGCACCCGACTGCTCTTCCGAAGGTGATAAGTTCAAATCCCAGCATCCACATGGTGGCTCACAACCATCCTTAACGAGATCTGGCGCCCTCTTCTGGAATGCCTGAAGACAGCTACAGTGTACTTACATATAATAAATAAAATAAATCTTTAAAAAAAAAAAAAAAAAATAAGGCTAACAAGTCATTGCTCCTTAAAATTAGATGTGGCTTCCTTGCATTATTATATAGTGTACATGTTTACAGTAGTCATCTGCAACATCACATCTTCTAAAACTTGATTTTTCAAAATCCAGAAAAGCGTTTATTTTCCTTGATCGAAAAAGAAAAGACCCCGATCAGGGTCCTGGACAGAGCCAAGGATGAAATGGACAGAACACCCCCTGGAATATTTTTGTAGTAAAGGCTGTGTGTTTACACTGTGGGGAGATACTAAGAGTGGAACCCAAAGCTGACTTTGCTGTGTTCTGCTCACCTATGATATAAGCACTGTGTTTTCTGTGTCTTCCCCCACAACTAGTCAGATTTACATATTGTGTCCTTGGGTGGTCTTAATGTGAGCTCTTCTTACGTTCACATCCTGTCTGATCTTCACCCGAGGCTGGCTTCTTCCTCTCCCAGAACCAGTGTGTGTGGCTCTGCATATATTTGGTTTTCCATTTGTTTGTCTGACTGCTTGGGCGTTTAACAGGGCACTTTCTGCCCTTGAGTGGCCTCTGCCGTCCTAGTGAGTGGAAGGGGAAAGCGGAGGGGGACAAAGCTTTATCTTGGAGTCACTTCACTGCCTGGACCCTGTTCCTGGCCAGAAGAAGCTGGACTTCCTTGTTAACTTCACCTGTTTTCTCTTTTCCTGACCTTGGGCGCTTCTTTGAGCCTCTCTGTCTCACGTTCCACATTGGTTAAATTGAACAGGCTTCTTCCCTTCCCAGCGGCTCCCAGGAAGCCAATGAGGATTGATGAGGTGGAATCCAGAGCCCATCTTGTGTTTCTAAGAAGAGTCCATTAAGATGCTGCTGGAAGACAGAGCTAGTGCAGTGGAGAAGTGGGGCACACAGTGCTCGCTGTGCAATATGACAGAGTCCCAGGAAGGACTTAACTTCTCTTTCAGCCATGAACTAGTTGGCAGATGGCAGCCCTGTTCCTACCATCATCTGAATTGGATAATAGGTAACTGCAGGTTAAAAGAAGGTCACAGAAAATGTGAGATATGGCAAATGAGGAAGAAGATCCAGGAGGAGCTTCTAAACCTTTGCATCCTTGCCTGAAAAAAAAAAAAAATCCCTGGATTAAGTATGTGTGTGTACATGCACATATATGGGTGTGCATGTGTATGTGAGTGTGGTTAGGTGTGTGGGTGTGTGTGCACAGGTGTGGGCACACGTGTGCACGTGTGTATGTGCATGTGTGTGTATGTCCATGCCTGCATGTGTGGGTACATGCGTGTGCATGTGCATGTTTGTGTGTGAATGATATATATGTGGAACAGTATGTGCCACAATTCACATGTAGATGTCAGAGAACAGCTTTGTGAAATTCGTCCTCTCTTCCTACCCTTATGGTGGATGCCAGAGATTCAACTCAGGTCACCAGACTCGTGTGCTGCGGCAAACACCCTTCTTTACTCACTGAGCCATCTTACCCACTTGGCTTTTAAATTCCAAGGTTAAAGTAATGTTTTTAATTAAGAAACAAAACAAAAAAAAACTTTGGATTTTATTTCTTTAGATGCTTTTTATACTTTGTGCTTGATATTTCCAAGAAGTTCAGCTAGGTGACAGTTCATTTTAACTTCTAATTCAGCCTCTTGTCACCATAGGATTTAAAAAAAAAAAAAANACACACACACACACACACACACACACACACACACACACAGTAAGTTGGGTGTATATATCCTGACAGTGCTTTCTATAATCTCTGGACCAACAAATCTACTATGATAGGAATACCATTCAGAAGATTAAAGACAAATCAGCCTTTGTGTTTTCTTTGTGTTTTATGGCAAGGTTTATCTTATTCATATTCATTTTAGGATTTCCTCTTTTCTAAGCTTGATAAGATACTTACTGGATTCAAGCACCCTTCGAATCATCACTGTGTCAACATAGGACTGTCTGAAGCTTGTGTGGTTGATAGGCGTGTCACGGTGATAGTACCCATGTCACTTCACGCCCCCATTTCCGCGATCTATGAATGTGAAACACAGAGTTTTCATATGTACCAGCTCATGATCCCATTGTTAGCTGTGCACCATTTAGAGACTCGGGGACATAATTGAAAAAAATATATATTAGTGCTCTTTCCAATTGTCAGAACTTCATAAATGTCGTATGGAAAAAAATGAAGTTGTATTACCCAGTTTTATTAGAAATGCTACATTTTGTTGGTTTCGTGTGTTCGCAGAGTAGAGGATATTTTCCCACTGTGATCGATGCTAGGGCCTTTATGGGGATAGTCTGCTATATTTCATATGTATATGAGGGTGTCATTCTTAAAATGTTCAAAAGAAAATTATGTGTGTGATTTATATTTTATTATTTCCTCCCAGGATGTAATTTTTTTTTCAACCCCGTGATTCCTATCATGTTGTCAGTAGTGATTTGATGGCTAATATGCCAGAAATAATTAGATAAAAAATGGTGATGCAGATGTCAAGACAATGTAGCTTTCTCGTGAAAAGGCCTTAAGCGAAATCCTTATGTGTCATAGTAGGAATCAGGTTGCATGCCTTGAGACAGTCTTCAGATTGCAGGCGGATGGGAAGGGAGCTCGGTGCAAGAAGCGTGGGCTTGCAGCATATTTCATAGGCATATGCTTGCTACTGACCCCACCTGCAATTTGAACCAAATTAAATGTATTTTTGAAAACTCTACTCTGGGAGTTTTGTCAGTGGGAAGGTGTTAGGCCCTCAGATTCTGTGTCAGTGAGGAGGAGTACGCCTGTCTCTAGAAAGCTGGAAAGCATCCTGCCTGCCCTTCGTCGGAGTCTTCTCCCTGATGGATTTTAAATCCTTTCGGGATGCAGATATATATGCTATGCTTGGTGAGAGCGTGCGTTTATGTACGTATAAACAAACCCATTCTTTCCTTAGAAGTTAGAATTGTACCATTTCAAATGACTATTTTAAAATAGAAGAGAAGGTCATTTTCGATCCAGTGCTTGTCCCTAGGTGGCATCAGCTGGAACTTTAGACGAAGTGGACCCACTTGTAGGGCTCTTTTTACTTCTGACCATTGATGGCACTGATAGTTATTAAGATCTTGCTATCTTGTGTGTTCTTTTAATAAGCGACAAATATTCCTAGGGATTCAACAGTGGTAACATTAGGACGTATTGTCATAATAACTCAGTATGCATGTTGTGCATAAATAAGAGTGAGTGTCCATCTTTGTCAAGACCATCATGTGCTTGCTCTCATCACAAAGGTCACGGTAGAGTGTGCCTTGGGCTCCACTTTCCCACAGGGGAGAGTGAGGCTTCGGCCTTCTCCTCATCCCTCAGTGAATTCCTGGACAGAAGAGTCTGAAAGCCAAGAGCCTTGGGAGGCAGAGGCTCTGAGAGGCTCCACGTGGAAGGAGGAAGAACGGTGGGAAGTCCTGCTTGTGTTCCACTGAAGAAGGCCACAAGTTCCCAGGCAGGGCCAAGCTGGGCTTCCCCCAGCACACTGGTGCTGGTTTCCACGTTTCCCATCAGGCCACTCCCTTCTCTTTCCTCTTCCTCAAGCCCATGATACCTTGACACCTAAGAAAGAGAAGGCTTCACGGAAGAGGGACTTGCCGCGGCCTTACACTTGTCTGGGGCAGAGCCTGGATAGGTCTGGCTGGCTGCCTATGCAGGGCAACTTCTGGAGAATGGAGAGTGATGTCACAACTGGGATTTCCCCTCTCCTTCCCAGCACTCCTCAGAGTAGAACAGACTTGCTCTGAGTCATTTGCTGAGAAAGGAGAGGGGGATTTAAGGAGTACTCCCTTGGTGGCGAGTTCCAGAAAAGTTATTGGGCTAGGAAATAAAGAGCTGCCAGCACTGTCCCACCCCCGGGACATATGCTGGGCCTGGCACAGCAGCTGAGAAAATGCCCCTGGCTATGCGTAGGTAGTGTGACTGTAACTCAGTGGTGCTTGTATTTGGAAGTGTGTAATTGAGAAGGCAGAGACCCATGGGTCAGACTGAGAGGAGACCCAGAGCTGCTCCCCCAAGCCTGTCTCTCTGGAAATTCTCTTCCCTCTTCCTCTTCCTCTCCTTCTTCCCTTCCCCTTCCTCCCCCCCCCTCCCTTTCCCCCCACCCCTTCCCTCTCTTCCCCCTCCCTCTCTGCCAGTTCTGCTCAAGGGCTTTCAGTCTTCGGATGCTCCTTTTCTGTTAGAAGTCCAACATCCCTGGGGGTTTCCATGCCCTTGCTGATATATTCTGATCACTGATCTCTTATGATAATTTTCCCCCCATAGGGGGTAAAGGATCTAGTGCCTTTCATATCTCTGTCTCTCTTTGGAAGCACTTTGCCTCCTTGGTTTAACCACTATAGGAGAGGAAAGGATGGAGGTAGGGATGTAGACTCCAGCCTGGTCTGACTTGGTGACTTGATTCTGCCTGTCCTTGGCTCTATACTCTTAGGAGATGTTTAATCCCTCAGAATGCCAGTTTTCTCATCCATGGTGGGGACCAGGGCTTACCTGATTTGTGGGAATGTTGCTGTTCACTGTTCAGTGAGATGACTGATTGGCATATAGTATCTGACCAAAAATGTCAATCATTATTATTTATAAGTGAAAGGAGTAAAAATAAAGTACAGATATTAAGAAGGAATTGAAACAGGCATGTAAACAAGGCTCTTGAGCAAAGCCCATGACTATGGTTCCCCGTCCCATTCAGAGAGACACAGGGACATGATTGCTACCACAGTCGATCTTTGTATGCCTTCTCATGAATGATCACCCCCTTTGTGCCCCATATGACCCATAACTTTTTAATTAAAAAGGCAGCAAACAGATTCATTGGTTACCAGTAGTAATTTTGTGAATGGAAAACATAATTAGTGGTTTAGTGGATGAAAGTATCCATTTGGCAATGTTGAGTTCCCTGGGGAATGACTAGGTAAGACATTGGAAGCCTTCTCTCTCTTTCAGGTATCTTAACAGGATATAATGACGGGGCTGGTTTGTCATTATCTGTAGCCCTTGTTGAGAAGTAGCTATCATCACCACACTTATGCATGAACACATTTAGAAGCATCCCTCTGAGCTGTGATGAATTCCAGAAAGCTTACACAAGCTCTGAGGGGCTGGGGCTGCGGGGCAGCAAACTGGCGTTCCTCTGGCATTGCTGTTTCTGGGTCAGGTAGAAAGTTAAGGGAGAACGAGCCTCCTTTGTGGGGACATGAGACCCTCTCCCTCCCTTGACATGGGGCCTCTGGGTGGACAGATGTTCAGAAGGAAAGGCTGAGTTTGCAGGTTGGGGTGGGGGAGATGGAGCCGGTGGAGTGGGGTGCAGAGGGTAGATCTGAAAATCTCAAGTACCTTTGCTTTATACAAAACAAACATGCAGGGCTCGGGAGATGGCTCAGAGGTTAAGGTCACTGATTGCTCTTCCAGAGGTGCTGAGTTCAATTCCCAGCAGCCACATGGTGGCTCACAACCATCTGTAATGGGATCTGATGCCCTCTTCTGGTGTGTTTGAAGAGACCAACAGTATACTCATATACATTAAATAAATATTTATTTTTTAAAAAAGAACAACAACAAGAAACACGTATACAAACAAACTCAGTAAGCATTCGACCGCCAGAACCTTGACGCAGGGAAACCAACGCAGATCTGCTGGAGACAGGGTTCCAAATAGGTACTAGAAAGACATCTGACAAGAGTGAGACCTGAATTCATAGGGCACACATCAACACTGTGCCAGTGGCTACAAATTTCCATTGCCTCCTTGTGAAAAGCAGCCAAATGTTCTTTTTCTTGATTGGAATTTGGAATTGTTTTTGTCACTGGAAGACACTGACCTGCAATAGTTCTTGAAATGTCATTTTGACCTCTATCCTAGCGACCATAGATTTTTGAATATCTCATGACCTAAACAGTGCCAAGGGTAGATGGGTTGTGTGGTACCCATGTAAATATTTGTAAACCAAATAGTACAAAAACCCCTTGATTTAGACTACAACGAATGACAAAACCCACTGGGTTTTCTCATTTGAATACAAATGTAAAGAGGATGTGTACTGAAGTTAGTGTTTTGTGAACTTTCTCTCAATATTGTGAACATGTTCTGTGAAGGTATAAAATCACAGGGAAAAAATGAGTTTATTAATGGAAATTAGCCTGGATCCCAATTATTACCTGTGAATAGTGTCATCATTTGAGGGTTTTATTGCATTTCAACACATGGCTTATCTTGATGAGAAAATATACGGCAAAGGCTAAGTGTAGCAATTTCCCTTTACTGTTCCCTCTGCTCAGCCATTATTGCCTGATGTGATTTTTCAGCAGCCTTTCATTTTTGTCCCAAATGTTTTTGCCTCTGGCTTGTTTTGTTTCTTTAAGATGTATGTGTATCACTTCTCAAAGTGATACATTTTGACAGGTAATCGATACATTTTTTTTCATACTAGATTTGACGGTTATAATCTTCATCTTAGACTTAGTTAAGGGTGGAATGCTAACCTAGATTTTTATCTCAAAATATCCCTTTGTTAGGAGACACACTCTGTCCTCAGCCACAGTCCTTTCAGACCTGTGCATCAAGGCAGCTCTACCTCCAAGGTGCCTGCTGCATAGGCTCTGCTTATCAGAGACACACATCAGCTACCTTTCTGACAGCGTGTCCCCAGAGCATCTTCTGGTGGCACTTCCAAACAGCTTCCACCATCCATCACAGAAAAGATGCTTCTGACCTCCCTCCCCGCCTCCCAGGAAAGTGTGGTCTTTATTTTCAGAGCAAAAGTGTTTTCCATTTTTCTCTTTTTAGTGGCAGCTTTACTTTTTTCCCAAAGTACTAGCAGGCTGAAGATCATGGTCTCAAGCTCAGCAGGTAAAGATGCTTGCCTCCAAGTCTGTGGACCCTGGTTCAAGTCCCATAACCCCGGTAGGTATAGGAGACAAGTCCTCAGAGTTCTCCGTCCTCCATGCATGCATAAGTACAATAGTGATGGTTTTGCTTTTTGGTTTTTTTTGGGTTTTGTTTGTAAAAGAACCATGAATGGGGGCTGGAGAGATGGCTCGGTGGTTAAGAGCACTGACTGCTCTTCCAGAGGTCCTGAGTTCAAATCCCAGCAGCTACATGGTGGCTCACAACCATCTATAAGGGGATCCAATGCCCTTTTGTGGTGTGTCTGAAAACAGCTACAATGTGTGTGTGTGTGTGTGTGTGTGTGTGTGTGTGTGTGTGTACACATCTTTAAAAATAGAAAAAAAAAAAAAGAACCATGAGTGACTTTTGCTTTCCAAAGTTGAGCTATATGGTTTAAAAAAAAAAAATAAAATGCTTCTTCCCCTAAAATCAGTATGCCTTCCTTCTTCATCTGTGGGCAGACAGCAAGAACTTTCAAAGACATGGATATGGGCTTTCTTGCTGCCCAGGCTTTGTCTAAGAGGGCTCTTATAATTCAGGGAAGTTTTGGTGCTTCTTTGGGGACTACTGGAATGTGAAGGGGCCATGGTCACCACTCCTGTGGTTGCCATTGAAAGACCTCTTGGTCTTCACTTCCCAGGGAGAGTTGTAAGTGCCCCGGGGCAGTGAGTACAAGAGCTGTTTTCCCCATACCTTTACAAGCCCATTTGGCTGCCTTTAATTGGGCTTTTCTTTTCCATCAAGAAAAAAAGAACAGACTATTTTTACACCTTCAATTTTAAACAGGATGTACAGTTTTGAAGGAATCTTTTTTCAAACTGTGGCTTATGCCCAAGTTTATTGGTGTGTTTTGAGTTGTGTGATGACCAGTTTAGTGCTCTCCCTCCAACGCCCCCCCACAACTCCCCCCACACACACCTCGTGCACCCTACACTTCTCTGGACGTAGCATCATTTCTCTACATATAAGCCAGAGCTAAAAACTGTCTGGGGCTTTCTGCCTTTAGTGGCATCAAATGAACACATCTAAGTGGAGACTACTCTGACACCCTTCTCTGCCGAGCCTCAGCTAGGGACCGTCCAACTGGACTTCTTTTGTGTGTCTTGAGTTGTATGCAAGGACTGGCACTGTAAAATGCAACCAATCTGGTTCAGTGCTTAGACTCATAAATCCCAGAGCTATTTTTAATGACATAATCTAATCAATTGATAGCAAGGCTACCAGCATGCTGACAGGCAGGAAGGAGAGCAGAAAGTGTGTGTGTGTGTGTGTGGGGGGGTCTTAAAGACCTACCAGACACCTCTTTCTTCTTCCCTCCCATCATTTGGAAATCTTTAGATCTCTGGAATAGTTAAGAATCCAAGAATTACTGGTACTTTAAATAATTTTAGGGCTGCTTTCCTGTGTTTTCCAAGAAGACAAATCTGTAATTGGAGCAGGCGACTGTGGAGGTGTTTCTCAGACACCACTGAGCGCCTGCCTCCCTGAGGACCACACAATTCCCCCAATTTAAATATCTTTAGAGCAGACACAGGAGGAATTATTTATTATAAATTGATAGTATCGTATATTGTTACTCCTGTGCTATGCCAGTAATGAAACCTAATATTCATCTGGTAGTTGCTTTGAATGGCAGTAAGATGAAGATGAGTGGAATAAACAAGCCGAAACAAACTGTGAAATTGCACATGATGGGAATCTACCTCCACCCCACCCCCAACAGCTTATAAGGCTATATGAATAGGTTAATATCCCAGCCTTAGATGAGCCTTAGAATTTTTTTCCCTTCTTTTTACATGCTGGTCCATTATCAGCAGAACTAAGTTCTAGGTGGGGGAAATTAAAACCTATACTCTGTGTCTGAGGGTTGGGAACTGACCCAGAGAGATGTTTGTGTGAAGGAATGAACTCTCCGGGTGGGAAGTGCTCCTTGGAGGATGGCTGAGGAGCAGCCGCGCCCTGAGCTCCCTCTTTCAGGTTTCAGGCAGCAGCTTGTGTGTTCTGCTACAATTTATTTCCTTTGATACCAGTTAAAAAAGACAAGCAGCAGGAGTGAGCGGTGGTGCCGCTGGATGTAACCAGCTAGTCCTGTTTTTCTTTTCTTTTTTTCTTTTTTCTTTCTGGTTTTTTTTTCCCCCACCTTCCCAATCAGTTGCTGCTTTAAGAGGTGTGGATCAGCGCTGATTTACTCTGAGCCTCGGAAGGGGCTTGACCCAAAGTCGCTGCCAAAAGCCATTTACCTGCTTGCCTGGAAAACCACCAGTCAGCATTTGGAGGAACAAAACAGGGATCCCACAGATTTCCAGTCTGATAGCGAAAGTCTCCTCTGCCTGCCGGGGGGCGGGGGGAAATACATTAGGTGCCTGTCGGAGCCCACTTGCTGCGCTCTCCAGGGCGGGCGAACTGCGAACTGCAAGAGCATCCGTGATCCGAAGTTGGTGGAGTGAATAACTAAGCAGGACCAGCTGACTCCAGGCTCCAATCAGCTAGAGCGTGATGTAAGTGTTTAGCAGCTGCGGGGGCTCTGAATTATCGTGGCCAAGTAGAGGTAGTACAGCATGGCCAGACTGTGGCGACAGGCTCAGAGAAAGCAGAGAGGGAGATGGATGAGTCCAGCATTCTGAGACGGAGAGGGCTCCAGGTAGGCGAACCTTCCATTCTTGACGTGCAGCCTTGTCAGTGGCGAGCCATTGAGGATTTCAAAGTTCCCCGTGACATTCCTATACTGGGCTGCCTGCTCAGTTCTTAATATCTACTTGGCAGTGGGGTCTGCTGGGGCACTCGTCACAGGTCTGACACAAGATAGGTTTCAATGAGGGGAGGGTCTTTTGTCAGAGACAATAGACAGGACTTTTAGTCTGACACTTTGGGCATGGTTGTTCAGGAATAGTTCAGTCTGGGGTGGTGGTGGCAGCTGATAAGAAGCTCGGGTGTTTTATTAAATGTCAAGGAAGTCTGAGGCAGTAGCAACTCCATCTAGTAAGGGGAACACAGGACTGAGTTTTGCACAGGGGGTCACCTCCTGGTGGCATCTGTGTGACTGCCAGGCAGTTTGTCTGCAGCTGTTAGATGTCTACCTGTCAGTGAAATGAAAGTTTCTACTGGCAACTGGATCAGAGTTGGCTGTGTTTAAGAGACCAGGAGAGATGTGTGCACCCCACCCCCTTTTCTGTGTTCAACTTTGTCTAGTTTACTCTCTGTCTTTCTCTTAGAGTACAAATGTATGCCAAGTGAAAACTTAGCAAATATGAAAACTTAAAAAACAAAAACAACAAAACCCCCATCTGCCTGGCAGTTGTTGAGTTTAAGGAAGCCATAGCTTAAATGTATTCAAATTAGTATTTACCTACAAAGGTTTTTTTTGGGGGGGGGGTGTTTTGTTTTTTGTTTTGTTTTGTTTTCCTTTGGGAAAGAATCTGGCCATTATTGAACTCTTGTGCACTGTTTTTGAAATTAAGACAGTATGCCTGCTCGAGGGTCCAGATTAGACACCATGCTTAGAAATGCTTATTTGGTGACCCTTTGAGTCATTGTCCTTTAGCTGGCTGCTTTGGGTGTTGTCAGCTACTGATAGAGACATTCTTTATGTTCAGTTAGCATCATAGTGCTGTGGGCAAGCCAGAGGACTATTTGTGGGTAGACAAGAGAGGGATTGAAAAAGTTGGGGTTCAGTGCCATCCATTGTTCCAGACCTAAGTAAACAGATGACCTCCTTTGAGAGTCCTGTGGTCATTGTTTTTGAATGTACAGTCACTGCTCTGACTTCCTCTTCTTTGTTTTCCGTCCTCTCCATAAAGTTCTGGTAATGCCCAGCTGTTTGTGTGTCTTCCTGCCCCCTTCGGAGTCACTGGTTAAATATGGAAATGCTCTTTGTTAAAACGGTGATGTTCTGTGGAACTTCCAGTAGTGCTGACTTATTATTAGTTGATATCAACGTGCTGGTGTTTTCTCCCCTGTAATTTAACTTAATGGTTTTTAAGTATATTTTTGAGAAGAAATTTATGTGGGTTTTTTTTTTTTCATTCTGTCATTATTTTTTTATAATGACATCAGAGATGATTGGAGGCTTGAGGGCTTTGGAAGGTAAGGTTGGGTTCAGTGAGTTTTAATTTAGAAATAGAAGAGGAGTCATTTTTCGAACTTAAAGTTTAGAGCTGCATCTTTCTAAAAAGATGTATAACAAAACAAAGAAACTTCACTTGCTAATGTGTAATTAGGGTGCATGATCTCTGTTGTAGCTATCCTGGTCTTGGGGCACCTGATTTCCTCCAGTATATCCTGCTCAATAGTGAACAGTTTCTATTGTGAGTGAGAAACTGGGTCTTCACACTATAAGAAATAACATCGCGGTGGGCGGAAGCGTCTAAAAGTTCCTCAGTTACAACCCCCCCCACCCACCCCCGACCCCCNACTTGTCTCCAAGGCAATTCATATTTTAAAAGACATAACACACACAGAGCAGCTGTTTCAAGAAATTCCAGTCTAAGTAAAGGACACAATAAAAAGTCTGTATTTGCATTACAACAGACGTTACTGTAGAACTGGTAAGAGGAACGCCACCTAGTGAGGCCAGGAGTCCAGGAGCTGGTGAGGCTCACCTGAAGTAGCAGAACCAAGAGCAAACCTCCATTCATCTCCTCTTACTTCAGTGTCTAGGGAATCCGGAACAATCCCTATCACCCATGGGCTCTGTTTAATTTTCTGAAACATTACATGCTTTAACACAGGACTCTTGCATTTTGAAAATCAAGATGTGGGTATATTTGAGTTTTTAAAGTTAGAGATCACCTAGTATAGTAAATATTAGATATTATATTAAGTTAGAGCAGTCATTAGGAAAGCCAGTAAATACGGATTAGAGAGAGATCACGACAACAGTTGTAAATATGCAGGGTGCTATGTACTAGAGAGAATGAGAGTCTATGCATCGAATAAATGAACAGTATGCAGAACTAACCAGATCTTTAAATAACTTAAAGCCTAGTGTCAGAAATCTGAAGTGCACAGTATTCTAATTTTCTAAAATCTAATTTTACAATAATGCAATATGTGTTCAGTGCAGAATCCTACAGTGTGTGTTTGGAACTTATTTTAAGATCTCAGTACCTCTAACTCTTCAAAACAGACACACTGGAAATGTCTTTAAAATTTGGACTTTGTAAAGAGAAAAGAAAAAGCAATTTTAGTTAAAACATATAACTCCTCAGAGCGTGGCTACTTCATAAGTGGTAGCCTCCCTGAGCCTCTGTCTTACGTGGCTGTACCTTTCTGTCTCGTGGGTAGTGTTTCCGGTGCTACTGATGGTTGCTTCAGCCACTGCTTTTGAAGGAAGAGTGTGAGCAGGAACCCCCAAAGGCTTTCACTGTTAGATTCTGGAAACTTCTCAGACAGCATCTCAAAACAGGAGACAAGCTGACTGATGGACTCCGGCAGACCTTGGACTTTGGGCAATTTGAATTTCTAGACAGGTCTAATTTGTCAATGGATAACTGGCTCCTTTCAGACCTAATATCCCTCATCTCTGGGTCATATTTTTAACTGTCAGGGAAATTAATTGTTTTGGTGATTTCCATTATATGTTTCCCTCTTATTTGTTTTAATGAGAGTGCCTCTATCTCCAGTGATGGATTCCGAGGCTGGAGAACAGAGTACCCAGCGTCATTAGGTGTGAGAGGGGTGCGGTGTCTGAGAAAGGCTTCTATGGTTCTCTTCCTGCAGTCTTGGTGAGCTCTGACCTCCTGGGCAGCATCTTCTCCCATTAAATACTCCCATTGCAAGTCTATTTCCAAGGTGCAGGTGCTGTGCTGTTAGGATGTGGAAACAGTGTATCCTCCGCCCCGTGTGATGCAGTGTAACTAGGCTCATCTTTCAGACTCCCAGTATGCATGGGCTTTGTTTGATTTTCTTTCTTTGTCTGATCTCATCCCCACTTCCCAATACACACCTTAGGGGGGAAAAAAAACTAATAAAGAGCCCATACGAGCCTTTTGCCTTATTTTTCTCTGATGTTGGTCTAGAATTCAAGTTTAGACAGCAGAGAAACGAACGGAGGTTTTATGTTTGATCTGATTTTGATCACCTCTATTTTGTGCTTGAGTGTAAGTCATTCCAGTCATATATATGTCAATGTCCCTTCTGTGCCAACTTTAATGTAATTAGAGGTGTGTTTATGCCTTATCTGAGATTTACCAGCACTCTCCTTATGTGGGGGTACCACTCTGTCCCTGTTCCTTAAAAGACTCTGGGTGGCTATTTGGAGTCATCTAGTTAGAAGAACACAGTAGACAAACTCAGAAATAAACTCCTCTTGGGATGAGGTACTTTTCTTCTCCAGCAATTCTAGAAAACCCTGTAGATCTCATTGAAGCAGGAAGAATTTCATTGGGGCACAAATGAGCTTTTGCTCTGGATGACCACCTAATTTGTTAGACCGATTAGAAGCACACACGAATGGTGTTTCTTCTGCATCGGAGCAGTTGGCTTTCTTCTTGGAGACAGGCATGATATGTAGCTTGCTATGATTGGTAATGCTGACATATCTTTGAATTCAGAAGAAATTAGCTTATTTATACTGTATGGATCATTAATCTTAATAAAAAAGAATAATGATGTGAAAATAAGTAAATTTGAAGCCATGTATGGTGGAGTATGCCTTTAATCTCACCACTCAGGAGGCAGAGGCAGGTGGATCTCTGAGTTTGAAGCCAGCACGGTCTATAGAGTGAGTTCTACAACAGCTGTGGGACTACATAGAGAAACCCTATTTCAGAAAAATAATCTGCCAATCAATCAATCAATCAATCAATCAATTTATACTGGATCCTCTTTTTTTTCATAGTTAAGAACCTAACACGTTATTATCTATCTTTGTAATCATTCTGTGATAACAGAATAATTCACGGTGTCACTCTTGTTCTGTGAAGAACAGAATAATTCGCTGTGTCACTCTTGTCCCTAAGTTTGATTTCCCCATCACTTGCATCCTCTTACTAAGCCATGAGATCTCCATGAACATACGTAGAGTTTAGGTCTAACATTCTCCTCTCCTGGATTGCTAAGATGCCTAAGTATCATCAGGGTTCAGGGCTCTGTCCTGTCCAGCCTGCTTCTCAACCCTGTTCCCACCAACTTCCCTGAGCACTTCATCTTTTCTTCTGCTCTCCCTACCTTTCTAGCCTCGCTATGGCATGCCGAGACTGTCTCACCGTCCTTGAGGCTGTCCAATATACTTGCATCCTGTTTTCCTACAATTACTTCAATTACTTTTTCTTTCTTTCTTTCTTTTTTATACAGGGTTTCTATATAACCCAGGCTGTCCTGAAACTCACTATGTAGTCCAAACTGTCCTTGAACTCCCAGAGATCTGCCAGCCTCTGCCTCCTGAGTGATAGGATCAAAGGTATGCGCCATCATGACAGGCCACCTTTCTTTATTTTACTCAAATTCTTTCTGCTTATTATAAATCAAAGTAAATTCTCAGTTGTTCATAGAATTTTCCATAATTACTGCATTCTTACTGCATTCTGTCTTAATCTTTCCAGGATCTGATTGTTTTATTTATATACTTAATCTATAGCATATTGGAATTATTATATTTTTAAATTATTATATTACTTTAAATTATTTTAGTTGTGAATATATCACTTTAAATCTATAGACTTATACTCTTTAGTCTTTAGACTTATAGTCTTTAGACTTTAGGATCATATTTGTGCTCAGTGACATGGAATATCGCTGCACCCAGGGTCAGGTTTCTTCACCATTCTGAATCTCGATGTTTGCGTGTGCACAATAGCCATGGAATTTTGAAGGGAATGAGTGTTCTCTTAGCACAGGGGTAACACTCAGGACCTTTTCCGTTAACTTTAGCTCTTTTCCGTGCTATTACAGAGTTGTGTAGAGTATGATTTTAAGTAATTAAATAAGGGTGTCACCAGTATCCGGGCAATTGACTCATGGCATGCGGAAATTAGTTTAAGATTTTTAGAGCAGTGATGTGGGGAGCATGAGAATGTTTAGGTGATTGTGCAGAAGCCAGAAGCAGTGAGGGGGTGTTCAGCTTCCTGAACAAAAGTGGTTTGGAGAGGACAGCAGTTAATAGAACCCAGCATCTAGAAGGCATAGCCAACCATGTGGCTAGATTAGAGGCTCTCAACCTGTGGGTCACGACCTCATTGGAGGTCACATATCAACATCTGCATACCAAATATTTTCATTGCAATTTAACAGTATCAAAACCACTGTTATGAAGTAGCAATGAAAACGATCTTATGGTTGGGCTCTCCACAACATGAGGAACTGTATATCACAACATGAGGGCTGCAGCATTAGGGAGGCTGAGGACCACAGCCCAGCTACCCCATCCGTATTTTTCCTTTATCCCTATAAATAAAGCATGGATCAGGAGCTAGTGGGAAAAGGGGCTCAGCGACTCAGGCACCCAGCACTGTGTGAGGGAACTAACCCACGAGAACTCCTCTGATTCATCTGCCAGACTACCCTCTAACAGGTCTCAGCCTGGAATCCATAACCTCTACCTCATCTATCTGTTTGCCCAGAGAGGCCTTTTTTGCAGAATTGCTGCCTACTACTAAGTCCTTTTATTGAGGGGTGATAAAGAAAATGATTGAGAAACTTCTCTCCACCTTTTATAATCCACCCCCGACCCTGGAAGTTCCACCCACTGTGCTGGGTGCTGTCCCTTTGTTAGGCCCATTCAATAAATTGGTTTAGACACACATGATAAAATGGCCCATGAGCAGACCTACTCTCCCTTCCCAGGTGAGCTAGTTTGATGAGCACTCTGGGCTTACATCTTCTCTTCTCATTTGTGTCCTAGCTGCTCAGAATTGACTACATATGTAGCAGACCGTTCTTCATTCTTTAGTTCTCACTTGCTTCTTTGAAGTGTCACACGGTTTTATTTATTATACCTTTAAAATTTTTTAAGTTGTCGGGGGAAAAAAATGCCTTAGAGTAGATATGTCCTAAAACTTTGATAATGTTGCACTCCAAACAATGAAATTACTTAAAAGAATGTGAGCGGACTGAAGAAGATAATAGACAAGCTAATCAATAAACTATAAAAACTGAGAATCACATGAACTTAGAAAAATCAATATGCGTGAAGCAACCAATCATTTTATTGTTGGCACTAGAACCTAACAAAAGCAAATAGGCTGCTTGAATTTACTAGAAATGTATTTCACATAAATTATCAAATACGAGGAGACGGTACCAACTTATTGTAGAATTACATATTTTTCTTGGCACCAACCATAAACAGGGAGATTGGCAGATAACCCGAGGTACACATGATAGAGGGCCGCACTGCCATTAACATCGTGGTTTTGAAATGTGTTTAGTGATGTCAGAAAGCTGACAGGGCATCAAGTGATTAAGAGAGCAGGGTACTAGCTAACACTAATGTGTAAGTCTATTTAAAATGTGTACCATGCACATATGCAAATGCATACATACATGGAACAGGTGTGTGTGTGTGTGCATGCACACACATGCTCATGCACATGGGTGCCTGTGCCTGCCTAATGGGACAGAAGGCAGGAGCCTGCACGTGTTTTAGAGTGTTGAAAGTCATCTCATGAGTACCACGTACCAGGTGATCTCAGACTGTTTGATTCTTCCCCAGTAAGCAAATAGCACTTATTTGCAGAGTTCTTAAAGATGGATCACAACGAGGTATAAAAAGTCTGAAAACCACACATCATAACCAACATCTAAAATCTATTTTGCTTTTCTTCATATCCTCCAGAATTCTTTTTTAAATGGATTAACAGATTAACCCCTTCGTGTCTGGGTGGTATGAGAACATTGTATCTGTCTCCATTCCCTTTACAGCAAACATTATATGTTTTGTCATTGTCAATAAGAGAGAGGATTTGTAAGGACTGGTTTTATTCATCACTGCCTCAGAGAAACTTTGGAAGTCCCTGTTGCTATCAGTGAGCTTCCTCTTGGCTGTGCTCTGGACCTGGTACACAGGGATTCCATTACCATTTGGCAGAGGTACACAGCTATGACTGAAATGTACTCTTCCTTAAGCCATGACACCCATGTGACATCACTGGAAGTGCAGTGTCTGTCCTTTCTTCCAGTAAGAAGATGTGGTTTGTGTTTTCTGAATGGACAGGTAGGGGTGTGGGAAAGGGGAGGACGTGAAAACTCTTTGTATTATTTCTCCAGTTCCCAGATAGCATTGGTGACAGTAACGAGAGGGCACAAGCCATTTAGCCACCCACTTGGGAGCATGCTTATTACAGTGGGGATGGCTAGAGGCAGCACTAGATCATTAGCCCAACGCATGGGATCACAACATTACCTTGTCAGAATGGTTGCCAACATGCTTCATGGTGTACATCAGAGGACTACCTCAGGGGCAGACCAGACAATTGCCTTTCTCCTGCAAGCCTCCTCCTGGTGCCAGAGATAACAGATGCCCACAATTTTGACTGGAACCCTTCTCATGGAAAGCACACCTATTTTACTTCTCATATTTATTATTTTACATGGGTTGTGTGTGTTTCTGCTTTTCCTTTAGGCAGCGAATAACAGCCCTGACTTAACCTTTGCCTTCCTTCCCAGAGATGTCTAACAACAAAAACAACAATGATGATGGTGATGATGGTGGTGGTGATGATGATGATAGTTGTATTAAACAGGTCTATGTCAGAAAAATGTGTTTTGTCTCCAAAATGTACTGTGTGTTTTTCTTTTAGATTCTAACAGGGCAAAAAGAATAGAATATGGACCTGACATGGGAGAGACTTATAGACTTGTGCTGGTGACCACAATTTTCAAGCATCCTGAATGCCAGGACATGTTAGTCATGACTTTATGGTGATTGAATATCTGTCAAATAGTGGAAGCCAAATGAGTGTCAAGCAGGTGATAGGATCACTCTAGGTAGGTTGTACACACAAGGTGTGCAAGGTATAGCCGACAGATACGTCCACCCTTTATAAGGAGCTTCAGACTGTTGTAAGAGGAAGCAAAGAACCAAGCCCTAGCAAAGGTGTTAAACGGAGGCACGGGACATTTTATGAGGAGGCCATTGCAGGATTTCGAGTGGAGCACAGAAATGTCTTAGCAGCTATTGGAGAAGCCCAATACTAGAAGCAGAATAAAGAGCTGTCAGGTTGGAAGTGAGGTGAGCTGGATTGCTGGATGGAGCTGCTGACTGAGGAAGAACGAGAAGTACAGCAATTTAGGGCTGATGTCAACAGGATGCAGTGACTGCAGTGACTGTCCCTGGTCAGGAAAGGAGGGATGGAGGAGACTGGAGATGAGCCCAGGCTCACAGCTATCGAGCAGAGACAAATAGCAGGAAGCAGAAGTGGTTTGAATGTTGAGAAGAGACATGGCACCTGTGGTTGCCACCTAGGGCGCCACCTAGGGGCCCTGTGCAGGGACCAGTTGCATGTGTAGTTTTAGTCTTCTCAAGAGGTGTCTAGATGAGAGTCTGACATGATCAGTCATAATAAATAATTGGTGTAGACCTCGAGTAAGGGGAGAAGACATATTCTCCCAGATTAACAGATTTATGTGAGAACAGTTTTGAGAATTATACTACAGTGAGTATCTTAAGGCATATTTTGCCTGGATGGTTAAAATTGGAGTATGCAGAGTTAGGTTAATGGTTTTAGTGGCACACCCTGAAAATAATGTACCCAGAAGATATGTGGGTTTTTTTTCCATTTTCTTTTTCTTTCATTTTGAAAATTACTTCAAACTTTGACAACTTGCCTACAAGTCTCATTCCAATACAATTTTGAAAAGCAGAGTGAAACACCTCAGATGAGGGAGGCTGTGATGGAAAAAGCAATTCATTCTTAAATGTAGATGATGAGGCAGGCACCATATTGCCTGAAACAGTGAGTGATTTTAAAACCTAAGTGAGATTACATCAAATTCCACTGAAATTCTTGTTCCATTTGAATGGAATATCTGTAATTGAAGATAAAGGATTCACCTTAAAAAGGCACTGGATACAAGGGACCATTTTAATCAGTTTTCTGACGCTCTTTCCAATTTTTTTTTTTTGGCACCTGTAAACATGTACACAAAGCCATTAAGTCACATTGATAATGCAAATACTAAACTCATCTTTTGGAGAGGCCAATACATGAGAATACTGGCTTTATTTTATTAGCAATACTTGCCCAGTTTTATTTGTTGCGAACACACAAATCCTCAGGGAAGTGGTAGGAGCTCACAGATTTCATCAGACATTCAAAATGACTGAAGAAAGCACCAGCAGACTAATGATTTTAAAACCTTGGCGCTCCAAGTTAGAATGAGGTCTGCATGGAGGGCTGGAGAGCTGGCTCAATACTTAGTTCAGAGTTTACTGTTCCTGTGCAGGACCCCAGTTTGGTTCCCAGCACCCACATCGGGAGGCTTACACACCTGTCACTCCAGCTCCAGGAAATCTGATTCCTACTTCTGGCTTCTACAGGTGCCTGTGTTCATGTGCACAAACCCACAACCACTTACACAGAGACGCATAACTAAAAATAAAATATGTTTTTTTAAGAGAAATAAGCCGCACTCGGGAGGCAGAGGCAGGCGGATTTCTGAGTTCGAGGCCAGCCTGGTCTACAGAGTGAGTTCCAGGACAGCCAGGGCTATACAGAGAAGCCCTGTCTCGAAACCCCCCTCACCAAAAAAAAAAAAAAGAAAGAAATAAGTCTAGATTTATTTCATCTTGTGATTTTTTTATCATATGATATTTTAATGAAGCACTAATAGTTTCATAGCTTCTTATGATATATTCTCTCCATTTTAGCATTACTATGAGATAAATTGAAAAATACGATTGACTGTATTTGCAGTTTTCCATTAAAACCTTATTCTTTATAATGGTAAAGCTCATGATTCATTTCTTAGGGTGTACGGTAGCCCAACTGTGAAACACATTTTGGTAAGCTGAGTCATATCTGATGACGTGCGAGAGTAGATTATTTTTATTATACATCCCCCTGTAGGTAGAACTCAGTACACATTTCCTTCATGCAGCCTCATGGTCAGCAGGGGTACTTTCTCCTGGCTGGACTCTCAACTTACCTGCGTCACTTGGGTTCATCTATGTGTCTAAGACAGCTGAGGTCTTAGACACATAGTGAGCTTGCTGGCTTGGGCAGTGTCACAGAGCTGTCTCTGAGGACTTAACCTGAGAGGAGCATGGCCAGAACAGCAACTGCCCATTAAGCCTGGGCCCAAGCGCCCTGGAGTCAGAACTGGCTGGCTCGCACTGTCTTTGCAGACCCGCAAACGTAAGTGTAAGCACTGACTTCTGCAGTCTGGGTTGCAGTGTATGATTGCAGTAGAGACTCACGCACAGGGCAGGCTTCTGTGTGGCTGAGAGCAGGTCTCATAGCCTCCCGTCTGGTCTGAGTGTTGCTGCCATGTAGGCATGGTGCTCCTTTGAAGCTTTGCTTTTGTTATCAGCAAGATATAGTTCTTAACTCAGAAGGGTGTTGTAAAAACAAGTGTTTGCCTTAATCACCTTGGCTGGTGTCAAGGACATGGGGAGGACATCCTAAGTTCTGGAGTTGTGGCTGTGGCTGCTGCTGTATGTGCGGGCTCCCAGCGTATGAGTGCCTCAAGCATGGCTCCGCAGCAGGTGGCTCTGGAGCACGGCTTCAGTTTGTTTGGCATTCCGTTTCCTCTGCTGTATGGAAGCAGCCACGCTTACGTGGCCAGGGAATCATGAGGACTTAAAGCAGACAGCTTTCTGTGCAAGCACTCTGGGCTGCCGTAACAAAAGGACAGTACAGTCATTTCTCACAGGCTGATGGAGAGTCCGAAATCAAGGTGCCTACAGACTTTGTGTCTACCGTCTCTTTCTACTGGATGCTTAGGAGCAAGATACTCTGTCTTTTATTTTAGTAAAGATACTGGACTCATCCCCAACACCCTACCCCATTATCAAAGCCAGCCTTAATTATCACCCAAAGGCCCACCTATAAATATCACACTGGGAGTAAAGGCTTTGGCATGCGAGCGCCTGGGAGGAGGAGGGGTTACACACATTTAGACCACAGCACTAATCATGGTGTGTGAGTGGGTTACACACATTTAGACCACAGCACTAACCATGGCGTGTGAGTGGACACTTAGTGAAATAAAGTTTATAGTGTTTACTATTCGTACATTCCCTTGTTCCTGATATATTCTCATTTCTTTACATACTCTCATATATTCAATTCTTTTTGTATTTTAGTTCTTAGGTTCCTGCTATGAGCCAAACCTTACACTTCCTCCTCTGAGCTTCTTGATGTCTAATAACCCTGTTTTTATTAAAAGGACATACAAAGGATTAGGGAAGGCAGGAAGAAAAGTACCATGGTGCCACTTGGAAGGGCCCACACTGAGATGGTTATACAGAATACCTAGCAATGGACTTCTCTGGGCTTTCCAATAAAATTAGTGATTAAGGGAGCTCAGGAAGGGTCAAAGAGAACTGTCCTGGAGTCCATCAAATCACCCCACCACATCAGCCTCACCCCATGACACAAGGTAACCCTGGGGATGGGTCCCATGGTACTCCTGTGTCCAGCTTGTCCCTTTTAACCTGCTGTATGTAGTGGTGATTGCATTGAAATTAGTTTAGTTTTAGAGACACAGATTGACAAACTTTCCTTTCTACCAGACTACTGGCCTTAGTCTTCATATTTTCATGTTCCTTCCTTGTCTGTTACTTTGGTGCACGTGTGATTGTGTGCGAGCATGCTTCCCTCCCCCCCCCTCTCTCTCTCTGTGTGTGTGTGTGTGTGTGTGTGTGTGTGTGTGTGTGTGTGTCCTGACCATAGAAGCTGTGCCTGCACTTTATGTCTCTACTCTGGAATTTGTTCCTTTGCAAACCTGTGTTCTCGACATAATTTGCTTTGAGATGACTTGGATGTGCATTTGTGGGAATAGGTTTTGGGCTCCTGGATAGCAACCCCACTACGCCACTTTCTCTAGAAACTAATCGGCTGATTTGGGTTGGAGGCAGGATGCAAGTCTATCCATTTGACCAATTTCACAGCGCTTACCTTGGAAGCTATTGAAATGCAAATCCAGGCTATGCTTAGGGACTCCAAGAAGTCAGACATTTGGTTCTTTGTTTTCTTATGAAAAATAAGCATTCAAAATTCATGCACAGCCTTTATTCATGAGCTTTATAGTTAGGTTCTGCCGGTGTGTCTAGATACACCCATTACTATTATTTAAAATTTCGTGAGCGAAACTCTACATCTCTAACACCACATTAGCCTAGTGAACTTTAACCATTCGAGATAACTTAAAATTTAGAGTGTAAATATACTCGTGTATTTGTCCACACACGTGCATATATGCCACCCCAGGTCTGTCCCTCATCGATGCTATCGTTAAATTG
Organism: Mus minutoides; assembly: GCA_902729485.2. Classification (NCBI taxonomy): domain Eukaryota; kingdom Metazoa; phylum Chordata; class Mammalia; order Rodentia; family Muridae; genus Mus; species Mus minutoides. The sequence continues at coordinate 435,709 of LR749681.1, read as the reverse complement.
TTCTCCCTGTGACAAGGGTAGAGTCGAAACGACTTGACGCTGCTTTGCCCTTCTGTATGTGATACTTGAAAGGCTTTTGTGAGATGGAGCTTTAATATCAAAGCGCCTTTTCTTTGTGTGATAGTCGCTACATTAGTGGCCCTGAAAGGGGCTGTTCCTCCCTGCTCTGTCCGTTCACCTGTGTTTTCAAGTCGTGTATGACTTTCCATTTGTCAGGGTCCTTGGAGAGAATGTCGTATGTCAGTAACATGGCTCCACTGCTATTTGGTCTGCTCTACGATTACACCTCCGGCCTCCAAACAATCACTGTCTTCCAGGGCTCTCTTTCCTCAGCCATGGTCACTTCACTTACAGGGAGGGAGACCGGTTTCTTTCCTGATCCAGGACTTCTCGCTCCTCCACACCTGATCTGATAGAAGGAACACAGGGTAGAGTGGAGTTCTTTATTAAATGTTACATCTCTGGTGAGGAACATTTGTAATCATCCGAATTAAACATCCTGTCCCTCTGTGAGAGCCATGTCAGGAGGAACTTTATCAGCTCTTTTTGTACCCTGAAAGGTTCTGTCATTTCTCAGAAGGGCTGATTGCTCAGAGAAAATAACAAGCTTCCACGGGGATTTTGATGCATGGACCGGGGTGTGCCTGTGCCCCTCTTTAGAGCACAGAGATGACCAGAGTTAGACTCTTACTGACTTTTCTGAGTCAGCTCCATTTGTGTGCCCCAAGCCCCCTCCAGTTTGTTAAAGCAGATAGCTGGGGAGCCTAACAGCAGCCACACTGAGCAGTGGCTGCAAGACATCATTTCCTGCCTGCTCACTAGGAGGGTGTCTTACATTATGTTAGTCCTTCCTGTCATTGTCAGACACTTTCCTTAGGTTGTTCTAAACTGGAAGCTGGTGTGAAGTCTGGCATTCATCTCTAACAGCTGGTCTCAGCCAGTCCAGACTGTACGTGTGTGTGAGTCTGTGTGTGTGTGTGTGTGTGTGTGTGTGTGTGTGTGTGTGTGTGTGTGTGTATGTGCACGTGTATTAGCATGAAGGTTATGGATGGTTGGTTTCCCACTTCTGCAGAACTTCCTCCCACCCTGGGCTCCTCACTCCTCAACTCTTATTACACCTTAAACTTTCAGAAAGGGGCACACCGACTAAATGTTATTTCTGTCCAGATAAAACAGTCCTTACTTTGGGGACAGGGCATCATGTTGATTTGATTTGAGGAAACATTTTTAGATTATATAGCTCTGCCAAAAACAAGACAAAACAAAACAAAACAAAACAAAAACAAACAGAATCAGAATGATCAGTTCCATTCTTCTTGGCATCCCAAAGCTTCCTGGAATTAACCGGTGGTCTGTACAGCGAGCTTTATTCTGTGGCATCATAACCAGGCCTATCTCACAGCAACAGTCAGCCATTCATTCACCCAGCAGATACTTGCTTTGCAACTTTGGGTTTGCTAGACTGGAGATACAAGGTCATGCAGGACTGGATTCCTGTTGTCTGCTGGGAGCTTATGGCCAGAAATGGAGAAGAGAGACTAATCTCACACACAGCTGTGTGCTAGGATGGTTTGTCAGCCTCATAGTAAGTACTCAGTAAATGGGTAGACCTGTCAGGAAGCTCTGAGAGCCCTTAGATGATATTTGTGCCGTGGTAGGGTTATGGGAAGCATAAACACAAAGGTAGAGATTGGAAACCGTTTCTACCCTGTTCTCGATAAACTTTGGGTTTCACTGGAACATTTGAGAGGAGATGTGTGGTAGACAAGAAGGCTATGTATAAGTCTGGAGAGATGAGACCAAAACCAGCCCAGAGGCAGAGATACAGGTGGCATTATCATACAGACACTAATAAAACCATGGGAACAGCATCAAAGGTGACCATATCAGCTTTTCTTATGCAGTGGAAGATATTTTTATTTCTAGGAGGGGTTGGTTATTAAGAGGAATGAAAAATATTCATGGGAGTTTTGATATGTAGACCAGGGTATATCCGTGCCCATTTTCAGAGTTCAGAATTTTTAGAAGGTTGGATTCACTCTCTAATGTCTGTAGAATGGATGAAGTCCTCCAGTAAGCGCTTGAGGTAGGGGAAGTAAAGGTGGACCTCCATGCATTGGTGGTCCCTGGTCTCTACCATGTGCTAGATAGAGACCACAAAGACAAACATGATTGACAAAAGTATTCTGAAGCTTGCAGCCACAAGCAGAGAAGGAAGACTAGTATTAATTGATCAACAGTAGCTCTATTGTTGGGTGATATTTCATGAAGGGATAGGTAATTAGTAATTAGACAGTTAAGCATTGGACAGTGTATATTTGGGCTTCTTCACTGGGACTTCAGAGATCCTCTTGAAAATGAGGATCCTACGTAGCGGTCTTGAATATTAATTTGATGGAGCTACTAAGTGTCTGGCAACATCGTCAGTGTTTTCCTGTCTTGTCTCATTTCTCCTGCCACCCCCCGGGGGGGGGGGAATGCTTTCCTCTGTCCTCAGAAGAGGAAGTGGGAGAGTTGCCTAACCTGTCACTAATTCATGGGATTAGCAAGTGACAGCAGCTAGCTGCAAACCAAGGTGTCTGGATTAAAAGCCAGTGGTGTGACCTGTGTGACCTCATTTTGATGGTGTGCTACTTGCCTCTCTGAGGTTGGCAGAATGGCCCACCGTGGCATGGTCACTAAAAGTCTCGCGCAGAATAGTGTGCGCTATGGTTCAGATGTGCCCACGTTTCAGTGTGTCTGGAGGTTGGTCTCAGGTTTGCAGTTGTGAGGGCTGATGGACACTTTCATAGCTAGAGCCTTATGGGAAGGAAGTCTTTAGGGTCCTTGGGGAATGTTCTGGAAGGGTTCAGGGCATTTCAATGTTGCCCTGAGTTAGCTGAGTCTGGTCCCATTCACTCTTCTTTGCTGCTTCCTACCTTGCCAAAAACTCCTCGCTGTTGTAAATGCTCTCCCATGAGGCTCTTACCAGAGCCCATCTGATGCCCATACCCCGTCCTTAAATCTATAGAACCTTGAGCTAAATAAACATGTTTTTGCCGTAAGTAGCCTTCCTTCATTGTAGTGACAAGACTGATCAATGTAAGCTGGAAATCCAAAGATAAATGTGGCAGGGTGTCTGTGTGTAGCCGGGTTGAGTAATGGTCGTGAGTTCTCTCATCTTTTCTTCCCCAACAGCCTTGAAAAGTTTAAGCTACATTGCGATTTTCCAAGTGTAGGCTTGAAGGGGGCAGGCAGCTGTGGACATTTATTCAGGAAGGGGGATGAAATAGACATTAGTCTGTTGAACGGAGGGAAGCGTAGACATTAGCCTGTTGAAGGGAAGCTCTTTTGGTTTGTGGAAGTGATGTTACTTTGTTTCTAGAGCTAAATAACTTGGGGCCTAGAGAAAATAGGTCTAATTCACAATTTAAAGAAATAGATGCCATAATTACAGCGGCAGAAGTTACATCACAGTATAAAATTCCTAGAACATTTTTCTTGGAGTCTGGAAGGCTTTCAGGAAACAGTTGGGAGATGGGAAACCATTCTAGTAAAGAGAAATGACTAAGGCAAAAAAGATAAGACTTTAAACTGTCATTACTGTTTAAACTAACTTTAGAACTGGTGATAGAGGGGCCCATGTGGGAAAGTCTATTAATTTCCTTATGGAAAATGACTTTATGCCTTTGGATGGCTATATCTACCACGTGGAGAGCTTGTATTAACAAATGTGTTGTACCGGTTTTGAACGTGTCCTGGGCACCCATTTTCCTGGTCACCTTCTTAGACCCTGGTTTCTACCTTGAGAAAGATACTTCTTCTCGGTGGGGTTTTCAAGGAAATCCAGAGCAGTGCCTGTAGCACAGAGCGGCTTGTATGGAGACAGCTTGCTCTGGGAAGCTGGCAGTACAGCTGGAAAGGACATCCAGGAGAAGAAAGCAAGCAGAGCTTGCGAGTCAGCCAGAGGCTGCCATATCATCCTGGCCTGATACACACAGTTACACCAGTGGGTAGATCCTTGACAGTCTCAAAAAGCAAATCCATTATCCTTTCATTGATGAGACTCAAACAGTTTGTCACTTGTAAAGAATGCACCCTTAGGGGCTGGTGAGATGGCTCAGCGGGTAAGAGCACCCGACTGCTCTTCTGAAGGTCCTGAGTTCAAATCCCAGCAACCACATGGTGGCTCACAACCATCCCTAACGAGATCTGACTTCCTCTTCTGGAGTGTCTGAAGACAGCTACAGTGTACTTACATATAATAAATAAATAAATATTTTTTAAAAAGAGTTTTTTTTTAAAGAATGCACCCTTAAAGTTTGATGTTTTAATGTGCTTATTGTTTCCTTATGATAGGAGTTTCCCCTTTTAATACTTAAGACTTCTTAATTGCTATATATTTAGTGGGGCCACTGTGGCGACCTGAAAATGAAATTTCTTGCATTTTTCTTGGTTAATCTGTCGACTTACCCCTGAGGTTGCACAATCTAAATATGCCTTACACAAGACAGTTGGTTTCTGAACAGGTTGGAAGAGAAGAAAAAACAGACATGGTCATAAGCAGCGAGTCTGTTGCTGCCAATTACAGCCATCTCAAGACCTTCTTTTCTCTGAGGGATCAGCATGCTTGTGTTGTAACTCTGCTTTTTAAATGCTAGCAGGTTTCCTTTAGCTTGGCAACTAAAGGTCTACCAGGCATGGCTTCATCAGTGGCTGGCCAGCCTAAGTTATTATAATTTTCAACATAAATGATTTGTCAGTGATAAATAGCAGAAGCCGTGAGGCAGCCTACGGGTTTCTTTCTTTATTGGCCTCTAAACCATGACCGTTCCAAATGCTCACATTCATCCAGCAACTATCAAATACATGAGGATTTGAATGCCTACTGAAGGAAATCCTGCCGGGATGGTTCATTGTTGGTGTGTGTGTGTGTGTGTGTGTGTGTGTGTGTGTGTTTCTCTTTTTCCTTCTTTTCTCTCCAGTTCTCCTCTTCTGCCCAGGACATTTACTTTGTGAGATATTCTCAGAATTACGGCCTGCCGCTCATTTCCCACAGTCTCTTACAGACCACATCGCATGTCTGAGGCTGGCCATCGACAGGTGGCTTGCTAGACCTCTGAGTGTCGTACGCACAGAACTTGCTTTTGTCGTGGTGTATATATACTCAGCAGTGTGCTCTTCTCTCACCCTCTCTGATGGGATGGAACTGAACATCAGGACCCTCGCAGAGCTCAGTGACATAATTACACTCCCCATCCCAGTCGCGGCTAACTGAGGGTGCCCTTGTTGTAGGCTTTCTTGGTTCTTTGGGGCCGTCTTTGATTTATGATGAGGGCATCACCAGCAGACGAGGCTCAGTGACCTAGATGAATTGAAGTGGGATTTGCAGAGTTGGTGGAGATTTGAGGCTTCTGTCTAGTTTTTCCCAGTTTGTTTTGGTCTGCCCGATATCCTAGGGGGAGGAGACGGAACTGGCAACAGCTGAAATCCATCAAGCCTGCCCAGAAGCATCTCTGTTCTCCTCAGACAGCCTGCTTCTCCCTCCTCAGGCATGCTATCTTTATTTTCTCTGCTTCCTCCTCTACCTTTCTCTTTCTTCTTTATTACCCTTATCTTCTCTGTTCTCTGTGTCTCTCTTTGTCAACCTCTCTCTCTGTGTCTCTCTCTCTCTCATTCTCATTCTTTCCCTTTCCTTAACCCCTCCCCCTCTTTGCTACCACATATCCCTTTTCTGTGACTCTATTCTTTACCTTTTCTTTCCTTCAAACTCCCAGAATTAGTCTGACCGCACTCCCCAAGCCAGGGACAGCACACTCACTGATGGTCCTAACCCCTAATCCTCTCCTCTTCAGACTCCAGCAGAACTTCTTAGTCTCGTTTTCTTCCTTCTACTCATCCACTTCCTCAGATAAAGAAAGCTGGCTCTATCCCTGCTGTGTCCACAGTATGGTCAGGGTGTGTGAGAAATGACTGGATAATGTTGGTCGTTTTCAATTGTTAGGATTTGGGGCGATTGTAATTCGATGTGTGTTATTGGGCCATTCAGTTGTGATAGTATATCCTAGATTATTTTATGATCAGAGCAGAAAGACTAAAAAGAAATGTAATTTGATAAAAGGTTATGTATGAAACAGAGGAGAGCCTGAAGGGCGGCTCACAGGGTAACGGGGTCCTTGGCAAAGTACATTACCTCACAGGCATGAGACAATTGTTTGTGGTGGTTACATCAGCCAGGATAAAGATGATAAATTCTGGACTCTTGCCTCAGCACATCCCGGCTCCCTAAAGAATTCCAGCTGAAGAATTTGCCCCATCTGTCTTCCACTGCCTCTCTTACCTGTCCAGGGCACAGTTTAAGATCTTCACTGTAAAAAACAACAAAATTCAAATACAGAAAGGAAAAAAAAAGGTATTTTTCTTCCTCAGCAGGTGCAGCCTGGGATGCTTTAGAATTAAAGAGTCATAGGACTTTAAGGCTAGGAGAAAATGCTTAGTCTAACTTAATTAGTTCATCTATTGGCTAAGAACACTGAATTTCAGAGAAATGGTCTGAGCAAGCCCAGGTTGTGGAATGGTGACGGTCAAGATTGATGTGTGGTCATTCCTAGTCGTCAGGTATCCTTTTAGGATGCTACTTGGGCTTCCTGCACAGAGCTGGTCCTCCTGCACAGGGCTCGTCCTCCTGTACAGGGCTGGTCCTTCTACATGGGACAGATCTTTTTGCACAGGACAGGGATGGTCCTCTTGCACAGTACAGGGCTGGCCCTCCTGCACAGGACAGGGCTGGCCCTCCTGCACAGGACAGGGCTGGCTCTCCTGCACAGGACAGGGCTGGTCCTCCTGCACAGGACAGGGCTGGTCCTCTTACACAGGACAGAGCTGGCCCTCCTGCACAGGACAGGACAGGACAGGACAGGACAGGGCTAGCCCTCCTGCACAGGACAGGGCTGGCCCTCCTGCACAGGGCTGATCTTTGTCCTTTTGTGCAGTCACACCAAGCAGTTACTTTTGGATTTTATTGTATTGTTTTGCTTTGTTTTGAGACAGGGCCTTGCTCTGTGCTTACGATTGGCCTGGACTTCCCACTGTGTGGCCCAGACTCAGGACAGTAGTCTTATCCCGGCCTCTGAGATGCTGTGTTTACAGACATGAGCGATTAGGTTTTGAGTAAGAGATCACTCCCTACCAGGGTTATCCCATTTCAGAATGTTCATTTATATCCTAACATATTTTCAAATTTTGCCAATTCTAAAGCCTGTCCCAAGTGTTTGCTTCAGTTCATTTTCTAGAATGTGAATTTGCCTGTATTTCTAAACCACATAGAATAATCCAAAATATACCCAGGACTATACCTAAAAATACGTATGTAAAAATCAGTGGGGAAAATCAGGGAGTGATAGGGTTCGTTGAGGAACTTAGGTATCTTATACTCTGCCTAAAAGCATTCAAAGTACACACACACACACCTTGTGTTTGTAATTCTTGTCAGCAATTTTGTGGGGTGCTGGGATTTAACTGAGTGCCTTATGCATACTAAACATTTGTTCTACCACTAAGCTGTACCTTAGCAATCTTAATTTTTTTTAAACATGGAAACAACGTTAAGCCTTAAAAAAATTGTACACTAGTATGAGGTATCTTCTTTGGAATGGAAACTGGTATTTCCCACTAGTGCTGGTGCTCAGTGTTATTATACTGGCATGCAGTCACTAGCATTTATTATATAGGCGTGCAATCACTAACATTTCTCAGAGGTGATAATCTCAGTCTTTATGTTTAAGGCAGCTTTGCATCATCCCACAGATAAATGTGATTTTAGCACAATATTCCAACTTTGCATTGACCTTTTGTACGTAAGAACTATAATCCAATCCTGTCTGTCTGTGCATGTGTGTATATAATATCAGTCTTGTCTATCTATATCTATTATATTTATACCTATATCTATATATCTATATCTGCCCCTTTTTTCATTCACACAAAAAAAATAGATGAGGATTTTCCTTAGGAAGGAAAGAGAGTTTATACCTTATTGGGAACCATTTGAAGATGACTGACACATACCTCTGTACATTTTCTTCTCAATATACACAACTAAGATTGGAGACTCCGTACTGCAGTTAGAACTTCTATGTGAAACACTGATTTTTGCTTCTCATTTGGGGAGGAGGATGTAGTCTCAACCATAATCTACTTGGATCTTAATTGTGTGAAATAAATATCTTTCATCTCAACCCTTCTCTCAAAATCACTAGGGCCAGACCTGGGTAAAAGCAATAACACAATCATAACAGGTTAGCAGGCAGGTCTGTATTCAGACAGACACACCCACACGATGTCCAAGGAATTTGCCATCTCTGATCCTCACCTCTCCATTCTAGAAAATGGGATTAATGCCCAGCAAGATCATTCTGAGTGTCGGGCCAGTGACTACAAAGACCCTAAAGTTTCAAAGCTGTCCATCAATATAGAAAACTATTGTCTATTTTCAAAATACTTTACCACACTTAGCCCAGTACTGTAAGAACTCAAGGGAATTTACTGTTCATAATTATATATACTTATGATGGATATATCTGATATTTATGTCCTTCTATGCAGAGATGCAGCACCAAACACCAGCTACTTCTTACGGAGGTTTAATAGGAGAGCGGGCAGGAGATGCCTTCTAATTGATGAGGCCACCAAGCAATTTGAGTCAACCTGTTAGTTACCAGTTTTTGTTACGGGAAATTTAACACCCATAGCAAGAGTCATGAGGATGCTGCAAGTGGCCTCAGATGCATTCTTTGCACGCTGGCCATTGCTCTTACAGGACAGTTTAATTTGTGTGAGCTACTGTTCCTGCTTATTGTCTTTTTCATTCCTTGGGAAATGACTCTTCAGAGTTACCATTTCCTTAATGTTTTAAAAACCCGGGCCACATATCTAACCCCTTTTTGTTTTAATAGCGGTTACATATCACTGGGTTATTACGGTGTGTGCAGTTTCTTGCTGGAGTCTCCATTTGTACCCGTGTTTCCTGGGTGCAGTTCTGCTTCTGAAGATGAGCAGGAGCTAATTGTGGAGTAATTCTTTTTGAGAACAGTTTCTATCTATACCCTTCTTCCAACTGTTTCCTGACTGGCTAAGTGGTGCGGGTTTCCTTGTGGTATTTATTTTAGAGATAGAAAGGCTCTGGATATGTGTTTAGTTTGAATCCTCTTCTATAAGCCAAAGAAAGTAACCCCTTACTCTTTATAATGAATAAAAATCTTCCTTAAGTTATAGTACTGGGCTAAATGTGGTAAAGTATTTTGAAAATAGACAATAGTTTTCTATATTGATGGGTGGCTTTGAAATATTAGTCTTTGCTGGGAACTGTATTCATTGGCCTGACGCTCAGAATGATCTTGTTGGGCATTATTAATCCCATTTTCTAGAATGGAGAAGTGAGGATCAGAGATGGCAAATTCCTTGGACATCGTGGGGTGTGTCTGTCTGAATACAGACCTGCCTGCTAACCTGTTGATTGTGTTATTACTTTACCACATTTAGCCCAGTACTATAACTTAAGGAAGATTTTTATTCATTAAAAAGAGTAAGGGGTTACTTTCTTTGGCTTATAGAAGAGGATTCAAACTAAACACATATCCAGAGCCTTTCTGTCTCTAAAATAAATGCCACAAGGAAACCTGCACCACTTAGCCAGGAAACAGTCGGAAACAGGTCTGGCCCTAGTGATTTTGAGAGACAGACTGAGATGAAAGATATTTATTTCACACAACTAAGATCCAAGTAGATTATGGTTGAGACTACATCCTCCTCCCCAAATGAGAAGCAAAAATCAGTGTTTCACATAGACGGTCTAACTGCAGTACGGAGTCTCCAAGCTTAGTTGTGTATATTGAGAAGAAAATATAGAGGTATCTGTCAGTCATCAAGGAGCAACCCAATAAGGTATAAACTCTCCGTAATTGTCTATATTTTTTATAAATGAAGAAAGGGGTGTGCAGAAATGTGAAACGAGTTGGAAGCGTATAATACTACATAGAGAAAGTGCAGAAGAAATGCAGATGGGGTGCTAGTGATGAGCGGCTGGAGTCCCTTGTTTGAAACTCAAAGTTGGGCCGTACAGGCTTGACGTGAGAGCAAGCACATGGTTTCCTAGTTGCTCTTGAGGGTGGAGCAGAAGCATTTAAGGTCAGCCTGGGCAATGCAGTGCAATCTCACAAATAAGTGAACAGACAAGTAAACAGGAGACATAAAGAGTAAGCTCAAGGCTTTCTGTCCTTTACCCCTCCACACATTCCTTGATTGTGGTCCCTGTGTCATGAGAGGCAGAGTCAAGGTGTCGCTTCTCACGGCTGCGGTTGCTTGCTCAAGTCATGTTTGTTGAAGTGGATTTCCTAGGGGGAGGTTAAGAGAGAAGTCTTTTCAGAAAGCCTTCTTGCCAAGTTTGTAGTACAGTTATGATTCTATATCATATGCCTTGGGTATCGTCCTGGTGAGTGAGTGTGTGTGTGTGTGTGTGTGTGTGTGTGTGTGTGAGACATTTAAATTCCTCACTGAAGAACTGCTTTTCCTTTCCTTTTTTCCTTTTTATTCTAAGTGCCCATAATTAATTTTCTCTTTTAGTTCTTTGAAAATTAAAGAGTTTTCATCATATTCAACACTGCTCTTCCTGGATCTATCCCTCCCCTCCCCTCCAACCCCCCTCCCTTTTTTTTTTTTTTCAAATTTTATCTAGTGAAGTTTTAAAACTAAAGTAAAATGAATAAGGACTGACAAAGCATTTTTTGAAGAAGTGAAAAGCGCTTGCCTGTTCAATGTGTCCTTTCTAGTCTGAACCCTGGGGAGAACACAAACGCGGAAAGTAATCTCATTCAGTCACATCTATGTTTATAGTATGCGTATCCTAGACATCACTGAGTTTGGACAAAGGCTACCCAGTCCCACCAGAAGGAGGAAAATGTGGACTTCCATGCAGATGATTTGGAAACTATTACAGAATGTTTGGACATGACATGTCCCAGCTCACTGCTTCATGCATTCTCTGCCTGTGGGAATAGTTCATTGAATGAATAAAAGGAAAAGGCCTGATTTCCTGTAGGGATGTTTTATAGAGAAGAAAATCAAAATTCTTTTCTCAACATACACTTGTGCCCTTCAGCAGATGAAGAAACCTTAAAATTCTTTGCACTGAGCATAAAATGTGTTGTATTGGTAAAGCATATTTTAGTTGTACTTTTCTATGGTCAGTATGAACTAGGCCTCTGGAATAAGTCATAATTTAAAAGGACTGAAGTTATATAAATATGTTTTCTACCAAACTTTACATTTTCCACAAAAAGTAGAATCATGTCATTTTTATTATTTATTTATATATTGTGTGTTTACTTGTTGTTTGTTACAGGTTTTCATTATGAAGCCCTGGCTGGCTGTTCTGAAACTTAATATGTATGTAGAACAGGCTGGCTTCAAATTCACAGAGAAATGTCTTCCTCAGTCTCTTGAGTACTGGGATTAAAAGCATGCACCACAATGCCCTGTGTATTTATTTTATTTTTTATTGTTATTTTTTGCTGCATGTGTATGGGCATGTGTATAGGCCTAAGTGTAAGAGTGTGTGTGTGTGTGTGTGTGTGTGTGTGTGTGTGTGTGTGTGTGTGTGATTGAGAGAGAGAGAGAGAGAGAGAGAGAGAGAGAGAGAGAGAGAGAGATGTTTGGTGTGTGGTGGACGTGCCTGTGGAGGCCAGAAGAGGGCGCAGATGCCCTGGAACAAATTAAAAGCAGTTGTAAACTGCTGAATAGGAATGCTAGGAATGGATCAGGTCCTCTGCAAGAGCAGCAACGTGCTGTCAATCACTGAACCAACTCTCCAGCCCAAGTGTGATGGCTGCCTAACACACTGTAGAGTTTATTGGATAAGAGCATGACAGAATAAGACTAGACTCTGGATATGCTCCATATAGCCTTTGATCGTACTGTCGATTGTATTCTGAGCTAGATAATGTAGATTAAGGTCTCTCATCTAGCTAACATTAGATACTGGCTGGGGATGTCATCACCCAGGCTGGAAGACCTGCTCCAAGCACCTTGGAGAGGTCATTGGCCAGGGTAGGTTGCTGGACTAAGGACTACAGTCCCAGCAAAGGTGTTTCCTAGCAACTACCTCCTATTTCTTGTTTATTGGCTTTTCCCAACAGAGGCTCACATAAGATAACCATGTGCAAGAGGGGACCCACGACCCAGAAGTCACAGACTTTTCTAGCATAATCACAGACCTTCCATCATCAGTTTTGGTTATTAGAAGTGAATCACTAAATCCCTACTCTCAGAGAGGAATTTACAAAAGAGATAGATATCAGGTTTGTGAGTGGAGCGACCACAGTTGGAGAGTAATCAAACAGCTCACAATCTGGGCGATGGCCACAGGCAGGAGCCACCATCTCTCAGTGCTGTATCATCTGTGTGTGTGCTGGTAATAGCGGGCACCCTGGAGTGTGTGTGTGTGTGTGTGCGCGCACACACACACACACACACACACACACGCACACACGCACACATACGTTTGACTTCTTATCCCAAAGTGTAAAGTCAGGCTTTGTTTTCTTTATGTGTCTATGTTGTACATGGCAAGTTGCGTTCTCTTCACTTTTGTGTCTAAGGTCCACTTGCTATTTAGTACTGAAATATGCAAAAAGAAAAATTTCATTTGATGAATAAGAAAAGGTAACTCTTAAACCTAAACTGGGTGAAGTTCATTCTCCCCACTAGAGTTCTAAAGGCATATCTGAGAGAATGATTTGAGGGTGTGTCGCTGGAGGGGTTCCAACATTGTAGTTTCAGAAAGAGATGCAAAGGTGAGAGAGAGGGTAAAGGAAAGGCAATAGAAAGTCACTACAGGGAGCAGGGAGAATGCCTTTGCTCCCAGGACCTCTCAGAACATCTAAGGAACTTTCGAGGATGGCCCTTCTGAAGTCTTCTACGAAAGCTGAACCATTAATCCTACCTCTGGCTTCTGTGCCCCATTTAATACCTGTCCTGCCAGAATCAGCTTCTCAGTGTGGCCTGAAAGATACCCATGATTTTGGAGAACATCCAGGGTACCCAGTTAACCAGGTTAATCTGAATTCCTTCTAAGGCTCCTATATACATCTCACTGGGGCAAAGGGAGATAGATACGAGGATTATGTGGAGGCCACTGGTGCTCAGGTACAGAACGGGACCAAAGACTGATTGACAGGTAGGATCTTCCTCTGTGATAGTCAGGATGGGAGAGGGAGGCACATTGAACACCTGGAATTTCACTGAATAAAATCCTTTCTTTGGGAGTTCCTGGAAGTTTGTGCTGTTTTATTTTACTATTTGCACTTGAGCAAGAAGAAAAGCGAGACACACATCTCCAATTGAAGAATTCTCAATTGCCCTCACACTTGGCAGTCAATGTCAGTGTTGTTTGGAGAGAAAGATTAGAGAGCCTGCATGTTGTCTCCACCAGGAAGGAGCACACTGACCAATGGACCTCCTGATCTTGATTCTGATTTTGTTGTTATCTCACTGGAGTCAAATGCCTTGCACTCGCCCAAGGACTGCCTTGGTGCTATTACGGTAGGACAATCTTTTGATCATGCTATTTATTAAGTTGGAATGTCCTGTTTTAAATATCGACCTAGATAAGAGTTATATCTTCTACCCAGTTACCTGCCTAGTTACAAAGGTGGTCTTATAAGTTCACTTTTACAACTGGTATCTAAACATAAGAAATGTTTATGGATTGTTGTTTTTCTTTGGATAGCATTTTTAATGGATGCATTTAGATATTGCAACAGAGCAGAGATGAAAATGGCCAAGAAACTGCCCCAGAATGCTATTCTTTTCTCTGCTTTTCCAGAGAGAATCAACCACGACTAGGTACACCATTCAGTATGCCTTTATATATCTCATCTGTATTCTTATCCTTTCATACATGTTGGGCAACTTGGCTTTTTTGGTCACTGAAAATTTGTTCATATGTTTGTATATATGAATGTGTATATGCTGATCTACATGTATGTATGTGTGCATATGTGTGTATGTATTTGTTTCCATATAGACTTAGTGAATTCATTTTTAAGTACTTCTAGCTTTTCTTCATATGAATATACCCTGCCTTCTTATTCTTTCTCACAAGAAAACCAGGGGTTTCTCGGGTTCCTTGTTTGTCGTTTATCATTGCAAGCAACAGTCCAGATGGCCTTCACATGGGGGCTTGCTGCCATCTATCAATGTATAGTTCTCTTTCTTGTCACTGTAGCAGAATGCCTTAACAGGACCAACCTGCTGGAAGAAAGGTGTATTTTGACTTCTACCTTAGAAGGTATAGACCCAGGCTCTTCTAGCTTGTGGCCCACGTGGATTTCTATGAAGGTGGCCCAACACCAAACCTAAAACTTACTTGCAACATGATAAGATTTTGTTGTGACTTATTGGGGGAGGGGAGGAGGTGTGATTCAGTTACTCGGTTTCACCCGTGGACTTTGTAGATGACAGGGTTGTGTTGTTATAGTAAAGGTTAGGCACACCTAGTAGTGTGGTATTACATTATATGGTTGGGAAGGCATGGAGGTGGAAGGAACTTGTTCCATGGTGGAAGGAGTAAGCGGCAATAGGAAGTAGAGAGCTTGAGCCCAAAGTGGGGCAGGCTCTACCTCCTAACCTCTGCTCCCCACTGACCTACTTCCTCAAGACTTTCACAGTCTCCACAAACAGTGCCTCCAACTGGGGCTTATGGGAGACACAGTCAAAATATAGCAAGTCATAAGGACTATACTAGGATAAGAACCAAGAAGCAGGATTGCTGAATTCTCTGGTATATACATTTTGTTGTTTTGTTTTATTTTGCATAAGGTCTTGCTAGGTAGCCTTGACTGGCCATATAGAGCAGGCTGGCCTTGAACTCACAGAAATCCACCTACCTCTGCCTCTCAAGTGCTTGGACAAAAGGCCTCTGCCACCACACCTGGCACCAGTATATATATTTTCAACCCTAATCAATATAACCAGTAAATTTAGCAGAGCTCCCGAGCCGTTCTATTCGGCCAGCAGGTCACAGTGTTTGCCTCTGCTTAGTCTTCACTCTTCACCCTTGTGATAAGTGTGTATTGTTCTGCTGTTTTTACCTTGAATTATATACATTTTTTAAAGTTAATGTTGGGGATTGAACTTAGGACCTTGTGTCTGCTAACCCCTGTAGTGCCATTGAGCTACATGTTCAATTCAAGATTTTGTTTCAAAATTCGTTTTTATTTACCTGATTTTTATAGAGCTATATGTTGTGAAATATTAATCATATATATAGGATTATCTTTATATCCATCTATATTTTTATATAATATATAGTATATAGTATGTAATATATTACATATATACATATGCACATATATGTGTGTATATGTATATATGCATATATGTGTGTGTATGTATATATATATATATATATATATATATATATATATTTATTTATATTTATATATATACATACACACTGACCTATTGACCTACTTCCTCAAGACTTCCACAGTCTCCACAAACAGTGCCTCCTCACTGGCACTGGTATTGGTTTTATATATATATATATATATATATATATATATATATATATATATATATATATACATATATACACACACACACACACACACACACACACACACACATATATGTGCGCGCGCGCACACACACACACATCTTCTCAGGACCAAAGTGAAGTCTTTGCTGCATCATCCCCTGGTTAAGCATGTCTTTCCTTCCAAGTGTGTTGCATTGACTGTCTCTCTGCCGTGCTGTATTCCCATCAATGGGAAGGGCTAGTTTGGGTTCTCCGGTTGCCTAGTCTGTGTATTCTTGATTGAGTTCCTTTTCTTTCCTCCTTTGTGTCCCATTTTTTCCCCAACCTCCTGGTCCTCTTCCCATTTTCAAACCTCTTCATGCATGTATCTTTTCTTCCTCTGTGAAATGAGCTTAACAATAGTGCCCATGTAATAGGGTTGTTACAAAATTAGTCAATGCATAGAGGGTACTGCGGAACCTAGCACATGGTAATTGTGTGTGTGTGTGTGTGTGTGTGTGTGTGTGTGTGTGTGTATGCGTGCATGTACTCATATATATGAAAGAACCTTTAACTTTGTCCAAGCATCGTTCAAGTTTATTGAAACAACAAAATGCATCCTCCTGATCCTTTTCATTGTCCCCTGAAAATGAAGTCCCATTGAGCCAGGTGATGCTCAGAGCCCTGAGCCCTGGGGTGGTGGACTTCATTGTTCTAGGGAAGAGTCAGGATTAACAATTAAGGAGTTAAAGACAAAAGTCCTACAATGTGTCTTTAAATACATCGTTCAGCCGCATAAGATTAGCACATTTTTCTTGGCAAAGAACACCTTTTCCTTTTTAGCCTGAGTCTTTTTCGTAAGCAGCCTTTCTTGTTTTTCTTTCCACACACTTCCTGTGCCTCTCTTTCTGTGTGTCATCTGCTCTTACTGGATTCCCAGGCTGGGGCAGTTCCCTCCTGCCGCTTCCCACCCTCTGACTTTTAAAAAGAACAACAGAATTGTGGTCATTGGTTGTGCAGCCTGTTTCCTTCCTATTCTGCAGGCCCTGGAGACAGGGGTGGTGGGGATGGGGTGGGGTGTGGGTCGGGGGTGGGGGTGGGCAATAAGAGTAGGACTGCTCTGTCAGCCTGTGGCTAGGATACGAGGCTGGAAGAGAGGAGAAAGCCTTGCTCTCCATTCAGGTGCTTACAGGGAGCTCTGAGTCCATCTGCTTCTTCAGTTCTGCTCATTGGTTTGCAAAGCTTGGCCTGGGTTATACCTTAGGTGGATGATGAGGGACACTTGATGAACCTGCATCAAGTGTGGTTCCTTGGGTGAAAACAGGTCATCAGAGATGCTGATGCCGAGGGCCTGTGGAAGTTCTGCTGCTGTTGAGGGAGAAATGTATGAAGTGTTCGGAAGTGAGCGGTGGCAATATTAGGGTAGTGTAAATTAGAAACCAGGGACAGGTGCCTCTGTACCCCTAATAACCATCACGCATTACATGCTGTGTCAAGCCAGGCATGTACTGAACATGGTGTATGTCTTATTTTTGTCTCATAACCCTTTGGGGGCAGCTGTCATAGCCTCAGTTTGCACATGCAGAAACTGGGGCTCTGCTAGGAATACGTGGTCACTCTGGAGCTCACTGTGAATCTCCCAGATGTTCTTTGCTCTGCCTTAGGACCTCCCACATGTGCTCTGTCTACTCATAAAGAACTCTCTTGGGGAAGCCAAAATACTGTTTCTATTTTCTATTCCATCCTCCAGTCAAAATGGGTTTCAACAAAAGACTAGAGACCAAAATGATTAACAAGGTGGTCTGAACATGTGTGTAATTCTCTGTGTACTTGTTTAATGTGTGCGAAGTTTGGCATCTTCTAAATATTAGCGCCTCATTTATAAGTGGGAGAGACAAAAAGACCCTTCACTTCTCCCCGTGTGAGTGCACACACTGCCTAGGTTCCTGGTAGAAGATTCAATGGTCATGACGCTGTAGCTTAGCACCGTGTCAGACACTCAGTAATTCCAATGGGGTGTATGTGTGAGGGTAGGTAATCCCTTTTATAAATGAACTCATGTGATGGGCACCTGCCAGATGTGAGGCCATTTAAACAGCACCCTCTCCCAGTCTGCAAAGGTGGGCTGCTGCTGCCCTTTCCTGGGACCCTGGTCATCCACCTCATGCCTGCTACACTGATGAACTCCATCAAAACAGCTCGGAAGAGTCTGCTGTAACTCCTGCTTAATTTCAACCCTAATCAGGTCTCATTATCAGAGCCTTATTGCTTGCTGGCAGTAATTTGCTTTGGGTACAACTCGGAGCGGTGTTGAAATTTTTATTTTGCCTTCAGAAAATTGGTTTACCTAAAACACTTTACCCCCAGATTTCCCTGTGGAAAATTGGTTCTTTTAATTTAGGTATCTTGTAATTTTTCTCATTAAAAATGTGTGGCACGTGATTTCATTAGTTTTTTTTTTTTTTTCCCCTAAATTGAATGGACTTAAGTGGGTTGACATATGTGCTGGAGCGTAATTGTGCTGGTTTTGGAACTCCATCAGTAATTACATCCATAAACTTATTGTCTATGGTAAAATATGTTAACTGGCCTTTGACATAAAATTCATTAATTTGAATCAATATATAATGTTCTGAAATGCTCTAACAAAGGACCATTGACTGACGGGTAGAATGTGGCAAAAGCCATGTTTCTCTATGGACAGCTGTAAGCAGCAATATTTTCTAAGTAGTTGTCAATACTGTAAATCCCCAAACACAAATATTTTGAAGCCTGTAAGAAAATTGAACTATGACATGAACTCAATAACTGGATTTGCTCATTTATAAACTGTACAATGTTGTGCTGGCTTCTAGAAGAGGTCTTGGGATTCCAGACCTCTCGTCAGCATGGCTGGAGATGCAGAAATGTTGACTGGCCGGGGTAGCCCTCTGCCATCAGGGGGTGGCATGGTAGCCCTCTGCCATTAGGTGGTGGCATGGTAGCCCTCTGCCATCAGGGGGAGGCATGAAGAGGACTGTTCTCACTCTGCTTTAGAGAAGGACGGGGCTCCGGATGCCTCCATATGAGCGATCTGAGCAGATTCTATGCAGACTGGCTTTTCCCCCTTTCTTAATGTTGAATAACTTTAAAAGGCAAATTGAAGTGCATCCGGATTGTGAAGCAAATTTGAATTCAAAGTAAGGGTTTCATCACAAATTCAATCCCAGGGTTTCCTTTTGGCTTGCAACTGCAGACTTAGGAGAGTCACATCATTGTGAAACCTTGACAAAAGAGAAATCCTGTGATTAGATACGGGCTTCATGCATAATCCCTAGTTTGCATCCTCAGCACTTTTGGGAAAGTGAAAGCCATGGGAGAAAAGCACTAGGTGGCTTTTCTACCCCAATTGTTTCCTCTCTCCCCAGTAGATGCACAGGCCAGCCCACAGCCCTGTGACTTTTTCTGAAGCAGAAGTACAGTTTTGAACTTGAAGCGAGGCCTGAGGGTTCGCTCAGCCGCTGTGACTGGGCAGAGGACAGAAGCAGCCAACCCACAGGTGCTCCCTCCCTAGTCGCAGCAGCCTCAGTTTCCCATGGACGTTTTCTTTTTCCTATCTCTTGCCTCTGTGCCTGCTTCCCTCTCCTCTTTTCCCTGTGTCTCATTCTTCCTTTGCTTCCTGTCTGACCTCTCTTCCCACCTCAGCTCCTGCCTGCCAAGGCATCTTGGCCTCTGGGTGCCTGGTTGGCTTTGGCCCAGGATGGAGATCCCAGCAGGAGACTGGAGGGAAGCAAGAAGAACAGAAAGCAAGACCACAGTCATTGCCCTTCTACCTGCTTGTGGCACTGACCCAGGTCAGCCGAGTGCTATCCTGTTACAAAAGGGCTTCTCAGTGTTCTGCTTCAGATTTTAGAAGCAACTCTCTCCCTTAGAGAGGCAGCCAACAGTCCTGTGTAAGCACTCTGTCAAATGCTTTACATACCCTGCCTCCAAACCCAACAATGCCTTCTCCATCCTGCAGAATTCTGACTGGAAGCCTAGGTGCTGTTCAGTTCATAACATGTAACTCTGTCCTGGATATATAAAATTTTGTTTCACTCACTGACTTAGGAAGTATTTATGGACATCAACTAGACCAGGTAGAGATCAAATGAGAGGTATTTCCTGTTTTTGTGATGCTTGGGGAAAGAATAGACGGGCAATGGATACTATATCGCAGTGGATACTTTAATACAATTCCTCATGTTGTGGTGACCTCAACCATAAAATTATTCCATCGCTACTTAATAACTGTAATGTTGTCAGTGTTATGAATCATAATGTAAGTATCTGTGTTTTCCGATGTTTTTAGGTGACCCCTGTGAAAGAATTGATAGACCCCCAAAGAGGTCACAACCCACAGGTTGAGAACCACTACTATACTGTGTCAGCCATATTATGAAGTAAAGATAGAGGTGGAGGGGGTGGGGTGATCTCCTTTAAGGAAGGACACATGTGAGTCTCCCTGAACAAAGCATGTAAGTGCTGTCCTATGGTTCCTGGAAGCGGTTGGAGAACCCTGGGCACAGCACAAAGACCAGTTTGGCCAGAGCAAAGCCTGGACGTTTCAAGACTGCTTTAAATGTGGGCTGGGATCCTGGCCCAAAGAGATAAGAGCTTTTCAGGTCACCATAATATTCATTGTCCACTGTGGATGCAATGGAAGCAGCTGCCTCATGTTCCTGCCGCCATGCCTGGGAGAGGGAACTGTCCTGTTCTGAGCCAACAGAAACATCTTCTTCACTTAAATTGTTTCTTAAACACTTTCTTTCCTTAGACGTTTTTGTCCCCCAGGTATCTTGTAACCATAAGAAAGTCATTTACTTTACATGAAATACAGTGAACTGATTTCAATAGACACTATTAAAGTGACCTTATTCAGTACATACATGTAGAATTAACACCAGTCCTGGCTCGGATGCTTTTGATTTACTATTTATTATACATTCTTAATATACATTAGGAACACAATGTGACTAGTACAACAAAAGCTGTGATTTCAACATGTATGTGTGTGTGTTTGTGTGTGTGTGTAGCCCTGGCTGTCCTGGAACTTGCTCTATAGACCAGGCTGACTTTGAACTCAGGCATCTGCCTGTCTGTGCCTCCTGAGTCCTTGCATTAAAAGCATGCACCACCATCTGACACAATGTTGGGTTTTATTTTTAAAGGAATCATTTTTCTCAAATATAACTATTTTAAAATAAGAACATATGTAGATTTAATAGTACAAGAAGTATATGAACTCAAGAAGAGAAAAATAAAAAAAATTACCAGAGACTTGGGACACAACCTAAAGCATTATGAATAAAGTCCTTTTACAAAGCGACTCCTGTCTCGGAACACCTTAAGAACCACTCCTTTTGTAAGGGTTTTTTGTGGCCTTGGTTTTGTGCTGGAGATTGAACCCAAGGCATCTCTCTTCAGCAGGCAGTCTGCCACTGAGTTTGATTGCCAGCCACATCATCAATTTAACTGATAGAGACCAGCATTTCTTTCAAAAAGAATAAAAGTAGATGAGGAGAGACATATCATTGTTGCTAGTACTAAGAGATTAATTCATGTACTAAAGAGGAAGAGAAGGTGGTGGTGGTAGAGGAAAAAGGAGGAAGAGGCGATAGCCATAGAGGTGGTGGAGGTGGAGGTGGTGGAGATGGTGGAAAGACTCCACTCGATCTTGGTTTGCTCTTGTGCTGTGAGTAGCCCTTTCCATTTCCTGGTTTCTCATTTCTAGACCTAATTTGAAAGCTTGACTTTGAAACCATCATCCTGAGTGAAGTAACCCATTCACAAAAGAACTCACATAACATGTACTCACTGATATGTGGATATTAGCCCAGAAACCTAGACTACCCAAGATACAATTTACTAAACACATGATACTCAAGAAGAAGGAAGATCAAAATGTGGACAGGTCACTCCTTCCAAGAATTAAGAACAAAGCACACATTGAAAGAGTTAAAGGGAGCATTCGTGCAGCTCAATCCAAAGGATGGACCCAACGACTGCGGCTGCCAGGGATCCATCCCACAATCAGTCACCAAACATAAACACTATAGCATAGGCCAGCAAGATGGTGCTGAAAGGGCCCAGATATAGCGGTCTCGGGGGAAAATATACCAATGCCTGGCAAACATGGAGGTGGAAGCTCACGGTCAGCTTTTAGATGGAACACAGGGTTCCCAAGGAAGAAGGAGCTAGAGAAAGTACCCAAGGAGCTGAAGGGGTCTTCAACCCTATAGGTGGAAGAATAACCATGAACTAACTAGTACCCCCTGGGCTCGTGTCTCTAGCTGCATGTATAGAAGAGGATGGCCTAGTTGGCCATCAATGGGAAGAGAGGCCCCTTGGTTATGCAGACTTTATATGCCCCAATACAGGGGAACGCCGGGGCCAAGGGGTGGGAGAGGGTGGGTAGGGGAGCAGGGCCGGGAGGGAGGAGGATATAGGGAACTTTCTTGATAACACTTGAAATGTAAATGAAGAAAATATCTAATAAAAGTTGAAAAAAAAAGAAAGAGTATGAAAGAATTGTTTTCTTCTTTATAATATTATGAATGTTAGAAGTTTTCATAAATTATTTTTGTGATGAATCCAAAACATGCCCTATCTTTTAGGTGATTCATTCCGTCACTGTTCTGGCTTCCTGATCCCTATTTGATATGCTTGGTAATCATTCAATCTTCCTGGCTTATGAATCCCATCAATCAATTTATTTTCGTGGAGTAGTCTTACTTTGTGAGGTCCTATCTACATTGCTTTATTGACGTTCAGGGGCCTCTTTAGAGGTGTCTATCTGAAATAAGCTTTGTTGTACTTAATGTAGCACGTTTAATAAGAACTTTGATAAAGTGGTTTTCATCACAGATAAAGCCCATCTCAGACCTGGGTAGGGAAGTTTACTTCCCTCTTAGAATGAACTTGATTGTTTTTTGAATGAAAACTACTTTGAATAGACTTTTAAGAAGCAGCCCAAGAGTCCCTGAATGAGTTGTGATCTATTATTTGGTTTTCTGCTCTCCATCTTCCATATTTTAAATTCCAAGGCTAGAAATCGCTAAGGATAGGTTCTTTTGAAAAATGAGACTCGTGCCAAAGTTATAGGTACACTTAATTTTAAATTTTCCTTAAGGCTCTTATTTTTCGAAAGAGTAACTTAGATGTGATTTAAAGAATTAGACTTTTATAA
This sequence comes from Mus minutoides, assembly GCA_902729485.2. Taxonomy (NCBI): domain Eukaryota; kingdom Metazoa; phylum Chordata; class Mammalia; order Rodentia; family Muridae; genus Mus; species Mus minutoides. The sequence continues at coordinate 412,949 of LR749681.1, read as the reverse complement.
ATAGTTGGCTGTAAGCAACTAAATCACTGGGCACCCATTATTTCACACCTGATGTATTATTTTCCACAAAGCGTTCTTGTAAATATGCTTATGTGTTGCACATTAGGCTAAACTACTACGCGATCAGGTCTGTGATGTCAAGGGAACAATAATTTCTTTAAAGAGTATGATGTGTAGTGTTAAGGGATGTTAATAATTTCTAAAACAATTTATCGAACGGGTGGAAGCAGTTACTACCAAGTGAAATATGTCTCATTAAATTTCTGCATTATGCACATATCAACTCTCTTTCTTTTGTCATTTTAATGGTTTATTTACATAATTGAGGATCGCTACTTTTGCTAACTAGTGGTTATCATAGCAGGATTATTTGAGTTGAGCCTACCTAAGCAAATTTGGAATGTGCTTGATTTTTGAAACTAATAGCAAGAGGAATTCTACTCCCTGAACCCCACTCCCCAGCTCTTTGCAGTGAAGACCTTTGATTTGCATATGTAAATAAGCCATTTAATTCAGAGAACCCTGAGGGGCCCACCCAGATCCAATCTGTTAGTTTGCTGATGTTGATGTCATTAGGCAGGAGGTAAATGGTATCCAGAGATTGATGTCTCAGTCTGGAGTGACAGATACCAGGACTCTGAGGGCTGCAGTTTAAGAAGAGAAGGCAGTTCCTGGGCTTTAAGCAAATGAGGGGAAAAATACCAACCCACATTTTGCCTTTAGTGTTGGAGTGAATGATAGAGTTTAATAAGGGAAACTATTCAAGCAAATAAGCTTGCTTACTGTTGCTATAAGAAAATACCTGAGAACAGATAATTTATAGAGAATACACAGTTTGTGTTATTGATTGATTGATTGATTGATTGATTAGCTCAGCATCTGGAAACTGGCAGGTCAGAGCATGTCACTGCCCTCTGCTCCTTAGCTTCTGATGCCTTGTCACCACCTTGTCACCTGATGAGCCCAATCCCATAGTGACGCAGGGCAAACATGCCAGCTCTGATCTTTCTTCCTCTAATATAAAGTCACCAATGCCATCACAGGGCATCCAGCCCTGATAACTCTATCTTACCATAAGTCCTTCTGGAAAACTCCACCTTGAAATATCACCAATAAATGAATGTAGGAATGAGATTTCCAGCATCCACACTTTTTGGCATTTAAGCCATAGCATACAGGGAGTTGATTTTCTGGAAACTGTTTGAGCTTTATTTGCATTTTTAAAAGATGTGTGGCATACAGGCTGGTGATGTGGCTTAGTGGTAAAACGCTTGGCTTATATACTTTCAACCTTTGGTTTCATCCCCAGCAACACACACACACACACACACACACACACACACACACACCACACACTCACACACACACACACACACACACACACACACACACACACATCCCTGTGTAACCAAAGTGATATTATTATGTTTCCTTGACTAGGCTAGGCAGTGCTTTGTTTAAACCCCTCCCCCATATGCTAAGTAGTAAGAGTGGCAAAAAAAGAAAGGAAAAGGGGTTCAGTTAGGATCCCTGAAGAGGAAGAAGAAGGCATACCTTCCTTCTTATTGAACAATGGCCTTCTCAAGGATTTCCATGTAGGCTCTAGGGTCTAATGTCTGCAGATTCCACAGGGTCTCAAGATCACCAGACTGGTTCTGGAGCCTAGGAGCAGCTTAACTGCCCCCTACCCCCTCCTGAGAAAACACCATGAGACTATTTTATTGAAGAATCACATCACGTGAAGGAAAACTTGCTGGGAGTGGTCCACAATTCCCTTTTCACTCTCTATGCAATTCATTAAAATGGCATTAATCCTGAAGACTCCACCTTGGCTTCTATTAAGATGTATGACTGGAATCTCTGTGTAACTACATTGATTATTTCATACACCTATTTGTTCGTCGCAAGCTGTCTGCTGTTACAGATTCATTGCCTTGAAGATAAATGAGGACTGAGCCACAAGCCTTCACCTCCCAAAGGAAAGTGTGTGCTCCTTCTAAACCAGCCTTCCACCAAGCGGGAGTTTAAAGATTCAGATCTCAGGTTTAATATCAATGTCTGCCTCCTGCTGAGTTCATGGTACAATTAGCTAATTAAAAAAAGATAACATTTTCACCTCGGAGTCAGAAGAAGAGCAATAAACCACAGGCTCAGGATCTAGTTAATTTGCACATTGACTGTAATTGTATATTTAACGGTAAGATTAATTTTTCCCCCTGATGTAGGGAGAGCAGACACTGTGCATTGGAATCTTAAATCAGCTATAATCACTCCACAGGGAGGTCAGTCGGGGTTGGGGGTTCTCCAGATGTATTAATGTAGAGAACTATTTATTTGATAACTTCTTCTATCCAGACAGAAGAGAAAAAAACATTGAAATGCCATTCTCATAAACTACCAAGTTTAAATGATAACCTTGAAATTATCAAACTAAATAATCTACTATGCATTTTTAAAACTTTCCTTCCTCTAAAAAAGCTATTGATTCTGTGGAGAGGAAAAGCCATATTTAGCTTCTTATTTTGCTAAACAGTGAATATTTGTGAGTATCCATTCTGTTATCAAAGCTTTGGGAGGAATACTAGATCAGATGGGTCCAAAACTATTTTACCACTTTTTTTTTCTTTTATTTGGAAAGGGATAGTGAGAAGTTGTATATCGGTAGGGTAGGATCTAGAAGTCAAAGCTAATAATCCTGACCTGCATGCTCCTTTTTGAGTGGTAAATGCTCTGCTGCGAACTGGATGGCAGGGATAGCCGGCAATCCAAGTGGGTATGATTGATGCGTGACTTCAAAGTAATGGAGCTATTATCAGAAGGAAATTACTGCCAGAAGAAAATTTAAAAAAAAAAAAAGTAATTGTAAGTGCTACACCATCCATAGTTCTTTAACCTTTCATTAATTTATTTTTTATTTTTTAGACAGAGTCTTGCTCTGCGATTGAGGATAGTCTAGAACTCACTAGGTAAACCATGTTAACCTTTAACTCATAGAGATCCTCCTGCCTCTTCCTCTAGAGTGCTGGGATTAAAGGCCTACCTTCTTTTTTCCTCCTGCTTTCTTTTTAAAACAGGGTTGAGTAAATGTTATTTGTCATCTCAGTGTCATTTTGCTGCCCCTTTGTTCTGACCCACAGACTGAGTCTTGGAAGCTCAGAGTATTTCTGTTTGGCAGTGAACTGAGGGTTTTAGCACATGCCAGGCAATGACTTTACCACCACACCCCTTCCCCAGCCAGAGGTTCTGTGAGACCATCTCTCTGCTGGTTTTCTTTGTGCCATCCTTGGAGTTGATACATATGTTGAGGGTAGCATTTTCTTATTAAATTCTTATATACTATCTGTTGTACAGCTTTGAAAGATGGCAGTGGGATCCACATCAGTTCTGAGGGTCCATATGTTTGTGTGTTCATTATATGTTATGTGATATATCATCGTTATATGATGAAGGGTGGGAAATGATAAGCTTTCTGTGTGCTCCAATTGTGCTCTATCTCTCTCTTTATCTCTCTCTCTCCCTCCCTCCTTCCCCTCTCTCCTTCGTTCCTCTCTTCCTCCCTCCCTCCCTCCCTTCCTTCCTTCCTTCCTTCCTTCCTTCCTTCCTTCCTTCCTTCCTTCCTTCCTTCCTTCCTTCCTTCCTCTGTATATGGCCATTAACATTAACAGTTGGTGTAAGGAGAGACCACTCTTCAATATATATTTACACAATAAACTTAAGTTCCTAGCTTAAACTAATATAATATACATTTAGGGGAAGTTATTGAGGTTGTCAGAAATTATGAATTCTACTAGGTAACAGAGAGAGATGCTTATAAAAGAGATGTGTTTGTGTGTCTGTCTGTCTATTTCTATGTGCATTGTTTGTCTGTCTGTGTGTACAGTGTGTATATGTGTGCATTGTCTGTGTGTGTTTGTGTGTCTCTGTCTCTGTGTGGAATGTGTGTGTGTGTGTGTGTGTGTGTGTGTGTATGTCTGAATGTGTCTGTCTCTGTATGTTTCTCTGTGGTGTGTGTGTGTGTGTGTGTCTGTCTGTCTGTGTCTGTCTGTCTGTCTGTCTTGTCTGTCTGGTGTCTGTGTACTGTGTGTGTGTGTGTGTGTGTGTGTGTGTGTGTGTGTGTGTGTATGAGAGAGAAGGAGAGAATGTGATTCCGATGACCTCTAGGCAGTATCAGCTACGTTGAAGTCCTAAGCAGTCGCCATAAAGTCATGTTCTTAGGAAGGTGGACTTTGGGTTCAGGAAAATAGTGTTCTAGTTTTCCTTAGTAAGATCAGCTGACAGGAGAATAAAAGAATGCTATAAAATGTCTGAATTCTGGGCTGGGCTTGTGGCAATAATATATATATATATATATATATATATATATATATATATATGTATACACACACACATATATATATACATATAGGCTGTTTTCAACACAATGACTTGCATGGGTTATGTGACTGGGGGGGTGAACATGTGTGTATGTGTCTGTGCATATGTACGTGTGTATACATGCATGCTTATTGGATGTACTGCTAAACAAAGAACAGTACTGTTAAACTCTGTCCCTCTCCTTTTCTGGCCATTCTCCCATCATCCCATGCCCACTTTTCCCCTTCCCTCCTTTCGTCCATTTCCCATCTTCCATTCACTGTCAGGAAGGGCAGCCTCCGAAGAGCCATTTCAACTCAGCTCGACATCGGCAGAGACTAGTGGACCCAGCTGCTTCAAAAGTGAGTGTGTCCTGCCACTTTGGGCAGCCGATGTGCATGACAGTGTAGTCCCTTCTGTGGTAGTGGGCTTGTGAAGTGTCATATGTAGAGGAGGCCACACCTTCTCTACGCAAGACTGTACATACCATTGGAGTTCCAATAAACACTTAACAGCCAGTCTTGAACCCAAACAAGACCATGGCTTGTAGCATGAGCTGTTTTTCTACCATGTGTCTTCTGGTGAGAATGGCCAATGTCAAGGACCTGTGTGATGTCACTTAACTCAGAGCTGGGACAAGATGCCCACTAGAGCACTACCATGTGGCCAGTCATTAGTGATATCCCCACAGCCGATATCACTGCCCAAAGCTCAGAAATAGAACTAGTTCTGAGTGCCTGCTGCCCTTGCATTCTATATGTTGTCTTAGTTACTTTCCCCTCCTTTTAATTAAAAAAATACCCGGCTTATACCATGTAAGGGAAGAAAGATTTGTTTTGGCTTATGATTTAAGGGCATGGATTTTTGTCTACATAAAGGAAAAGGATTTATTTTAGCTCAAAATACAGTTCTTTACAGCAGGACTGCAATGGCATCCAGAACTTGAAACAACTGATCAGACCACACTGCTTAGAAGTAAACAATGAATGTATGCTTAGTAGCACTCAACTTGCCTTCTCTACTCCTGTACAGTCAGGATATCCAGCCTAGGGAGTTATGCCACCAATAGTGAACCAGAAATACTTAGAGGTCAATTTCTCTGGTGATTGGAACTTCTGTCGAGTTGGCACTTGACATTCTTCATGCAGGAGCAGCTTACAGCCGTGCTTGTGAGAGCTGCTGACAGCTGGGCAGATCAGGAAGCCGACAGCAATGAACCTCCTGCTCAGGTCATTTTCTCCTTTACCCCTTCTGTGTTCAGTCTGCTACTGCTGGACACAGTCAGCATTGTCTCCCTTCCCTCTTTGAAAACTCTCTGGAAATGTCATCCCAGGCACACCCAGAGTTGTGCCTCACTAACACCCTACATGTTTATTAATCCAACCAAGATGATACACAAAATTGTCACGTTGTCCTTACTTGTCTTTTCAAACATTTTACATTTATAATTGTCTGTCAGAGCCTGTTTGTAAGAGGCTTGGAGTATGGGTCCTCAGTAGAGTAGAGTTCTTGCCTAACATAGACACCAACCTAGGCTTGATTTCCAGTGGTATAAACAGATGAACAGACTAGAGCAGTTGACCTGTAAACATCCTGACAGTTTACTGAGCGTGGGTGGGTCGGCTTCAGCACTGTAGATACTGTGCACAGTGAAGTCTTCTGAAACCCATCTGTTAGCAGAAACTGGAATGTGAGGTCCTCGGCTCATCAGTCAGCCAGAGCGGGGGATGGGAACTGGAAAGTGGAGATAGGTTGATTGACAAGTCTATTCAGAGCTGGAGAGGAAAGAGAAAAAAAAGCTGTTAGCCTCTCTCCTGTTTTTCTCATAGGTTGGCCTTACAAAGTTATAGAAAAGTTGAAACAAAAGCCAGGGACTATGCGTATGGAAACGCCCACTGTGAGATAAGTTGTCAGAGCTCTGAAATCTCTGCCTGCCAAGTGAATCTCCCTTTTCTGGGGCTGCCAGGGCTTCAGCCTTCTCTGGCTCCCAGTGTTGATCTCCTGGGGGGGGGGGGGTCTTAGAATTCTTTAGAGGCCTTGTAGGCCATGGCGTCCATCCTTAGAAGCCATTGCTTCCAGGGCCCTATTACACCTGTCCTGTAAGTATCACATGCTAACAGATTGTGCACTGGAGCATCCCCTACTACACCTGTTGCACTCTGCCCCTCCTGAGCTCTCTGACAGATAGCAGGAGCCACAGGAAGTGGCTGAGATTTAAAGTTGGCGATTTAAGGGGTCCAAGTTCTACCGTGCATAGCCTTCTATTAAGCTCACATTTACTGGCCGGCAGAAGAACATATTCATAAACAGTCCTGTGACCTAGTAAAGTTTCAGCTGGCCACTTAAAGCACTCCACTCAAATCTTTTTGCAAAATTTCACCCAGTGTCAAACAAACGAGCATTCTTAGACCAAATTACCTCCCCTGTATAGTGGATATCACACACAGAGCTCTGTAGTGGATGTCACACTAGACCTAAGGCCATTTACATCAGGCAGGACCTCAGGTGCCACATCTGAGGGGAAATGTTACAGAGTGCCTGGAGTTTGGAGTTTCTATTTTTTCTGTAATAATTTTGCCAATTTACATGTTTATTTAAATATTGCTAATTTGAAAAACAGAAGCCTATCTTATGCATCAGCCTTGCCAGTGTTTATCTTCCCGGTAAACTGCCCCTTCACAGTGCCAAACTTTGTGGTGTTGACTAAAACATACTCATCTCCAACTTACTACTGGCCAGCCCACTCTGAGCGAGTGAACTCTGAATGGAGCCGCTCAGTGTTGGCCATCATTTTAGTCCGTCAGTAATACTACATTGCCTATGTTAAAATTCTTTTCAAGTCAACATAGATGTCATGGTCCTTTGCCATGTTATTAAGATCCTAGGAGTGTTCCCCAAGCTTCACACAGCTCAACAGCATGTTGACAGGTATAAGGCAAAAGAAACTAGCTTCAAGTAATCCTGAGCCTGGTGGTGTAAGACGTGCATTTTCATGGCTCCATGGATGGCTCGGAGATTAAAAGCCTTTGTGTTCTTCCAAAGGATTGTTCCCAGGACCCACACCCAAGAACCCACAGCAGTCTGTCACTCCTGCTCCAGCACTAGGGCATCAGGCACCCTCTTTTGGTGTCACAGGACATGGGCACACACATGCACATAAACACACACATACATAGACATACACTAAAGTAATTTTAAAAAGACAGAGGTGTGTTTTCCTATTGTAGATGACAGGTTAGAATGCAACAGCTTCTTCTTACCCACTTATGAGTTATAATTAATGTAGCTAAAATACTGTATAAATTAAACACATTCCATTGTATTCACACACACTTCTTGGTCCTTGATGTCCTAGGGGTGTATATCTTAGTATTGTCTGGAATTCATTTCTCTCCATTTTAGCATTTTGAGAGATACCATGTCTTACATGCATCGTGTTATATATGTTGGTCTCAGGAACTGGCTTGGCAGAGTCACCTCAGAACCCAGTGATGTCACCTATAGGCGACCCATGCATCTGTTGCCATGGCAATCACATACAGTCCTAGAGTCTACTTCCCATCTCTACCTGCGAGCTGTTATGTCACAGCCTAAATAAAAGGCAGACCCTTCCTGATTTTCACTCCTTTCCTTTTCTCTCTTTTCCCCTTTGTCTCTGTCACCCCCTCTTTGTCCCTGCCCCTACAATAAGCCTCTGCCACGTGGAACTGCATTGGCCTGGTGTGGTTTGTGAGGACATGAGCCACGATTCCAGCACAACAATATACCCAGCTAGAAATTAGCTAATTTTCTTCTATTTGTGGCAAAGGGCTTTTTTCCCTCTCATTTAGGGTAAGAATCATGGCTTCTTATCTACAGAAACTTTGAGAAAAACTCATTAAAGTGCAGAAGGTGGCTGGTGCTTTAATGTGCTGTGTGATTTGATTCAGTCATGTTACCAAATAGATTCGAAAGGTCAGATCCTTTCCTTTCCAAAACATTGCAGAAATGGAAATCTGAGAATTATTCCTCTAATTATTAAGGAGATTTGGAGAAAGCCACTGTTTGGTCCATGGATAAATTACTTGGACAATAAGTGGGAAACAGAAATATGTGTCTGTGTAACCAGTGACCTTTTACTGTAAGCACACTTGATTTTAATCTGAGCTATGTCATTTTTAACTGGGTGACCTGAGCTGTTCTGAGGAATTCATACAAATTGCAGGCTTCCGTGTTCCAGGGGTCAGTCAGGGACGAAGTGTGGTGAGCCTACTGGCAGATAGTTGAGAATACTGATTTGATTGTGAATGTCTGCCTTGCGTAATTTCGGAAGAAGTGCAGCCAGGTATAACAGCTTCCCATTATCAGAAAGGCGTGGTACAAAAAATATGCTTGACTTGGTTGTACCATAGGTTTTTATCATGAGCCAGCTCTGTGGCCTTGCTTAGTCCTTTAAGTCTGAGCCCCATTGTCCTTAGCATCCTCTTTGACATGATGAGAACATGTAAAATGTTCTCTTAATCAGTATATGAGATCAGATTTCTCCTTCATCAAACCTACTTGAAACTCTCCATTTTACCATTTACTGGGATTTTTGAAAGGCAAGTCTCAGTTCTAAAATCCCTCTGTGAATCACTTCATTCTTTACTCCTCACAACATCTTATAGTCTTATTGTTAGGTGGACTTCTATCAGCGTCTCTGGTGGAAACTAATTTTTAAAAAAGAGAAATGACTTTCATACTATTGAGGAAATAGAGTCCGGAAAATAGGAAGCTCATTTTCTGCTCAAAGAATTGGCTTTTTCTCCCCAGCCTGGATTTTTACATTGCCTGAGAAACTTAGAAAGCCTTTTGTGCTTTGGGCATAGAAAAACAGGCTTTTAAATCTGTTTTTATTTGAATAAAAATAAAGGGTTCAGGGGAGATCAGAGACAAGCAATGCTCCTCACACGGGCTAAGCCTGTCCACTAGGACCATCAGAAGCATCTTCCACTTTGAGAATATGCTTACCTGTCAGTCCCCCAGTTGGGAAGGCTGTTAACACAGCAAATGAACAAAGAATGCAACAACATGCCAGTAGGAATAATAGTTCAAAGACGATGGCGCTGTTATTTGTGGGAGCGGCTAAAGGCTTCCGTTAAATAAAAATCAATTTGATACAGGAGCATCGGGGACACGATCCAGTGGGCAGAAGAGGACGGGAGGTACACAGAGGATTAGCTTTCAAATCTCCTGACATTTCAGCACAAAAGGATGATGAAGATTTATTCTCCACGAGCTGTCATTTTACATCCGAGGCTTTGCTGATCCAGAATAAATAAGTTCGTAAAGACTGGATTGAAAATTCGAGCAGGAGCAGGCGAGGGCAAATCGTGGGAGGCAGAGCACTGGATACATTTCAAGACCAGAAAGTGTTGAAACATTCAATCCTTCCTTATAAAACAAACCCCAGACTCCCCCGGTGCACAGATAATCCAGCAACCCAAACCTGCCTGTGAAGATACATCATTTGAACCTGCTGGAGGGCTTGAAAATCCTGTCTATGAATTCTCAGCAATTTCTCTCCTTTTCTCTAATGAGAATGAGGTTTATAAAACTTGGGCTCCCCTGCTGGGAAAATCAGCCTGGAGCTATCTCAGAGCAGATGGTCTTCTCTTTTCACTTAGTGTAAACCTTTTAGGATTGATCCCTTTTCATCCTTGCCTACCTGAAGAGTAAACATCCCTGAGACCTCAGAACCCAAGGTTGAGAAGGAAGGGACCAGAATTCATAGCTGCAGAGATGGTGTAAATAGGCAGTGGGAAATCCCAGGATTGTCTTTCTTTCTGTCATGTCAAAAGAAAATAGATTGATTTTTTTTTTAACATGAAGGGGGATGGGTTTTAAATTATCTACATTTTGGAGCCTTATTCTGCATGGAGTTTCTAGATGGTAATTAACACCTTCCTAGTCCTGGGAATTTCAAGTGTTAAAGAATAATTTCTTCTTTTTGGGAGGATGCAATACTCCTTACTATATTTAAGGACATAGGAAGACAGGGGATTGGAAGTTAGTTGCCATAATTATTATATGATTTTTTTTTAAGAAAACAACATAAAATGTTGCACTATGCGAACTTTGTTTTTAATAAAGGACTTTAGGGCTCATAAATTTCTAATAGAAATCTTTGAGGGAGTTTATAGTTTCTGTTTGTGTGCTCCTCCTGACATCAGCCATCTATCAGTGATCTTTGGTCCCAACTGAAATGAGCATGAATCTCATTTCTGAGACTTATTAACTGTGACCTGAAGCCAATCATTTAATCACTGCAGGTTAGCTTTCGCCTTCTCATTCACAACGCAGTGTCAGTCACATCAGGTTGCCTTTGAGGGTCTGGTAAGGTAGTGACCTCATGGTTAAAGCAGTTACTCAGTACAAATTGTAAACGTCTTTTAAATTGGGATTGCTGTTATCATTGTTATTAGATAAATGGTTACTTAAATGGTTATTAGGTAAATCATACCTATTAGGTAAATTCGTATTGCTGTGACAAAGTACCAGATGGAAGGAACTTAAGGAAGGAAGGGTTTACTGAGGCTCATGGTTTAAGGGTCCCATCCATTGTGGTAGAGAAGGCATGGCGGCAGCATTATTAAGTGGTTAGACATTCTGCATCTGCAGTCATGGAGCAGAAAGCAATGAATGGCCACTTTCTCATTTTGATGCAGCCCAGGACTCCAGCCCATGAAATGCATCCATGACACTTAGGGTGTGTCATCCCACTTCAAGTAATGAAATCTAGACAGTTCTACAGTGAAAAGCTCGGAGGCCTATCTCATAGGTACTTGTAGATTCTATCTAGTCACTAAACAACATTAGCTATCATATTAGGTAAACCCTGGTCTACGTTTTCTTGGATTTTCCTCCCTATTCTGTAAAATAGGGGCTTAAGATATTGTGATCTTTGAGAAGTACTGTGGATTTTTATTAGTCTACCAGTACGTTAGGTGTGATTATATAATCTGCAGGATTTAACTCAATACCTTCAAACATGTAGTTTAATTGGCAAATAAATTAATGAGATGATAATGAACCTCATGGTTGCCAGTGCCAGCAGGACTCTGGTCATGAACAGGGACAGATCCATGAGATTCGGCCAGAAAAGACTTGGAGGGTTAGGAACTTTTAAACAGCATCAGTGTTGGGCACACGTGCTGCATGAGTCCCTGCAGTAGCTGTCAGTCATGGGTATGATAGCAGCCAGAGTGGAGCCATCATCCTCTTGGGACGTTTCCTTACGGTAGTTGCACTCCAGCTTTGAGAGCACAAAGGATTATTTTCAGATTTTGCTTACTAGCTCTGAAGCTGAAGAAGGGCCAGTTAACTCCGGAGTCCTCTCCTTGACTCCCTCAGCCCTCACCTGGTGCAAAGCAACTGTAGCACCATCTTTCTCAGGAAGAGATAAGCTGTTGAGGGGAGAAAATGAAGTATTTTTAAACTCCTTGTAGTCTTCCCTTCCTGTAGTGAGTGATTCCTCCCTCCCCTCCTCCCTCTCCCCCTCCCCTCCCCTCCCTTCCCTCCCCTCCCCTCCTTTCCCTCCCTTCCCCTCCTCCTCCCTTCCCTCCTCNCTCTCCCATCTCATCTCATTCATCCTTCCTCACTGTTCTTTAGGCTTTTTGAGACAGACTCTTGCTAAGTAGCCTTGTAACTCAGGTTGGCCTCCTGCCCCAGATTCCTGCATGCATGAGCCTTATACAGATATAAGCCATCATATCTAGCATTAAGACCTTTACTTTTCCCCCTTTAGATTATAAACATACATACATACACACATACATATACACATGCACACACATGTGTATATAATTTTATATTTATGATTGTTTGTCCGAATATATGTATATATATTATATGTTCTTTGTGACTATAGAGGTCAGAAAAGGGAGTTAGATTCCCTGCAACTATAGTTACAGATGTTCATGAGCTGCCATGTGGGTACTAGGAACCGAACCTAGGTTCTTAGAAAGATTGACAAATGCATTTAACTACTGAGCCATCTCTCTAGCCTGTTCTTCCCTATTTTGCTGCCTCCTGATGGCCATTACTAGCTGGTGAAGAGAGGCCCTTGGCATCTCTGGCAGTAACAATTTCTCTCTCTCTCTCTCTCTCTGTGTGTGTGTGTGTGTGTGTGTGTGTGTGTGTGTGTGTACAGAACTCCCAGATAAAATATAGTATAGTTTTGTAAGGCTACAGCTTGAGAAATGTTGGCAAACTGGAGTACCCTGTACAGAGCAGTCCTACGCTAACAGCATCCAGGTCCTGAAAGAGCATGGCAGATGGCAGGCACCCCTGAAGACCACAGGAGACCAGGCCCCTATTTTCTCTGGTCAATAGCTCATGATCCTGAGGGGCAGCACTCTGTAAACGATGGGGTTTTAAGGAGAAAATGACAGAAATTGCTGCAGGGTTGCCTTTTCCTGATCTTACCTGAGGCTGTCCCTTCCATCCTGAGAGTTGAGAACTTGGGAGGGAAAGTAGAGTCTCTTAGTGAGTAGGAGGCTGCCTGTTGTCATAGGTGTGTTCGGCATTAGTCAGATACAAATAAACAGATCCGTAAATCTCTGCCATGGTTTAGATCAGAAGGAAAACATTCTGTGGCCAGCACACAGTACTTTTCTCTCTCCCCTGGCTGTTACTCAAATCTGTGGGACAACTCTTAATTTCAACTCCTGAGACATAGTTGTCAGCTTGTATGACGAAGCCATACCACAAGGAAACTGTTTTCCCATCTCTCAGGTGACAAGACCCTCTGTGTCCAGACCATGTTCCATTTTGAATGTCTTCTGTCTTCCTTAGAAACCTGTAACCAACAGTTCAGCAAGGATTCACTGCATGAGTTCAGTTGCCTGCCCTTGAAACCCAAGAAGCAGCAAAGAAGGAGAAAGAGAGGCCAGGGTCAGAGGGGGTGGTTTCTGTCTTCAGCCATCATACAGTGTCTTGCCACCTTCCCAGGCGTGCCATATACCAGGAAAAGCAGGGCTCTTTCAGCGTTTGAAAGCTAGCACATGTACGTCTGTCTCAGCTTACAAAGTTTGTTTCTGTTGGCATTAAAAAGACCTTCCTACACATTGATGGAGAGCCAAGAAGCATAAATAGATGATCCTGAGAAAAGCAAATGTGGGGTTGGGAAGACAGCAGGCACAGAGACCAAGTCTGATTCCCCAGCGCCAACGTGAGAAGCCAGATGTGGGGTTGGAGAGATCGTTGCATAGGTAAGAGCACTTGCTGTGTCAGCATGAGGATCCCAGAAAAATCCACATAAAACTCTGGGCATGGGTGTGTGCCCCTGCAACTAGCTCTGTGTGAGGCGGACAGGTGGACCACCAAGGCTTGCCAAGAGCATCCTAACACTAGGGTGGGTGAGAGATGCTGTCTCAAAGGAACTAAGTGGCGGGTAATAGAACAATACATCTGCTAGCCTCTTTCAGCCTCTGTGCATGTGCACCTATGCATACAAGTATGAATATACCATATGCATACACACTTGCAAATTCTCTCTGTCTCTCACTGTCTCTGTCTCACTGTCTCTGTCTATCTCTGTCTCTCACTATCTCTGTCTGCCTCTCTCTCTCTCTCTCTCTCTCTGTCTCTCTGTCTCTCTGTCTCTCTCTTTCTCTCGCACATACTAGAAACAGCAATATAATTTTCAAAAAGCCAGGCATGGTGACACACAATTATAATCTCAGTGCTAGGGAGAGGGAGACAAGATATCCTGCATTCACTTGCCAATCAGCCTAAAAACTAATCAGTAAGCCCTAGGTCTCAGTAAAAGACTTCATTAACACACACACACACACACACACACACACACACACACACACACACACACCACATATACACACAGACATACACTACACACACACCACACATATACACCATATACACCACACACATACACCATACCACACACACATGCACCACACACACACATGATGAGTAGCTCCTAAGGAACACCTGATCTTTGACTGCTACACACAATTTGCCTTCACATACACTCATGTACACATTCACATATACATGGAAAATAAAGAAAACCCAATATAACTAATGACCTTATTCATAAGAAATAAGTCTCTCAGGGAAATGCAGATCAAAACAACCCTGAGATTCCACCTCACACCAGTAAGAATGGCTAAGATCAAAAATTCAGGTGACAGCAGATGCTGGCGTGGATGTGGAGAAAGGGGAACACTCCTCCATTGTTGGTGGGAATGCAAGCTGGTTCAACCACTCTGGAAATCAGTCTGGCGGTTCCTCAGAAAATTGGACATTGTACTACCGGAAGATCCTGCAATACCTCTACTGGGCATATATCCAGAAGATATTCCATCTGGTAACAAGGACACATGTTCCACTATGTTTATAGCAGCCTTATTCATAATAGCCAGAAACTGGAAAGAACCCAGATGTCCCTCAACAGAGGAATGGATACAAAAAATTTGGTATATTTACACAATGGAGTACTACTCAGNTTCCCAAGGAAGAAGCTAGAGAAAGTACCCAAGGAGCTGAAGGGGTCTTCAACCCTATAGGTGGAAGAATAACCATGAACTAACTAGTACCCCCTGAGCTCATGTCTCTAGCTGCATATATAGAAGAGGATGGCTTAGTTGGCCATCATTGGGAAGAGAGGCCCCTTGGTCATGCAGACTTTATATGCCCCAATACAGGAGAACTCCAGGGCCAAGATGTGGGAGCGGGTGGGTAGGGGAGCAGGGCCGGGAGGGGGGAGGGTATAGGGAACTTTCTTGATAACACTTGAAATGTAAATGAAGAAAATATCTAATAAAAGTTTGAAAAAAAAAAAAAAGAAAGAAGTCTCAGAAGTATACTGCCCTAAGAAGTACAAATTAAGGTACTTAATTAAGGTACAAATTCTAAGGTATTTAAAAGTTCTAAGAAATTTAAAAGTTTAATCTTTTCTGAGGAAATAAATATATACATATACACATATTATTTATATATGATTATATATACATGTATTTGTATACATATACATATATATGGTTATATATACATTTCTTTATATATAAATATATAATTTATAACTATAAATATGTAATTTTATATATTTATAACTTATGTATATAATTATATATACTTTTTTACTAACATTGCTGGTGGGCATGAGTTAAGCTCTTTAGAGAGATATTTAGCAATACTAACATGAATTATATATACGTGTACCAGTACCACTAATACACGGACTTTTTGGTGAGGGATGATAACCATCAGATATTCCAGCATACCTACGAAATGAGCCAAGGACAGGATTATTCATTACAACATAAATTTTAATGTAAAAATATTGGAAATAACCCAGACAGCCTTCAGAAATTAACTGAGTGGACAAACTGCAGTTTACTTGTGCCACAGAAGACACATAATGATTAGAGAAAGAAAATACTCTTTTCCTGGGGGAGATTCCATCAAAGAAAAGAATCAAAGGGGAGAGGGTTAATGTGCTTTTTTAAACATTACCTCTGTCTGGGAGAGCAACACAGGAGATGGATAGGATGGTGTTAACTTAAATATCTCTTTATCTCTTTATACATATGAACATATTACATGTATATTATAGGATATTCTTACACACATAGATGTGTATGGTTTGCATCTGTGATGCTACAGGTATATATATATATATATATACATATATATATATATATATATATATATATGTATATATATATATATCCATACAGTATAATGTATTACTATAATATCTATTTTAGTATTATGAAATGTGTAACTAAGGAACATATCCATCAAATTCTGCTTGTTTTTTTGTTTTGTTTTGTTTTGTTTTGTTTTTTAATGTAACAACAACAACAGGAGCAGCAAAAAAGCCAAATCCAGGCCTACTGTAATTCCAGGCCAAATCCAGGCCTACTATAATTCCAGAACTGAAAAAGTAATGACAGGAGAATTACAAGGTCCAGGAGTCTATGGTACAGAGCAAGATGCTATGTAAAAGGAAAGATAGAGAGAAAAGAAAAAAGAAACCAAGGCTTCTAGGTGTGGCTCAGTGATCGTGAGGACTTGCTGTTCTTAAAGAGGCCCTGGGTTTGGTTCCTAGCGTCCTTATCAGGAAACCCACAATCATCTGTAATTCCATTTCCAGGGGATCTGATGCCCTCTTCTGCCCTCTATTGGCACATATGGTATATATATGCAAAGAAACACACCTCCCCCCACACACACCTAGATAATTTAGTTTAAGAAAAAAAGAAAGCCAGGCGGTGGTGGTGCGTGCCTGTAATCCCAGCACTTGGGAGGCAGAGGCAGGCAGATTTCTGAATTCGAGACCAGCCTGGTCCAGGACAGCCGAGGCTACACAGAGAAACCCTATCTTGAAAACAAAAACAAAAACAAACAAACAAACAAACAAAAAAGAAAGAAACACAGAATCTTCTAGCCCAGAGTTTCTTCTTTTTCTGAGTTATTTTCAAATATCCCATAGACACCTGGTACTTCTGACTTCTCCTGGGTCCTTCTAAGAATAGGCCACTAAATCACATCCAACTAAGCCAGGCGTGGTGGCGCATGTCATTAATCCCAGCACTTGGGAGGCAGAGGCAGACAGATTTCTGAGTTTGAGTTCAGCCTGGTCTGCAGAGTGAGTTCTAGGACAGCCAGGACTACACAGAGGACTCCTGCCTTGAAAGACCAATAAATAAAGCACATCAACTTACCTTGTAAGTGTTAACTCCTTGTCTTATTGGGAGAGGGCATGGGACACCTGGTACCTGTGTGGAGGACAGAGGATAAGTTTTCAGGCGTCAGGTCGTATTCCCCACCCTGTGAAAGGGTGACCTGAGTTCGTATTCCCCACCCTATGAAAGAGTGACTCTTGCTGCTACTCCACGTCACGCTCCATGCTAACTGGCCTGGGGGCATCCCGGCCATTCTCCTCACTCTGCCTCTCCTCTCAGTTTAAGACTTCTGGGATTACAGATCTGTGCGGTGGCATCTGGTTTTTTATGTACGATCTGACAACCAAGGTCATCCGTTAGGTTTATACAACCACCAGTTTTATAGCAAAGGTTGCATATACCTCAGGACCACAGAGAGAAGAAAGGGGCCATACATTTCTCCCAGTGTTTTCTGGCTTAATGTCTGTCTACTTAACCCAGTCAGATGATTCTGTAGAAAGTGGAATCCACTTGCTTTCCATGCTGCTGTGCATGAGACATGTATAAACACAGTATTAGAGCCCTTCAAAACGACAAAGTAGAAAATAGTTTGGAATTCAGTTCCACTAATGTGTACTGAGCACCCATTTTGTGGCCGGTTCCTGGGACTTTGAACTTAAGGTGATTATAGTCAGCTTTTTCTTGAATTACTTCCTCCTCCTTCTCCTCCTCTTCCTCCTCCTCTCCTCTTCTACTTTCTCCCCTCCTCCTCCCTCTCTCCCCCTTTCCCTACCTCCTTCCCTCTCCATTTCTTTCCTCCTTTTCTCTCTCATACTCACATGCAGATATTTCAAGGTTGATACTATCCCAAAGATGTGAGACACTGCTGGTTCTGCAAAGTAAAACACACCCAGAAGAACACAGAGTAAACCTTCACAGACTATTAGTGACCAGCACCCATGTAAACGAAATAGACTCACCAACAGGCAGAGCTTTCCCTTGGGATATTCTTAGCAGTTTTCCACGGACTTTTTCAAAGTCTTTGTGTTTCATGCTGTTACTTGTAACAATGGCTACCACAATCCTGTTAGATAGGAGGCATAAATTCTCATGTTCAATAACACAGGAAGTTAGCTCTAGTTTACAAGAATTTATTACTTGTTTCACAAAGAAATAGGAAAAAAAAAATCCAGGGGCTCCCAAAACAAGCAAATGATAAATGTTTAAGGAGGAGATGCTAATTACCCAGTTTTGACCATCATATGTTACATACACGTGCGAGATCATCACATAGAATCCAGCAAACTAGGAATGTAATTTATTCCCATCTGAATTTATTCTCCAGTAAAATGGCAGTTGTTTCTGTTTCCTTTTGTGTCCAAGGAAAGGCTGTGACTGAGTTACAAGGTACAACGATGAACTAGTACAAAGAATATAATCATCTTGGATTTTACTATTTCACTCACTGGACCATCTACATCAAATCCACTTGAATCCTATAATGAATAGCAGAGAGGAAAGATTCCTTCAGTGGGGCTGTTTCTTTCCTAACATAAAATGTCATGTGTTCCCTCTTATTGACTCTCTCACACCCCTGCTTACAGCATCCAGTGTTCCCAAACTGGTTCCCTCTAGTTACTAACTTACCCCTGCCGTTCTTATTGTTGGATATCTAGTGAGCTTGGGCACTTTCAAGAGCTTTGGTTGAACTGTGTTTATCCATATGACTGACAGAGGTCTAGTATACATGGGCAACTTGCTACTGCCCAACCTTGCTTCTTTTTCAAGGGAATTTTTTTTTTCTAGGTCTTAAAAATCAATGGTGGCTTACAGTTGTCCACTTTGTTCAGAGTCATCAGAGATAGGCTCACCACCCAAAGTCCATGTGACAAGAAATTTGCCGGTGTGAGAATCAAAAAATTTAATTCAGAGATGAAAAGATCAGAAAACAGGTTAAAGATAATGGTTATTCATTATGGCTTCTGGGTCGTGTATGTCTGTGTGTCCACCCATCCCACAAGCAAAAAAGAAAAGCACTTCAAAAAATGCAGCTTTGAAGAGGGGCTCTGATTTGTTGTGGTTGAGTCTCGTCTTGCTACTGTGTATTCTGATGGAGTGTGTTCTAGAAGGAGCATTTCCCTGCAGTGCTTGAGGGGAGCAGCTGATCAGCTCAGAGGCACTTGCTGGACCCAGTGCAGAGGCCAGTGATCATTCTGTAATTGATTCAGCGTCTTGGCACATCCTCTGCCAGATCACTCATTTAGTATTGTTGTATGCATGTCATGTATGTCAGCAGACCTGGAACCACATGACCCAGGCTAGTGTCAAGCTCACAATCCTCCTGCCTCTGCCTCCAAGGTACTGAGAATGATAGTCATGCAACAGAATTCTCATGTGTTTTGTGGGCGTGCGTGTGTGCATGTGTACGTGAGTGTCACATTTTTGTGAATTTGATAAATACCCATTCCCCTTTACCTCCCACATGTTGGCACACCTCCAACCTAAAGAAGCAAATTGAACAAACTGACTAAATACGGATTTCGTTGTCTGTGTTCTTCCTGGCTTCCCTGTGTCTCTGGACCGAACGCCTTTATCGAGTTCTGAAACGTGTTGGCAATCGTCTACTGGCTTTCCTCTTCTGGGAATTCCATCTCGGCCCATGTTGCGTAGTATGATTCATCCCACTGACTTTCAAGACTCTTGACTTGATTTTTCTTCTTTCTCTTGGTAATTGGGTTTTCATGATTTCCCCCGTTTTTACTTCACCATCAGCCCTTCGCTTTGCTCTTCAGGGGAATAAGCCCATCTCCTTCTCATGGGTTTTGAATTTTAGCATTTTACTTTTTGTTCTTATTTTTAGTTGTATCTGTACAACTTTTCTGTCTTCATTCATGTCATCATGTATTTGTCCCTGTGTCCTGGAGCTTAATTGTTTTCAGTCTCATCTGATAGCACCAAGACCCTGGCATTAGAGTAAGACCCTATCTTTTTTTTTTTTTTTTAAGATTTATTTATTATATGTAAGTACACTGTAGCTGTCTTCAGACATTCAAGAAGAGGGCATCAGATCTCATTAGGGATGGTTGTGAGCCACCATGTGGTTGCTGGGATTCGAACTCAGGACCTTTGGAAGAGCAGTCAGGGCTCTTCACTGCTGAGCCATCTCGCCAGTCCAGAGACCCTGTCTTAAAACAAAACCACAACATTGAAGCTAGGGGCATAAAAGGTTTTGAGTAGTAATAAACTTCTTTGAAAGAAAGAAAAGTCCCATGGACACTCCCAACCTTGGTGGAGTGACAGACAGATGCATTGGCCATGGTAGGGCAAAGAGGGACCAGCCAAGCCTGGATGCTTCACCTAGAACTTTTCTTCTAAGCTTCTAAGCACTAGTCATATTACTGTGAACAATGGCCGGCTGTAATTCTCCAAGTGACAATAGAAGTCTTAAGGACATTTGCTAGTAGAGAAAGGAAAACAAAGACAAGCCTTGGCCATTGATCAATAGAACACAGCCCTGTATTCCTGTCCCTGGCAGAAACACTGGAGCCACAGTTGTCCATATTCACTGAAGGTATTCTTTATATGAACCACAGAGCCCTCATGGTGGTCACGTGCTTGTGTGTGTTGGTTTATTTCTTTAGAGAGCTGATCGCTGTGGTTGGTTGCACAAGGCCTTGCTCCCATGGTCCTTGTTGTCAGTCTTTGCTTGAATTTTTTTTGTTTTTTTTTTTTGTTTTTTTGTTTTTTTTCTCTTTATTAGATATTTTCTTCATTTACATTTCACATGTTATTCAGAAATTTTCCCTTATCCTCCCGCATCCCCGCCCTGCTCCCCTACCCCCCCCCCACGTAATGGCCCTGGCATTCCCCTGTTCTGGGGCATATAGAGTCTGTATGACCAAGGGGCCTCTCCTCCCATTGATGGCCAACTAGGCCATCTCCTTCCATATATGCAGCTAGAGACATGAGCGCAGGGGGAACTAGTTAGTTCATGTTATTCTTCCACCTAGAGGGTTGAAGACCCCTTCCGCTCCTTGGGTACTNTGCATTCCTGGGATGAAGCCTACTTGGTCATGATGGATGATCGTTTTGATGTGTTCTTGGATTCGGTTGGCGAGAATTTTGTTGAGTATTTTTGCATCGATATTCATAAGGGAAATTGGTCTGAAGTTCTCTATCTTTGTTGTGTCTTTATGTGGTTTAGGTATCAGAGTAATTGTGGCTTCATAGAATGAATTGGGTAATGTATGCAGTCTTGTGAGTTGCTGAATTACCGCATAGGCTACTTACCTTTTTCTTGGTGTGATTGCAGACTGAGATTTAAAGTCACCAAGCACAGCAGTGAGTACATGGTGTTGCATTAATCTGATCTGTGTTTTCTGCAGTTATTCTAGCATTATATTAAAAGTAGGTCTAGGTCTCAGTTAAACCTCAGCATTTGTATGTTTGAGCAGAGTGTGCCCTCATACGGATGTTTCCTGGTCCCAGTGAATAGGGAAAGCCCTTCAGATTATGCCCTTGGCCCTAGCAGGTCAGGCTGATGATGGTAATAGTCTTTGAAAGGTATTATTTATTCATAATTTTTTTCACAGTGGACTTTAAATTTTTCTCATCAGATAATAATAGCCATTTTTTAAAGTTCTAAACAGTCCATAGAAATGTGAAATTAAATGGATCCCATCCTGTTTTATTTCAGGGAACATGAAATATCCCCGTTGGGTGGCCATTCTGTGAATCTGAAATGCATCCTTTTCAGAACATCTAGTGAGGACCGGGAAGTTTGGGCTCAGAGGAAGTGCTCTAACCTAGAAGCTGCTCTAGTTGGAATATCTTAAAAGTGCTCTTTATTGTACTTTATACTGATTTTTAAACTTTATACAGTTCTCTGCTGCCTAACAAGGACAGTCCTAGTTTCCCATCCAGGAAAATAAGCTGGACTATCATACCCCACCTCAAATGAGGGGGGGAGAGAGAGAGACAGACAGACAGACAGATAGAAAGACAGACAGACAGACAGACAGCAAACTACCTAAGCGGCAAAGGAAAGGAGAAGTCACTCAACATGTTCCCTTCCTTCCTGTGTATACCGAGGTCCATGCATGGTACCATGTATCGTGCCTCATCACTAGTGGTGGTGATCTTCTCTACATTCTGTTTTAAGCTTGCAAATGAGTTAAAGAAGGGCACACTTAATAATGTCTTTTGTCATCCACCTCTGGGTGTATCACTGAGGCCAAGTCTTGCTCTCCCTTCCTTCTCTCTGCAAGCCTAGGACAGTCTTGCTTTAGACTGTGTGTTCTGCAAGTCTCTCCTTTTATTTATTGTGGGAATTTCTCTTAGAGCTCTGTCATGCTTTCACACAGACAGAATAGAAACATGTTTGTGATTTTTCTTGATAGTAGCTGGGATCTATGTGGAGTAGGGGGTTTTCAAAACATTGCAGCCAATATGTTTACTCTGAGTCACCAGCCATGCCGGGTGCTACAGTGTATCACTAGTCCCAAAATAGGCTGCTACAGGAGGTCAGAATGGAGCATAGATTTTCTAACACAGCATGTTAGATGAAATGATTTTGTGTACCTTGAAGTGGAAAATTCAATCAGAATTTTCCACACTTTTTAGTTAAAGCAACACTGTTATTTATTGATGAAAGGTGGACCCAGAAAAATGCAGAATCGCACACAAGGAATCTAGCATATTGTTCCTGGCCATAGTAAGTAATAATTTTTTCTCTAACAATTTAATGAAAGCTACATGAGATTTTAAAAATGTGGACTGCTTAAAATATATGGCTATATTGTCTGCTTGGGACATATGCTGGTATGTGTGGTGTGTGTTCAGATGAAATTGGAGCCCTTTAAGAAGTTTACTTTTTGTTAATAGGTGGGCTTCATGCTTGATAAATGGCAATTTCAAGTGCCTAGATAATCCATTTGGGCTTAAATAGAGCTATTTGGAAAGCACCTGAGAGTCCTATCAATAATATAAGAATGGAAGAGATTCTCTAAGCTTTCATTGAAGTAGGCTTAGAGTCTATTTAAATCTGTTACTACTTTTTAATCTGTCTTTTGGTGCACTGAATATATATATATATATATATATATATATATATATATATATATATTCATATATATTCACATACATATGTGGTATATTAGCATAATAACTTATTATGTGGCTGAATACTTGGTATTTTGAAAAGGGTTGCAGTGTCAGATTTGTGCATACATATTTAAGACAGAATAATAACAATAGGAAAAGGCTCACTGTGCTTCGCTCCATTCCTAGGCATTTTATGCCTTTCATTGAATCCTCCTAACAGGGACTGCAGTTTCCACTGATGAAAGAATGTCAGAGACAGGGTGCAGAAGTTGCCCAAAGCCATAGGCAAAACGGGGCTGGCACGCACTCTGCAGAGAAGACTCCTGAGTCTTTTAATCCACTGTACCTTGCAGCTTCTCAGAAGCTGTGCCCTTCCATATTCATCCTGGTGAACCTAAAGATGGAATGGGTTGGCATATAGGATGTAACATGTAGGATATGCATGTTTATTTCCCAATCATAAATGTGTAAAGAATTTATCAATGAGTCTTTCGAAGTCCAATTTAGCTACTATTTTTAGATTTTTTTTAAATTGATAAGCAGTTAAACTCAGTGCTATTCAGCTTGCTTTGTCTTTTTCTATTTGAAAACTGGCATTAAAAAAATTTTTTTTTAAATGGGTTCTAATTTGTTACTGTGTGTAAATGAGATGTTTGAGCGACCTTGTGGGATCTCTAACCTCAGTTCGGCTCAGATTTCTCTCACTCCAAAGTGTGTTTTCCCCCCCACTTGCTGAAATTTTTGTACAGCATCATGTGGTTTTTGTCACTGCGTTTTTAGCTGTGTTCTCTGAGAAAGGAATGCACACTCGGCGGTCCAGTTCACACCTCCAAAGCAACCCAGAGAATCCAGCACAAGGACACACACCTTTTCTTCAGAGCTGTATACATGTCAGCCAGGTATTGTCTAGTGTACTTGTTCTTTCTCTTTTTTTTGGAAAGAACCTACTAGGTGTGGTTTTATAGAAACCAGAGTGGATGCTTCCATTCAGGTATTATAGATGGCTGTGTTCATGTGGGTTAAGTGTGTAGGGATTTAGGGCTCTGAACTCTTTGTAATTTGGGTAACAACACTAAGCTGTGTTGTGAAAATAATTTTAGAGCTCAAATTTAAAGGTCTACCCCAGGCAGGGTCCTTCTGGTCACGCAAGTCACAATTTTGACTTCGAAGGGAAGATTGTGTCTTCACAGGGAGAGAACCAGAAGCCAGGTTTGGGGAAGAAGCAATTAAAACCCCCAAAGCCTTTTATTGCTTTTGATGCAAAAAAAAAAAAAGAAAAAAAAAGGCAGAAACATCCCCGCACTGAAATATTTTCTGCTAATTAACTGTCACAAATGCGATGCCATTAGGCTTAGAGTCTCTTTGGTTANCTTCAAAGTCATTAGTGCGCACTGTGAAGCTCTCCCAAATTTATTTTAGGGAAAGGAAACAAATTGACAGATCTGTAATCAATGTTTCCAAGACTTGCTTCTGATGGGACCTAGGCCTGGTTTACAGACTCTGTGTCCGTCCTCTCTGGGAAAGATGGAGCTGCCCTCACTGGAGGCGTCTGGGTTATCTTGACATTGACCGTGCATTAGGGCCCACAGGGAAGGACTCTGGATTCCCACCAGGAATGTACTTAGCTGCAAAGAACAGAAAATGAGCCACTTAAATGGAGATTTCTTTTTCACACTTGGAAATGTTTGTGGCAGAATGTCCACAGTGACAGCATCATTAAGACAGCATCATTCAGAACAGGGCTCCTTTGGTCTTCTCTCCACTGTCCTTAATATAATGCTTTGGGCATTGGGAAAATCATCATATAGTTCCCTTCCCTTCCCTTTCCTTCCTTTCCCTTCTCCACCCCATCTTGTTTTGTTTTTCAAGATAGGGTTTCTCTTTGTAACTATAGCTGTCTTGAGACTCACTCTGTAGATCAGGCTAGCCCCAAACTCAGAGAGATCCTCTTACCTCTGCCTCCCAAGTGCTGGGATTAAAGACATTAACCACCACCACCACCCAGCATAGAATTTTCTAAGACTCAACTGCCCTATTTGGAAAATACTAGTAATGTTACCATGCTACAAGGTGTTGGTAAGGCTTCCAGGCAGCCAGTGAGAGCACACACCGTAGCAGCCATGGTAGCATCGTTTTTGCTAGTGGTGCTAGGATGATGATGTGAAGTAGAAGACAGGGCATCTATCTTTTTCAGAGGTCCCATTTCTAGCATGCTTCCAGCTTTACACTGGAGAAAACACTAAAAATAAAGAGAAGAAAACAAAACAAAACAAAAAACTCAAGGTCTGAATGCTGAAGAGATAGCTCAACAGGGCTTGAGTTGGCTTTCTAGCACCCGCATAGGGGGACAGACTTACAACCATCTGAAATTCGAGCTCCAAGGGGGTCTGCTACTTCTAGGTTCTGAGTACACTTACACTCATGTGTATATAACCACACATACACACAATATACACACATGTACACATACACACATACCACATACATCCACACACATCCACACCACACATACACAAACACACTCTCTCTGTCTCCCTCTCTCTATACACACACACACATACACACACACACACACACACACACATATATACATATATATATCACACATCATATACACGCCCCACCCCCACATACACTATATATATATACATATATATACATATATACATATACATATATATATACATATATACATACACACACCACATACACCATATACATCCACATGCACATTCACACACACACACCACATACATATATACATATCTCATACACACACCTAGATACCACACACACCGCATATAAATACACACACTCACTTAGAAATAAAATAAGTCTTTAAAAATAACATTAAAATGTCAGATTCTTTACTCTGTCACAAACAGGATCTATTACTTCCTTGGTGAAATACATCCAAGTCAATTGTTTATGTTACTGAGCCATCTCTTTACAATAAATTTCAGCACTGTTAGAGGCTTACATTCACATTATCGATTATTTGAATATGTGAGCCATTAATCTCCATGGCTTGCATCCATTTTGCATGTATATTTTGTGTCGTCTTTTGCATTTAGATAGAGAGGAATAGCCTGAAGAAAGTAGACTTGTGGGTATTAGCTTCATTTAGTTTTTCAAGTGTTCCCTTGAGCTGATCTGACAATAAATTTCTACACTAAGATATGCCTTCAGAACAATGACGGCTTGGATAAACAGTGAGGTATGCTTAGTAAATAAAAATGATTCATCTCATCCGAGCAAACGTCCCGTCCCTAGTCGGACACTCTCATCCTACCCTGTTTCCTGGTTCGATAAAAAGCCTTTTGCCCTTCGTATTAAGGTTGTCTGTAATTTTAATGGGATCCTTGAATTAGTATCTGATTTTTAAAAATTGGTTCATAAAAGGATATTGACTCTTTACATTAGGGACAGTTGTGTTGGTTATACGCAAACTAGTCTCTCCTGATGGGGCTTGGAAGCCAGTGTCAAGAAAACTCTCCTGAAGTCTGATGGGGAGATACAGCTGTCTAAAAAGTGACCACGCTGACTAATAATTCACTGTGGGCGGGACAGTGATTTGCATTTGAATAAATGAGATTGTGAAGGGGAGAGAGATGTTCTGCCTGACAGGGTTTTTCCGAATTGCTTGCTCTCCTTCCCTGGCATCGACGTTCACTTCTTTCCCTGGGCATTTTCCTGGGAAACGAGAAGACGTTGAAATCAAATAAGGCTTTTGAACACTTGAAGATGCTTGCCATGGCGCTGATGAAGAATTCTATAGATTTATAATGATTCTAAGAGGTGTCTCATATCCACTATATTAACTCTCTTCTTAGAAGCTTATGAACATTGTAGCTTTTATTGATTCCAGAGAATTGGACCCAACAGTAAACAATAAAAGTCAATGGTAACTTTCTTCCCATAGAGGGGTTTGCAGATCAATATTTTGAATTTACTGTAATTTGCTGGTAATAAATGGGAGAACGGAAAGCATTGGAAGGCCCTGTGGGGGCACAGCTGTGCAGTGCGGCCATTTTATCATCTCAGCTTACTGTGGGTCATGGGCTTGCCCCAAGACCAAGACACATAGTTGAGTGGCAGGGTTGATATGCTTATTTATCAGAAGGCTTCATGAGTGTGTTCTAATGACAGAAAGAGAAGTCAGACCTTGTTCACAGTGACCTTAATTTTATACAGATGCTGAAGGAACTTCCAATTTGCTTTGTCTTAAAGGCAATTAGGTTCAGCATCTTGTGTTGGCGTTTGATGTCCAGACAGAAGGCTGTCCCTCTTAATAGAAGAGTTGAATGTGTCTCTGCTGGATCCTTTGACAAAGCACAGCCAAGTTCAGGATGACAGATTGGAGGTGTCTGGACGGTTCCTCATGAACTTGAGCTACATTATCTAGGCCCCTTTTGTCCTGCCTGCCTTCCTCATTGAATAATATATTTGGGTAGAAAACACTGGTGCCTAGGGTTTGGGGAGCTGTCAGAACTGAGTGTCACAAGAACGCTGTGTGGTTCCAAGTGTGCCATGGTGATAAGAGTCTCGTTTTGGGAGGTAGAACAGGTCCTTTGGGACACTCTGTGGCATCACCTTGGGTTGAAAGCTGTGGCATTAAGTTTGTCTTTTTTATAGATGATTGATTTATGTTTCTTTTGTTTGTGTGTTATATGCCCCTCTGTGTGCATGTGTGTGCATGTGCATGTGTTATGGTCTTATGGAATCTGGAGCTAGCCTCAGATGATGTTCTTTGGACACCAAACATATTTTTTTTCTTTTTTAAAATTTTATTTATTTATTTTATTTTTACTTTTTTTTTTTTTTCTTAAGAGAAGACCTCTCATTTTTTCATTGGCCTGGAATGTGCCAGGAACCTATGCTGATTGGTCAGTGAGCCCTGGAGCTTTATCTCCGTCTCTACCTGTTCAGGCCTAGGATTATAAGTATTTCATACCTGGGTTTGTTTGTTTGTTTGTTTTTCATGAGTTCTGAGGACTGAGCTCAAGTCTTTGTGCTTCAATAAGCCATCTCCTCAACACAATAAATATAATTGTCAAGCCTTAACCCCAATAGATCTGAGGTTTTTTTTTTTTTTTTTCCTATTGTAGTTTCTTTTGAAAACAAAAACAAAAACCTAGAATTTTCAATATGACCTAAACTAGTTTCTTTAACTTCAAAACACAAAACAAATTTTCCTTAGGAAAAGTTCTTTTGTTCTTGGGGAAAGTGAGCAACCCCAGACCCCAATATGACTGTGGGCTAGAAGCTGTTAATCCTTGGGGAGCACGGGCACATTGCTCGGTACACTGTGGACACTCAGTGAAAGACGGCTCTTAGTTCCATATGTCTCAAACCCCCACAGAGAGCTGTGCGAACTCAGACGTGCAGTGGACATCTCTTTGGTAATACTGAGAACACACATGTCTTATTCCCAGGCTTGATGTTCTGACACCAGGGGCATAATGTGCTAGGAAGTCTCCCAAGCCCCAGTAATGGGCTGGAAAGGAAACCTGTCTTACTTGCTCATTTACTTAGGGTTAGCTGATTATCTGGCTTGTTATGCCTCTTCTGCTGGAGAAAAGTCCGTGTTAAAAGTAACGTGCTCACAGGACTGCACTTCAAATAAAATGTCTGTAAAAAAAAAAAAAAACAATTTAGTGTGAAATTTGCTTAGAAGAAGCTGTCCAAGTCAGTTGTGCCTCATTGTGGAGAGATGTAAGTGGCAGGTGTTAGCTTCTCTGAAACCCCTTGGAAGGTGATGTGAGGGGAAACTGGGACAAATTCAACCAGCTGTGACCTGGTGAGGAAAGACACTTACAGTTCCCAGAATTGAACAGGTATGAGATTTGGGTCATACTAGGACCTTTGGCTTCATTGGTGAAACAGGAATAATGGTGATGATTAAATGAGCCAATATTTGTCATCACACAGTTAAACGTCAGAGTCCATCACTAAATCTGTGTTGTGGGTGAGTTTAGTATAGACACACAATCCCTACCATTTCCATGAAAAGTGTGGAGTGGAAAGGGGGTTTGTCATGATGGATGCTAACTTTCCCTACAAGCCTGGCACCCTGGCATGGCAGCTTTACCCATGGTCCTGTACTCTGGAACCCTCTTGCTAACCATGTTTTACTGTTCCCTTGCCCATTTCACATTTCCACCCATTCCCTTCTGAAAGCCCTCTGTGCTTTTAGCATCCCAGTCCCCTTCCCTCATCTCCAGTTAGTACCCTGTCCTTGCCCATCATGGTTCTGACTTTCTCAGAAGCCAAGCATGTCTTCTCAAACCCCTGAGAGGCCGTGTGCTCAGTCCTGTGTTCAGCCTACCTCTCTGCATTCTGCGTCTCTCTCCCTCATCCTTGGTCCTGGTACTCAGCCATGCTCCCAGGATGCTAGAGTAGGCCTCTAAGACCTTTCCCATTCGTTGGCTGTCTGTGAGCCATGCAATGCCTTAATGCTGGAGTGAAGCTTTTCTATCATGTCACCTGGCCCTGTTCTCTTGCTGAAGTGCTCCATGGTGTCCCCATTGCCTACAGGAGAAGCGCAGGCTCTTTGAACACAGCCCGTGTGTGATATGGATGCATCCTTGCCTGTGCGCTCTGTCCTATTGAGTTTCCTTTCTTCTCTACTTCCCAGCCTTTCTAAGGGTTTGCCCCAACCCATCCTGCACCCCACTTTCCCTCCCTACAGTGCTCGCCCACCCTGCCCTGAAGCTGCCTGGCCAGTGCCCAAACCTTACAGTAGTAGGAGCAGGCACAAGCAGAGCATGTGTCACTTGGGAACTTTTAAATTATAAAAGCAAAACACAACTGGTTGAAGCGACACCGGGTGTCTTCAGTTCCCATGTCCTAAAAGTCTGGAGATACACAAGACTGGATCCATTGCTCTCCATCCTCCCCATCCAGCTTTGGTGCCTACCGCCAGCTTCCTACCCCTTGGATGAGGCGTATGAGGCTCTTTTCCCCAAGCAAGCATCACTTCTCATCTGCTTTGCCCAGCTTGGGCATGACCCAGGAGAGTAAGCTCTGTTACTTGCTTCACTAGTTCAGCTTCTCCTGGTGCAGTCTTCTCAACCTTACTACTGCTGTGAGCCTTTACTATAGCTCCTTATGTTGTGGGGACCCTCCAACCATAAACGGATTTTCATTGTTACTTCATAACTTTAATTTTGATACTGTATCTGTGTTTTTAAATGGTCTTAAGCAACCCCTATAAAGGAATCATTTGACACCCCCCCCCCCGAAGGAGTTGCGACCCTCCGCAGGTTGACAACCATTGTTCTCCAGGCTAAGGCTTGTATTGGGTCCTTCACAAGTTGCTGTTGTGCATAGCAGTGGTCTGTGGGCAAGAAACAGTGCTGGCCTTCCTCAAAGGAAGCCCAGCATCCCCATCCTTTGCTGTTGAATATATTGAAGAATCCTCCTCCATCCCAGGCCTTTCACACCGCATTTTCCACTGAGTGAAGTCCTTTATCCCCAGAGCTGGCATGGTCTCTGCCATGTCAACCTTTACTAAAAAGTGTGTGATTGAATAAAGAAAACCCATTTCGCTTGCTTTAATCCCCAAATGTGCCCTTGTCTTCACCCTT
This sequence comes from Mus minutoides, assembly GCA_902729485.2. Taxonomy (NCBI): domain Eukaryota; kingdom Metazoa; phylum Chordata; class Mammalia; order Rodentia; family Muridae; genus Mus; species Mus minutoides. The sequence continues at coordinate 382,252 of LR749681.1, read as the reverse complement.
GGCAGAAGATTTTTTGCCTTCTCAGTAACTGAATTTATAGAACCTCAAGTGAATAACTTCAGTTTTGCTTTTAAAATGTGTCTGTTTCAGTCTCGCTAGGGGCTAAGCTGGTGTCCACATTGTCCTTCTCATCTTGACATTATCACTGACAAACCTCCTTCGATTGTACTCTCATCAGTCCTCATCTCTCAGCCTCTCATGTCAACTCTCTGTGTTTCCCTGAAAGGTTCGTGTCTTGAATGCTTGACCGTGGGCATGTCATATGGACAGGAGACCTTTATGAGGTAGAACCTACTGGGAAGTAATTAGGTTATCAGAGATGCCGTTTTCACAGGAGATAAGGGTGTATTCAGAATGGTGTGACCATATGTAGGATGCCATCTGTAACAGGGTTTTCTGCATTTCTTATGGGACCTTAGGTTCTACTGGGGTGAAAGGAAAAGAAAAAGAAAAAGAAAAAGAAAAAGAAAAGAAAAGAAAAGAAAAGAAAGAGAAAGAAAAGACAGAGAAGGAGATGGGGGGAGAAGAGGAGAGGGGAGAGGAGAGACGAGATGAGATGAGACGAGAAGAGACGAGAAGAGAAGTATCCTGGCCCCTGAATCCCTCTGGTTTTCTAGTTTACCATGAACTCTATTCTGCACACGCTCTATATACTGTGACCATTCACCATGAGGCCAAGAGATGTTCTCACTTGGATCTCCAGCCTCAAACTGTGAGCTGCACAAACTTCTTATGTTAAAGAATTACTCAGCCTTAGGTACTTTGTTACTAACATCATCTTATTTTCACAGTGGATAGATGGGGGGGGGGGTGATATTGGATAATGGTGCTGCTGATAGTGATGATGATGATGATATCACAAAGTGTGTGTGTGTGTGTGTGTGTGTGTGTGTGTGTGTGCATGTTACATGCATGTGGTTTGTGGATGGGTATATGTGCACCTATACATGTGAGCTGAGGCAGAAGAGGACATTGGGTGTCCTGTTCTGTCACCACCCTTATCTCTGGAAACTGTCTCTCATTGAGCCTGGAGCTAGGCTAGCAGCCAACAAATCCCAATGATTCTACTGTCCCCACCCCCACAGTACTTGGGATGCAGATGTGTGTGGCCACACCTGGCTTTTTAGGGGAATGCTGGGGACCTGAACTCTCAGGTTCTTGTGCTTATATAGCAAATATTGATACCCAAACAAGTATCTCCCAGCCCTTATTTCAATACTATTATCTTATGAGCTTGCTCTAGTCAATTGCTAGTTTCCTGTGGACTTTCACTGGGGACGCTTGGTAACCTGTCCAGATAGTCAATGGTTTTACGATTTTAGGCAAAGAAAGAAAAATTAATCCTGCAAGAAATGGGGGCCTGCTTTGGTATCCTGTACTCACTTCTTATCTCACCACTTTGGTCTTGGTATCTCAGCTGTTCTTTCTCTGTGCAGAAAACCATAAGCTTTCAAGGGCAGTTTCCTGAAGCCATTAAGGGTTTGTTTGTTTGAGAACCAAGTTTGCCCTCTGCTCTTTTTCATCAGCAAAATACTATGTGAGATCCAGATCTTTGATACAAGCCTTTCTGTCCTCTGCCTCTACCTTTGGCCTCTTGGTGACAGAGTCAGGTGGCCAGGACATTCCTTCAGGAGAGCTGGCCTCTGGATGATCCCACCCCTGGTTGCTTTCCCGTGGTGTTCTACAGTGAGCATTCTGTTGTAGAACAGTGCTGCGGTGCATGGGGTGGTATAGGTCGTTCACCCATATCACTTCCCACCTCCACAGGAAATACCATCACATCTTAGCCCTGTCTGCTCAAATGACAGCCTAGGAAATTACTATTCCCTAAAAGGGAAAAAAAATTCTTAAGGTAAAGAGTTTATGCAAACCAGTAGTCTTTAAAGGGATTTGAATTAACGAACCTCTAATAAACAGTTGCTGCAAACAGTGTTTCCTCCCTCTCTGGCTCTCTAGGGGTCACACTTAGGCACCTGCTTTCTTTAAAGCTCCCTAGGTGACATTAACTTGTAGTCAGGTTTCACAATCTCTACTTCAGTCACATCGACCAATGCTTGGGACTTCTGCTTGAGCTGAGTTATGTCTCCCTGTTATTTTCTCCCCCAGTTAGCATTTACACATCCAGGTTAGACTACACAATCTTTTTATTTTTAATTTTTTATTGGTTATTTTATTTATTTACATTTCAAATGTTATCCCCCTTCTTGGTTTCCCCTCCACAAACCCCTTATCCCACTCCTCTCTCCCCTGCTTCTATAAGGGTGCTCTTTACCCACCCACTCACTCCCACCTCACTGCCCTAGCATTCCTCTACACCTGGGCATCAAGCCTTTACAGGAATAAAGGTCTCCCCTTCCATTGATGCCAGATAAGGCCACCCTCTGCTACATATGCAGCTGGAGCCACGGGTCCCTCCATGTGTATTATTTGGTTGGTGGTTTATTAAGAGTCTGGATCTGTTTCCGAGTAGCCTCTTCTCTTCTCTTCTCTTCTCTTCTCTTCTCTTCTCTTCTCTTCTCTTCTCTTCTCTTCTCTTCTCTTGATTTTTTTTTGTTTGTTTGTTTTCGTTTTTTGAGACAGGGTTTCTCTGTGTAGCCCTGACTATCCTGGAACTCACTCTGTAGACCAGGCTGGCCATGAACTCAGAAATCTGCCTGCCTCTGCATCCCGAGTGCTGGGATTAAAGGCATGCACCACCACGGCCTGGCTCTGAATAGCCTTTAAATTGGTTTTATTTTGTTCTGTTCTCCACCTCATATGGTTCCCATCCATGGCCAGATATGCCCCTACTATGCATACCCTGGCTCTTTGAACTCCCTGAGTAGGGAGAGAGTGGCGAGAAGATAAAATGCCAGTGTCTAGGCGAAGAGCTGACGTGAAGCAAGGACCGTTTGACCTGCTCCTTTCTGGAAAGTACTTGAAGGTAGTTCTGGTTTCTGCCCTTTCATTTTCAGGTATTAGGGGTGGCAAGCTGCACAGTCTCCATCTTGGAGGACTTCCTCGTGCATGAATTTGGTGGCCTTTGCCTTACTCTTTGTGCTCATGAGGGAAGCTCATCTCTTCTGATTGCTCGGTTGGCAGCTGGATGAAGAGACCCAGAAGTGACCACCTGACTTAGGAACCTGCCAGGAGCCATGTGATAAAGACTGGGAGACAGTTAAAAATACAACCTGTAGGAGATGCTCTCTGACGTGGTTCCCTTTCAAGGTGCACAAGGACTTTAATTTCCTGGTTCCAGCCTGGTTTCTGACCCTGTCTTCCCAGTTGTCTTTTTGCCATAGAAAGTGCTGGTTTAGGCCCACAAAATAAAGTCAGCCTGCTTCAGTTTCTGTTGCATTGAGGAGACCCAGCCTCTTCTCCTGCTCCTTAGCACAGGCAGCAGATCCTTGCAGGAATGCTTCTCTGTGGTCTGTGTCCTGGCTATTTCATCTTCTTCTTTCAACTCTTCTCTCTTGCCTACACCGTAGGCTCATTGCTCTCCATACCATCTTATATGCCGAGGATTCCAGTCTCTCTGTAGCCCCAGCCCCTTTCTAAAACCCATATTCATATTTGTATCAGTGCAGACGTTTCAGGATGATAGTCACATATGTACAGTCTTGATGTTACACGTTCCTGCCGAGCTGCTGTTCCACGAAACGCCCAAAATACTTCAGGTTACTAATTGTGACGTCTTTGTGAGTTTTCTTTATGTTCTTTGTCCCACACCTTGCTCTTTAATACAGCATAGATGGACACATTCTTCCTTGCAAGCAATTTTCCCCCCACTTGAGGCTGAGGCTGGCTGGTAAAGGCTCACACACACACTTGCTGGATTTCTCTTATCCTGAACTCTGCATGAATTTTCTTCTTAAATGTGAGAAAATATTTTTTAATATCTTCAGTCCCTCTGCTTAGTCTGTCTTTTGTTTTGTTTTGCTTTTGGTATTTGTTTTTGTTTTTGGGTTTTTTGTTTGTTTGTTTTGTTTTGGGGTATTTTTTTTAAGATAGGGCTCTTGCTATATATAGCCCAGAGTGACTTCCATTTCTTGGGGTCAAGAAATCCTCCTGCCTCAGCCTTTTTAGTGCTGGGGTTATGTGCGAGCACACTGTGCAAGGCCATGATCAGTCTTACTGAGAGATCTCAAGAAAAAGACAAGTCTCAGAAAAAAATTACTTAATACTTCCTACTAGTTTTCAGGGTAACTAACATTCTTAGAAATGGAACAAAGAGTATATTAAGGAAATAATGATAAATAGCAGTCTAAAATATACTAAGCCACTGAGAACAAATATATTGGCTCACGGCCTATAGTACCAGCACTTGAAAGACTGAGTGAGGCAGGCCACTGCCAATCTGCGCTACAACCTGAGACCCTGTTTCAAAACAAAAACACAAACTAAAACAACAAAACAATAACAACCTCCCCCAATCAATCAATCAATCAATAGAACAAAGTCACAGAGCAATCAGTATCTATGAAAATACTTTAATCTTCTTAAATATGTTCTCAATCTGGAAATAACTAATGAGCATATTTAGTTCATATAAATCCTTCTTGCCTGCCCCTTCATTTCCTTTGCATCCCGTTCCCTGACCCACCTCCAGTTTTTACCTAATACAGCCTTTAACACATATGCCCTATATACCAAATGCTAGCTTTGGTTTATGACCTGGGCCAACACACACATCTTACCTAATTATCTAAGTATGCATTAGTGACCTTATCCCGACAGTAAGGGAAGCAAATGAAGACACACACGTGGAGCACCATCGGGGCACAGGCAGTAAAATGCCCCGATGCTGTTCACTTGTGTCTGACCTGTGCTGATTTATTAGCATGTGGTCTCCATACGTTAGGGCAGGAGCCAGCGACTGCTCGGCTGCCTGCAATCGCTAACCCCCTGGTATTTGCAGACTCAGGCTGCTACTGTTCACAAGGTCTTGGCCACGGCACATTCGTTTCTCTCACTTTATTACCATCACATCTGATTCCAATTTGCTACCAAATTGAGTTTCCCATCCTGAGCCTGACATTCAAGCCGTCAGGTGGATTAGCTCCTTCAGCTTGGTTAGTATGGTGGCTCCAGGTCAGCTGACAGTGGCCCCATTAAATGTCCTCTGCTCCTCATCCTGGGAGCTCAGGTGCCATCCTGTGGTGCAGGGGAGTTGCGTGAGCCACTGTAACCTTTCTCCTTATTTAGAACTCGTAATTCTAGGCCTACTGGAAAGGCTTCTGATTAAAAACAGAGTTGGTTCTTATCCCCTTATCTTGACTTTTCAGCAGCTTTTACAGAGAGCAAAACAACCAGGGGTTGTTTGAAGGATTGTGATTGATTGAGCCCTCCGTTCCCCACTTGGCCTTTCCCGCTTCTGTCTTCCGAGTTCTCTGTTTGCATGTTTAGTTGATACAGCATCGGATTTATTACTCGCTTGTTCGTACTAATAATGCCTCTGGTATCATCTATGCTGCCGTCTGATCAAGTTTCTGCCAGAGCAGGGGTAACCTTTTAGGCCTTTGGGTGAACAAGGGGTGTCAGTTCTTTCCCAAAAGACATAATCTAATGAGTTATGACTTTAAGGAAATCGTTAAAAAAAAGGCCAAATATAAAACTAATTTCTGATGTCTACTTAATCAAAGATTCATATACAGAAATTTTTTCATTGGTTTTCTGTGTGCATTTCAGCTCCTGATGAGACTCTCCTGGTTAAAGACTGTCATCTTGTTATCAGCAGATAAAGGTGCATTTCTGTTTTAGATCAGGAAGCCAGCTTCAGCAAGCAGTGTAATATGTTGGCAGATAATCAAAGATTCAAGGGGGAAAATGTAAAAACAAACAGAAAGAAAATGTTCGCTCTGGGGGGAGGAGGGTGCTTCATTTGTTAAATTACTGATTGTTCTAACCCAGCACTAACCAGTGATACATTACGGTAACTCCGTATGGGAACGTATTTATAAGTTAGCAGGGAGGTCTCTATGTCTAAAGCCCTTGCCACACATCGTCCTTGCCCCTCCTCGGCTGCTCTCAAGGCCGTTTTCTGTAAGCTGTGCTAGAGTAAATTGCACTGTTCAGAAGTGATGTCTGAGGCCATTGCCCATGACAAACATTCAGGATCCAACAAAAATAGAGGGCAGGCAAGGTGAGTGTGGAGCGGGGGATGGGGTGGGGGTGGGGACACCTTTCCAAAGAAGATGCTCCATGGCTTGGGCTTCTGAGAAACACCAAAAGTGAGCCCTCTGGGGATGAATGGCCAAATTCAGACTCTTCAGAATTTGTAGTGTATTGAATTTTAAGTCGGCCGGGGACTCATGGCTCCCAGTTCTTTAATTACTGACATCAAGTAATCCATCAGGAGTGGGGTCTGTAGAAGGTCTGCAGTGGATGGACTATGTCTGAGTCGGGATTTTGTGTGTGGTTCGTTTGCTTACTTGGCTGGTTGTGAAGGGTGTTGTTGTTGTTTTCTTGTCTCTCCGTGATTCTGCAGATAATGATCTTAATTTGAGGTAAGTGTGAGAGCCTACTTCAGAACTATAAACACTCTGGTAATTGTGGCTGCCTGGTTACCTTTTAGAGGTTCATTAACCTACTTTTCAATTCCTAAGAAAGAAATGCCACTTGTTTTGAGAAGTAACTTCAGAAGAAAAGCCAGTTGCAGGCTCCCTTTCAAATAAGAGAGTATGATGTTTGGTGTGGTGTGTTTTACCTGAATGTGTTTCCTTGGAGGATAAGTTGGCCCGACTTAGTAATGTAATTGCCCTTTCTTTTCACCTTTCACTTCATTATAATGCTCCAGAATCTCTCCTCTGTCTGTCTATTGCTGATCTACATAGGTCCCCTGGTCTTTCAGATGTCCCTCAGTCATAGGACAGTGCCACTCAGCTCAGTATTTCAATCAAGTGGCCTTGAGCAGATTGAAAGGTTTTAGGCTTTCAAATCAGATCAGCTGTTACGGTATAATTTTCCCCTTCAGACCTCTTTTCCACAGCAAGAGAGGTGTTGGGAGGGATCCAACATAAAATTATGTCACCCAAGTCTTTGGTGTCTTGACAAGGCCAAATCAAGTCTGATAATGTCTATTGATAATACTTAGTGTTCCAGTGACTTTGGCTGGTATGGCATCTCCCATGTGTGTTTTCTCTTTTCTTTTGCAGAAGGAGCTGAGCCTCCCCCGAAGAGGAAGTCTGTAAGTACAAGGACTCTCTTTCTTCAATCTCTTTTTGCCTTGTGTATAATGTGGTCATTACTGGTGATTGTAACGTGGTCGTTTGATGGCGATGGAAAGATCAATGAATCAACAGACAACATGAATTTATTTATAAAAGGCAAAGAGTAATGATCTCATCGTAATTTGCTGGATCTGTGTGTGAGCGCTGAAAACTCTGACTAACTCCTAGGAGGAACTTCGGTTTTAAAAATTCAGTTATATAGCCAAGCAAAAATGTGATTTGATCTGCAACTAACACAAAGTACCCTGAGTCAGGAGTTAGTGTGTTTCCAGATATTCCTGAAATCTGTGGTTGTTCTTTGTTACAGATGTTTTGACACTTGAATGGATGAAGTCTTTGAGTAAGCTACACTTCTTGCTGTGAGATACACTCTTGTTGAAAGGAGGATGCCCATGACACTCTTGTAGTAAAATGACAGATTTGCAGACCTTGACTTGATTCTTTGTAGTATGTTTCCACCTCTCATTTTAAAGGCCAACTCTATACTTGTGCAGATCATAGTTTTATTCACTAGCCATTTCCAGCGTGAACTTGTTCTTTAAGACTTTACTACCTGTAGGATAGCTTTCTTACCATTAGCACTATAGAAGGGCTGAATTTGAACTTTTGGGATTTTCTATCAGGTTTGTGTTGAAGTCTGTGGTACAGTTTCTCTTAAAATAGGGTATTTAAGATAAGACTGGCTAATCTCACTGTGGATGAATAAAAACCAATATGTTGACTCTCTTCATCTTTTGATGAAACCTAAATAATTTGTGAACTTTTTTTGTTGTTTGCTTTTATTTGTTTGGTTAGGTTTTGAGACACAGTTTCTCTATGTAGCTTCAAGTATCCCGGGCTGTCTAGACCATTTTATGTCTTAGACCGCCAGGTGGACAGTTGATGACTTTTGCCTCAGCTGACTCCAGCTCCTAGCCGCCCTTGCTAGCTGGAGATGAACTTCCCATCCTTCATTCGGAAGTGGCCCTAGGATTCAGTGCTTTCCCTTCCTGTGTCACGGTTAGGAAGGACCCTGTTCCCCAAACTCAAACTTGTGATATATTTCTCATCACAATGAGAAAGCAGAAGTGAGAAAACTAGAAAAACTACATGAACCCCCTTTGCAGGCAAGGAGACCTATTTTCTCTATACTTTTTTCTCTGATACTTCATTTGAAAATCTTAGAAATTTGGACAGATTTTGTTTTAGCCCTTCTAGTAATTCTCCACAGCTTTGTTAGTATATTTCCAATAACTATCAAAAGCTCGCTCACATTAAGCAATTAAATGTTTCATACCTGTTTAAGAGCTAAATGTTAAAGAAAAAAAGGGCTAAATGTTACTTTTACAGTGAGGTCTGAGTTCTGTTAATTTTAGCTGATAGCCGTGAATCGATGTGAAAAGGGAGAAAATACATACATTCCTTCACTTGAGAAAAATAAAATCATTTAAAAAAAAAAGATAATGAAATAAATGTATTTGGAGCCTGAGTCTTGAATTATTAAGAGCATTTATGGTCCCTTCCGTAATAAAAACCAATTGATTTATTGGGTGGCAGAATGAAACAGGTGGGGCAGGTTAGCACAAGGCCTCTGATTTCAGTGAATTTTGTGAAAATTAATATTTTCAAATGAATCAGCCCCCAAATAAACACAGTTTTATATTGACTACAGTCACCCTCAAAGAATGAACAGTGTCTGAAACTATAGCTGTTTAGGACCCCACAGTCTTCACCATCCTCAGTGAATGCCACACAGACGTCCAGGATTATTCTCTGCATGCACGGTCCTTTATGACACTAAGAAAAAGAAATGCATTTAAAAACAGTGGCAGGTTCATTTTAACACAGACCTAATGGAAGAAGACAGCATAGCTTTGTGAGGTGCTGGCTTCAGCCAGTGTCACAGTATATGATTGTTCTGTTAGCACTTTCTCACCTTGTGTGCTGTGAAAAAGTCTCCTAGCAAATGCTTTCAACTCAGGTGCTCCTCCGCAGGAAGACTGGGCCATCTCTCCAGCCCCCTGCTGTTGGGTTGAGTCTTCTTACTTTCCAGGTTAGCATGGAGCATCTACACCTTGCTCCCAAGGCCACAAGACAGAGCTTGTCAGAGGGGCAGTGCCTCAGAGGGAGTCACTTTGGCTTGATGTGTCTGCTGCTTCTAATTTGTGCATCTTGAAGTTTTTATTTTAGAATTGCATTTCCGTTGCTTTGAAACTTATAGAATCTGTGAGCCTTGTTTGAGTTTTGTTTTGAATATGCTAAAAATAACTTTTATATGTGCAGTCCAAAAACCACACATATGCCACTCTTAAAAATAAAATTTTTATAAATAAAAAAAAAAGAAAAATATGCTTTCTTGTGATTGAGAGATTATAAAAGCCAACAATTTCTAGACAATCTTATTTAGTTTTCTAATTTTTGCAGTCATTTTGAAGGGCACTCGCATGAAGACTGTATGGTTTTATATAAAGTTTAAAAAGGTGCCAGAATTGATGAAGACCTTTATTCTGTAGTGCAAAGAGCAAGAGGCAAGAAAAGCCAAGGGACCTGCCTTCTAGGCAAGATGTTACTGGATAAAATGTGACCTCAGCTAAGTTTCCCCTGAGGCTTTCCAGTACTCTAATCTTCTTTAAGGCCTCAAATCTTATCTCTGTGCCAGCTTGCTGTATTAGGTGGATTTTAGCTTCGCTTTTCCATTCAACGAAGGCTTTGGATCTCTGATTCTCTCAGAGCGGTCTTTTTCCTTCCGTTTCTTTGGAGCTTAAGTTACCACATTCCCTGTTCCATCTCTCCTCGCAGTCTATTAGAATCATGGTATTGTTATAGCTATGCAGAGGGGTACTATATAGAAGGTTAACTCTCTAAACAAATATGTTGATGAACAAGTCCCAGAGAGAGGGCAACACTTCCATTGTGAAATGTAAAATATGTAACCAAATCGTGCTGTTTCTGAACAGCCTCACCATAGAAGTGTGAAGGATGCATGGGGAGCAGCTTTGTGTGAAAAGTTGCTCCTATAGAAAATGACAGAGATGTCATTCATGTGGTTCTTATAGGGAGGAGCTTCGTGTATCATTAATGTGGCTGTGGTGCTAAGTACACAGGCATATATAGAAGATATTACATCTTCTATGACTTAACTTTCTTGAGTGTATGAAATTACAATTCAGGCTTTGAACCAAACCCTTACCTAGGGGTAAAAATAGCTTAAATAGATATTTTAAGACTCTATTTCAAATATGAGGGTGGATCATAACTGTATTTTGTTTCTTGATAGTCTTTTGATCTCTTGATGAAGATTGCCACAAAATGACTGCAGTTTTATAATACTTGAAAGGCCCCTGTGTTGGACACTATCGGCTAATGCCAGAATGTACACTAAATTGTGTGCCTAGGTTTCAGGATTCTAAAGACTGCTTCTGATATGCTGCCAGCAGGTAGGCAAGGAGGAGAAATGAAATCATTGTGTTTACGGTGATGAATTATAACTTTGAGCTTCAGAACTTGATTCTGGCTGTTCTCCCTGTCAAGCAGGGTGCCTGGTACAGGAATATCTCCAGTACGCTGTTTATGGAATAGACACAAGGCTGCCTTCCACTAGTCAGGTAGCCCCTTACAGAATACACATATTGGGCTGGATCTCTAGCCCCCTTCATCAAGCCTGACTGCTGGGATAGAGATCCTCTGGCACAGAGGCAGATTCCACATCCTTGCTGTCATCAAGACAGCCTGGGACACACACACTCTCCTGACATGATTTTTATTTGGCTGGTCACCTCTCTCTCTGTTGGCATTGCTGGTCTCCTACTAAGGACTTGCCTGGCATTTAAAAATAGACAGCTGTCCCTAGGGAGCTTGTTTTTAGGCAAAGAAAGTAGAAAAAGTGTAAAAGGCAAAGATCTGAACTGATGGACAGTAGGAAGAAAAGCTGGGCATCTCTGACAGCTACCACTTATTCTAAAAGGCCCCTTTGTGCTTTGTTAATTACCTAAATAAACAGCTCCCCAGGACAGAGGCTTTTAATTTATTTTATTTATATTTATAGAATCCCCTAGAGTGCCTCTGTAGTGTTTATGCCTTGGTGAGAAGAGCAGGAACTTGGCTAGAGCCAGTTCTCCCCACCCCCTCCCCTCCAACTTTTTAAAACGGGCTTTCACATTTTTCAAAAAAGCAAGTGAAAACTGTACTGTCTATTCTTAGCAATGGGTTCTCCCTTCTACTTAACATGCTTTTCCTTCTACCATGTTTAACTGTGAGCTTTGTCATGTTCCTACACGGAGCCTTGTGGGCCTGCCAATCCATAAAATCATTGTGCTAGCCCCTTTATTCCCGTAGAAGCAGTGGAGGATACTTGGGTGGTTTCGCAACTCTGTATTCTTTGTCCACATAAGCTTTAGGGATGGACTTTAGGGGTACCAGCAGCAGGAAACCAAAGTAGTAGCAGCTCCGAACATGCATGGATGCTCTAGCGGGAGATGTGCGCATGCTGAAGAATGGTGCCTGAGAGTAAGGTGCAGCACCTTGTTCTATTTTAGTTTCTTGATGTAGCAACAACACTGGCATCTTCACCAACTTCCATTCATTCTCTCTACACCCTTTCCCTTCCTAGTTCTGAAAGTAGTGATAGCCCACTAGTGCTGGCCATGGTAGATATACACTAGGAGTCTAGACAGACTGAGCTAGGCCAGTAGGAGCTCAGCTCCTCCTCTCTATGTAGAGCAGAGTCTGTCTCCATCCCACCTCCTCTGATATTGCCAAGAACCAGCAGTGGATCTTGAAGATATTTCCCTTCAATGCTGTACTTACATGTACCTTCCTTGGGGGTACAACAGAAATCTCATTAATGGGAGACTCCTGGTGGACTAGCCACCTGACTGCTGTTTTAGGTGAAAAAACATGGTCTCTGGCTGCCTCAACATGCTAGGTTTGGCCCACCCAGCCCAACATGCCAGTTAGGTAGCCAAGTAATCAAAAGAAGCAGAAAGGACTTGTTCACTGGAGCCATTTTGGAAGTATAAGCACATAAAGGAGCCATTGGTACCCCAAGTTGTTCCTGGGTGTCTATTCTTTGCATGTGGTTCTCTACATCATAGTGTTTTATACCCCCAATACCTCTGCTAAGACTCTAGTCACCTAGAGACCCCCAGAGTGGGCCAGAGGGAGTACCTGTCTCGTCAGAGTCCAGGAGCCCCTCATGCTGATGCACCTATAGCAGGGGGCATTGCTATAGCCATCAGACTTTCAGACTCCACCAATCCAGTCATCTTGGACAAATATGCTAATGCATAAGACAGCATTTGAGAGCACATTGGTTCAGGATGTTCCCTCAGATAATCATCATGTTTCATATTTCCATCTACAAAGAGCTAGTCTGCTAGAATTCTTTCTAGTGAGCCTCAAGACAGTACATACTTAGTATTCCCACAATTTTATAGTTTACAGTATAGATCTCCTAGACACACTTGTCTTTCTGTGTACCATAATATCCCTTGGTAATCTCCGACACAGAAATTATAGAGTTCATGCTTTCTTGTCATATCAGCAGATATGACAAGATAATAATTCAGAAGAGCTGCAGATTTGCCCAATGCAGCCCCCAAAGAGAAGGCACCCAAGCTGCTGTCTGATAACTAGCAAATTTAAATGGTTAAAAAGGAGCCCAGACAGCTCCAAAATGTCTCTAAAGTAAAGGGAAGGGCAAGAATGGAGGTACCCACCCATGCTGGGGAGAGCAGATGAGTCAGGGTATACCTGATCAGAGCCTGATCAGGTTGGTTAGAGTCTTTCTTACACCTTCTTCGAGGTGCCCATGCAGCCTTTCTCTCTTGAGGGAAGCAGTCTTCCTCCAAAAGGATAAGCCTTTCCTCACCAGTGTGAGGTCTCATTGATGGGCAGTTTCCCTCACCTGTGTGTGAGGTTTTGCTGTTGCCCTGTGCCTTCCACCAAAGTAAAGCAGACAGAAAGACCCAAAATGAGGCACAGCTGCCATGCCTCTACTACACATTTGGGTGTCCTGTCGCTGTCTTCCAGCAAAAGTGTCCAGAGACAAGTCTACCGGAGGTTTGAGTAGACGTTGACAAGCCTTCGATATATGAATAGGTTCATAAATATGCACAAGGCAATGAACTTATTCCACTTCTTCCTGGCTGACTTCCTTACATCCAGGGATACGGTGGGAAGTGAGAAATGAGTGAGTGCTTAGGACCTTCAGAGCAGAGAAGACTGCTGGTCCCTGGAGACCCAGGTAGAGCTGAGATTGCTGGACCTGAGGCTAGAGTGTGTCTTACAGAGGATACATTTGAGTTCACTGGACTGGATCAGGGCATTTCTGAGTTTGAAATAACTCATTTTGAGACAAGCTAGGTAGTGACTTTGTAAGTCATTGAATAGGCTCTGGTGAATGCAATTCCTTACACATAGTTCTATGTACTTTTTTAAAAGGCTTAAACTTGGAACATTATGCTTTGCCTGGTTGTTTCATAAGGTCATTTGGATAAAATGAGGTTATTTCCAGAATTCAGGGAGAGAGAATCACCTTGGTTTTGCAATAGATTTGAAAAAGATTTGTGAGATCTCCAGCAAGACGAAGGCAACATTTCTGGAAAGAGAAGAAAGAGGTTTTAATTCAAGCAAAATAGAAGGCATGCAAACCATATTTGGCTATGTTTTAAAACAAATTTATTTTCTCTATAGCACCCTCTACCCTCCCTCTTGCATAAATATTGAAGCAAGAATTCAGAATATCTACTGTCAAAGCCAAAGAGAAGGCCGGTGTCATGTTGAATGTTAGAAATCCAAAAACAAAATGAAGGGGAAAAAAAAAATTGAGTGTTGCGTCTGAATTAGCATTTAAAGTGGCATGTTTATATAAAGAGAGAGCGAGTGGTGTAATATATCCCAGAGTAAAGAGAGGGATGTGGGCTTGGAGAATGTCAGCTACATTTATATATTCATGAAGTAGCCAGCGTGGCATTTGGCTTTCCTTCTCAGACGTGAGTTTGTCTGCCCTGCAGTGATGGGAGAGGAAGGTAGGAAAACAAAACAGTGTGGGGGTGGGTGGGGGGGGTGAGTGAGGGGGGGGTGCTTACCTTTGTAAATTAAGGAAAGACCTTCATTCTGATCCAGGCCAGAGGGTTAAGTTAATTTGGGAAGATATAGCTTAGGATCACCAAAATCCATATGTTCTTCTAAACATGGAGGTTAGAATGTCGAGGTGGAATGGGAGAAGCACAGAAATTCTTAAGGGGAATCTGAAAACCATTTGCAGTTGTGAACTACAACTTTTAGGTGAGCTCTGAGGTCTAGGTTGGTGAAGCTAGTCCTTTGGGTCTTCAGATGCACGAAGGGAGGTTATGAATTTTGTGCTTACTAGAATAACACTAGTCAATTTGAGTCCAACAGAATCTGGGAATTGTTTTCCATAGGCTGTTCCTTTTCAGCTCCTAGTGTGACCAAGACGGCTGGGAGCAGACAGATCTCTCACTAAAAGTTACCTTCTCCGCTCTGCTGATCTGTAGGAAATCACTGGATAGGGCTTTTTGGAGTATTGCCTGGATTGAGTTCGGTCACTGCCCATTAACCAGCTCTGGGGCCTCTGAAGGTTACTTCACGTCTCTGCACTTTAGTCTCTCATCTGTAAGATGGAATATTGCCCCATCCTGGAATTGTTCAGAGGGTGAAATTAATATTTGTAAAGCATTTGTGATTATGCCTGGCATACCTATGTATTTGTTAAGTATTAGGAAATATAACAAGCCCAATGTAATTTATTTGTAGCTGTTGGGTTAGCCAAAAATCTACCAAGTAGGCAGCAGAAATAATGCTTTCCTCCTCCTCCTCCTTCTCTTCCTCCTCCTCCTTCTCCTCCTCCTCTTCTTCCTCTTCTTCCTCTTCTTCCTCTTCTTCCTCCTCCTCCTCATCAACCTCTTCCTCCTCCTCCTTCTTCCTCCTCTTCCTCCTCTTCTAAAACATTTTTTAAAGACTATTTTATTTTTTATGTGTATGAGTGTTTTGCCCATATGCCTGTGTGTACGCCATGCACGTGTCTGGTGCCCATGGAGGACAGAAGAGGGCATCAGATTCCCTGGGACAGGAATTACAGGTGGTTGTGAACCTCTATTGTGTGGGTGCTGAGAACTAATCTCAGGTTTTCTCCAAGAACACAAGTGTTCTTCACCAACTCCCCAGCCCTGAGGAAGTACTCCTAAAGCCATGTCATTTTAGAAAGCATTTTCTGAGAGCCTGTTTTGTTAGATTTCTGAGAGGGGGCAGAGAGATTCGTGGCTTTGGGTAGGACTTATACTGTACTTGCAGTGGTCAACCCTGATAACCAGAGGCTTCTACCTGTATAATGGAGACAGACACACTGCCATTATGTCACCAGAATGTGGGATTTCCAGTGCTTAGCGACTCCTTTCCCAGAATGATCAGTTCCTCCACAGGACATTTTAAGGTCACTTCTTGGAACTCTGGTTTGAGACAGGTAAGTGTTGAGGAAAATGGAAACACTGAGTCATAGGATTCAAAGCTGGGGAAATCCTTGAGAGAAACTTTATTTAAACTTGCTTTTTTTTGATCAGTGGTGAACTAGCAATGTAGAAGTTTAGGGGCCTGTTGGGCTCAACCAGTAAAATTGATCCCAAAACATGAGCAGAATTTGGGGTCCCCAACTACCAAGGACTGGGGTATGATCTTTTGATCTTGAGGCCAGCGTACTTGAGTCTTAGCCAGACCATGGATATTTGTTCTGTAGGTATAAAGCTTGACATCGAACTCCACATTGTGGACCAAACAACGGGTAAGCTTCACAGCACGCCCCCTTCACCCATTTGGAATATTCTAGAGTATCATGCAAGTTCTTAAAAGTTTCCACTTCCTCCTGCAGCTGAGGGAAAGCATCCAGCATCACCAGGAACAAAGCGTACCCCAGAATGATAGAGAGGTCAGTGATAGCTGCCCCAGTCAGGGATCTAGTGCCCAGCTGTGGTAACTGGCAACTCCTATATATATTCATCATCCAACTAGACATGTGAGCAGTCCTCTGAATCCACTATTGTTCTCCTTTACCCCATTGTGTAGAAGCAAATTAGGCCCTTGGATGCACAGGCAGGAGCCAGGGAGAAGCGGGCTTCCCTCCTGTCTTTGAGTGTCTCTTGAGGAAGCTTCAAATCCTTGTTCCTTATTCTCTGTGGTGGCCAGGGAAAATTAAGTACTTTGGGGGTTTCTTCCTCTTGTGCAGTCTTCTCTGAGATTTGGCTGGAATTTTTTTTTCATAAGTCTATACCTGCTTTGTCTTTTAACCTGCTGTTATGTAAAGTCACTTCTTCTGGGTGAAACTGAGGCCGTCTCTGTACTTACACATTAGAATGTAAGGCATGCCCATGGAGCCCTTAGGTACTCCATACTCCTTCCTAGAGGCCCTCCAAGCCTGGATTCCCCTCCCACAACATTTTCCCAGAGAACATTTTCTATCATTAGGAAATTCTGCACAGATAGGCATAACATAAATGAGAAGAAAAGGTTTGATCTACTATATAAATTTGATTGCCATATAGATATAAATAGGTAGAATCTCACATAGGAAGTTTTTTTTGTAATGTCTTAGAATGAAAAGTCTTTATGTATATGTGTATATTTGAGTGCCTGCATTTATACACATGGGATACTGTGTGTGTTTGTGTGTATGTGTGTGTGTGTGTGTGTGTGTGTGTGTGTGTGTGTGTATGAGAGAGAGAGAGTGAGAGAGAGAGAGAGAGAGAGATCAGATAAATGGAAAGCTTTTATCTCTCAGTCTTTTCCTCATTTTTGAGACAAGATTCTCTCATTGAAGATGGAACACATGGAGATCTCTGAGCTGGCTAGGCAGCAAGGCCCTCAGATCCACTAACCAGTGTTTGGATTATAGGTACCCAATACTGCTTTAGGCTTTTATAAGGGTGCTGGTGACCTGAACTCAAGTCTTTTTGCTTACAGAGCAAGCTCTTTGCCAGCTGAGCTGGTATGGCCTCCAGTCCCTAGAATGGAAATTCTAGTAATAAATTGAGATGTGTATATAGAATTTAGGGAAATGTTTTTGAGATGCCTGTAATAGTCTCTCATAAGTATTTGAGTATCATGTAGTTACTTTCATGTCATAGAGATCTATAGCATAAACCTTGCAGAGACACCCAGTGCTGAGTTCCAGCTCCCTTAAACATGTTCTTGCTTTTTTAAAACACACACACACACACACACACACACACACACACACACACACACAGAGAGAGAGAGAGAGAGAGAGAGAGAGAGAGAGAGAGAGAGAAATGAACACCAAACCAAACCTGTTATGTTAAACTGTTAAACTCTGGGGAATGCTCAGTTGGTAGTCTACTTGGCTACCAGCATTGTCTCTGTCCAGTCTCCAGCACCATATAATCTCAGCCCTTAGGAAGGTGGAGACAAGAAGATAGGATGTCCACAGTCATCCTCTGCTGAGTTCAAGGACAGCCAGGGCTGTGTAAAACTGTGCCCAAGAAAAGAAGAAGGAAAACAAAAATGTAGGATGTCCTTTGTACCCATATTGCACAAGGAGAACCGATTACTAACTTTTGGTGTGTCATAGAGATCTATAGCATTAACCTTGCTGAGACACCCAGTGCTGAGTCCCAGCTCCCTTAAACATGGATTTCCATGGTGGCAGCCTTTAGTGGTGGATACGTTTTTAATGAGACAAGTCAGCGTAGAGGCAGGGATTAAGGGATTAGCGTTGAGATTTTTTATTTTATTTTATTTATTTATTTTTAAGGATTTATTTATTGTTATATGTAAGTGCACTGTAGCTGTCTTCAGGCACACCAAAAAAGGGCATCAGATCTCATTATGGATGGTTGTGAGCCACCATGTGGTTGCTGGGATTTGAACTCAGGACCTTCCGAAGAGCAGTCAGTGCTCTTACCCGCTGAGCCATCTCACCAGCCCCTGAGATTTATTTTTTAAGCATCCTAAGAGGGCACTTTTTTAATGCACTCGGCAGGCACTGTGTGACTTCCACTAGTGTGGCCGCTGTGAATAAACGACACTGTGTATTTTCAGGGGACGGTCACCTGTCTCTGGGTGGGCACAGGATAGCAGAACGGGGAGTGGGGGATGGGTGAATGAGAGTTGTGTGTCTCCTTATCTCTGTTCCCCTTGGCCTCCTCGCTGAAGCTACAAGTGCTCCTGTTTATTTACAGTGTCACATGAGTCTGTTCACCAAGGGGCTTTTAGTTCAGGGTACAAAGCAGTCTTTAGGATCGGAACAAATCAAGAGTCAGCCATGTGAAAGAATAAGCAAAAGGTTTTTGTTGGGATTTTTTTTTTTCCGTGTCTAGGGTAAATTAGTTTAAATGTTAAAAGCAATTCTGGTGGGCTACAGAGCACTTGGAAGAGCTGAAGGGTGTTTGAAAACTATACTTGACATCACACGCTGAGATGAATTAATAGACTGCTACGCAAGTTTCATGTCTTAGGGGAACAATGCTGGCATTCTGAGGTATTATTTGTATGTTAATGTAGTTGATTCTGGTGGAATCATGGACAAATATTGTCATAAACTTTAGGTAAAGCACACAACTTAATTATTATCCTTGAGAATTCAGGCTCCTTATTTTTATATCAGGTCTGTTTCATTTCCATCTTTCCTTCTGTTCTTTGTGTATTTTGCTCCAGGTGGTTGCATTATACATTGTGAGGAGCATAGAATAGCAACGGCAGTGGTTGTCCTGGAAATTTTATTTATTTATTCACTTTACATCCCACATTCCAACGCCCCCCTTCCTCTCCTCTCTCCTCCCAGTCCCACCTTTACAAATCTCTTCCCCTGCCCCATTACCCACTTCCCTTTTCAAGACAGGGTTTCTCTGACTTTCATGTCCTGGAACTCCTCTGTAGATCAGGCTAGCCTTGCACTAAGAAATTTGCCTGCCTTTGACCCATGTGCTGGAATTGAAGGTGTGTGTCACTATACCTAGTTCATCTTTGCATATTTTTAAGATGAGAATCATAGCAAATATCTTGGCTCAGCACTTCCAGAGGCTCTGCCAAGTCAGTCTACATACTAGCGCACACCACATCTACCAATACCAGGGCATCTAGGCTGCATTATGTCAACACACCAAATAACTGAGAGCTCTGTTGCTTTGGAGACATTAACAGAATTTTTAAAACAGCCCATCTCTCCAATTGCTTCTTTTTCTGGGATCCCATGCAGTGTGAGCCAACTTCAGCTGTCCTAAAGACATGGTGACCCCGTATGGTCACCACTATGTGGTCTACTACCCCATGGTGATCTACCATCTGATCTACAGGTTTACTCTGTAGAGAAATGTTAATCTAGCAATTTGTGGCTACTCTGGAATATAGATATACCCTTAGTCCACACCTTTAATCTCAAGCATTGAAGGTAAAGTTAGATTATAGGGGGAAGCACCCATATTTGAAAGTGATGTCTAATTGAGTGGCAGACAAAGTGATGAATCAGAGAAAGATTTGACAGAATAGAATATGCCCAACTCTCACAAGAAGAGAGAGGAAAGAGGCAACACAAGAGGTAGCAGGGCAGAGGAAAGGAGAAAGGAGGAGGCATTTTCCTGGGGCAGTTGTACAGAGACAGGTTGCAGAGAGAGAGAGAGAGAGAGAACAAGCTAGACACAGGTGAAGACAGAGAAGTAGCCAGGAGATTAGAACATATTGCCAAAGTTAGTATGCAACCAAGCAGAGAAATTCAGTCAGAAGCAAAGAGAATCCAATTTGTGTAAGTCAGCTTGGAGAGGAGTTTTGAGCCACACAGCTGAGTTGAACCCGCCAGCAGCAAGAGTTCAGAAAGAACTAAAAAAAAGATGAGTTTATTCAGCAGTAAGTCTCAGATGCTGAAAAACAACTAGGTGTAGATTAGATTGTACTGAGGCTAGAAGCTTCCAGGACTAGGCCCAGGTTAGCAGATGGAGGCAGTAAGTTTGAGGGGCAACAGTTACTACAGGAAAATAAAAGTTACTTTTACATACTCCCACTATGAAGGCACTTGTATTGAGACTTAGTTCATATACAAGAAAGTGCACATAGTTTCCAGTCCACATCTGGGCTTGTGTGGATGCTCAGTGGTAGTGTGCTTTACCTTACATGCATGAGATTCTATATCTGCTGCAAAATTAAAAGTACAGAAATGAGCCGGGCAGTGGTGGCGCACGCCTTTAATCCCAGCACTTGAGAGGCAGAGGCAGGCAGATTTCTGAGTTCGAGGCTAGCCTGGTCTACAGAGTGAGTTCCAGGACAGCCAGGGCTACATAGAGAAAACCTGTCTCAAAACAAACAAACAAACAGTACAGAAATGAAGCATGCAAGTGCAACCAGCAGCAGGAGGAATGTGGGCCTCCCATCTTCCCTGTGAGGTTCCTTCTGTCTGTATTACTCCGACCACCCGTATAACCCAGCCAGGTAACTGTATATGCTTCCCACCCCTAGAGAGTAGGTTCACTTTAAAAATGTTAAGTGAAATGATACTCTAAGTAGCATCCCTCCTTCACCACCCACCCCTTTTTTGGTCTGATTCTTTTCACTTAATATGACTATTTTGCAATACATCCATGTTCTAACAGATGTTGCATATGTTACTACTAATTCTTTCTATTGCTAGGTAATATTCTGTTGCATGGCAATGTCACTGTCTGATTATCCATTCCCTTCCTGATGATACTTGGGAAGCTGATAATTTTTGGCCTTTAAGTAAGTCTGTTACATCCTAATCCAGAAAGCCCAAACCTAAAATACTCAACAACCTGAAACATCTCAAGTTGCAAACATTTGGGGCACATCATGTAGAATCTCTATAAATGTAGTCTCCCAGCCTGTAGGTTTTTATTCTCTTTATAATTAGAAGAGTACATATTTTGAGTTCTGATGGCCTGTTAATTTGTTTTCCAATGCTTTGGTGTTGAGTCTAGGAAGTCTTCATAATCCACGATAACAACAGCCTCCCTCTCTGTTTTCCAGAACTTTTATATGTTTAGATCTGTGCTTAGTTTTGAGTTGATTTTTACACATTGAGTGAGATGTGAATGAAAGTTCCTATTTTCCCATATAAACATCCAACACTTCTGGTGCCATTTGTTGAACAGACTATTCTTTGTCCATTGACATTCTGTGTGTTTGGGGGAAAGTTCCATTGTCCCCCTCATGTGAGTGTCTGTTGACACGGTTTCTTCTTTGTTTCATTGATCTGTTTGTCCTTAGGTCAGTGTCACGTTGCCTTGATCATGGCTTGATAGTGAATCTTGTTGATATTGTTGGTGATTTGTCAACTTTATGCATTTCCAAGTTGTTTTTAGCTGCTTGGGGTTCTTAAACTTTAGAAGCAGTTTGTCTACTTCTAAAAGAAAACGCACGAGTTTTGTTTTGTTTTTCTTCCTGAAATTTCATGGAGGATACATAGCTAAAGTTGAGGAGCTGGGATGGGTCTGTCTAAGAAAAGTAAGTCTAGTCCTAGATATGGATAAGAGAGAATGACATGTTATCATGGAGAGGTGGTGATGTAACTGCCTTCACATGGTATGAATGAAACCAGTGACCCAGGATGTAGGGCCTCAGCTAGGGAGTCAGTGGCAGACATGAGCACATACTTTGTCAGAAAATAACTGTCAGAGAAGTCCAAGAGGAATAGCTGGGAGGGCAGTTCTTGGAACAGATCAAGCAATGATTAGAATCTACAATCAGAAGGAAGCAGCCTTTTTTTTTTTTTTTTTTCCAGAAAGGACAGCAAGAAAGTTCAGCCTCTATAATAAGAGATGCTGAGCCGGGCGTGGTGGCGCACGCCTATAATCCCAGCACTCGGGAGGCAGAGGCAGGCGGATTTCTGAGTTCGAGGCCAGCCTGGTCTACAAAGTGAGTTCCAGGACAGCCAGGGCTAGACAGAGAAACCCTGTCTCGAAAAACCAAAAAAAAAAAAAAAAAAAAAAGAGATGCTGAAAGAGGAAAATTGGACAAACAGAGATCACTAGCCTAGGAAGATGCTCAGAAAGGTTGTGCTGCAGGACGCACTGGAGATATTTGACAATGTCTAAAGATATCTTTGGTTGTCCTAATCATCGGAGGTGGCCAGGGACTTTCTTTTCTAGTAAAGAAGAGCCAAGAATAAAGTTGAATATCCTACATTGCACATGAAGACCACCATCCCTAATCCTCATGCCCAACATGTTGGAAAAAGGGGTGAGGAGAAGGATGGACAGACAGAAGCCACAGTGGAATAGTAGTGAGAGATGATGGCTGCTCTGATTTCATGACCCAGTGTCTCTAAGAGAGTTGCTCTTGAATTGTCCCTAGGAACTTACCCTGGGTGGCCAAGTGTTAGTTGGAGGATGTCCATTAAGAATTTTTTGTTTCCAGAAAAATTTCCCAAATGTTACCAAACAAAGAAAACTGAATATGAGGGTGCCTTGAATAAATGATAGAAATTTGAGACATTTGAGTTAGTTCCTTTCAGAAACAGTTCTGCATGAACATGATAGTATCCATTGAGGAGTTTATAGATAGGTCAGCTTTTGATTGCAACTAATAGAAACCCTAGCCCAAAGTGTCTCAATGACAAAGAAAGCTGACTGGCTCAGGTGACTGGAAAGCCCAGGTTTCACACCAACTATAGCCAGGGGGTCAGGACCTTCAAAGCAAAAACTATGACTCCCGGAAGAATTCTCACTGTGTTGTGTGTCTTGGAATTGTTTCCCATAGAACAGTGGTTTAGAAATGGGCTAGGAGTTCCTGGAAATGGAGTACAGTGGAACTATGGAACATACAGAGGAGACAGGGGAAAAGGTTGATGCTGGCAAGCCACCAAGAATTAATACAAGTGAGATGAGCATGCCAACAAGGAATCATTGGTTCCTTCACTGAGTTTACCAAACACAGATGCCCTGGAATACTTCTTCTAATGTGGGCCGCTATGTCATAACTGTGCTCATCCTAACCAGCAAGCTCCTCCCCCCAAACCCAGACCCAAACCCTGTCTCCATTGATCACTCATGTGATGCATGTCAGGTTGCGCTGTGAGCTTTTCTGTTCCTCATTTTAAACCCAGGAGAGTGTGTTCACATACACTGCTACCCGCCTCAGCAAGAATGCTAGACCTTTACTCTCCTGTCCATGTTTCTCACCTTATTAAGTTTCCAACTTGATCAAGACAACTCTATCCTATTCATTTGAATAGTAAATAATGTTAAGCATGATAGGCATTTGGCAGTTTCGTTTCTCTATTAATAGACATTCATATTATACTCGATACTGCCTTTGCCAGCCCTAGTGCACAGCAACAATGCTTCAGTCAACATCTATGTACTTAACACACTTACATACTGGTCCTTTTCTCCCTATAGGGTAGATTCCCAGAAGTGGAATTGCTTGGTCAAACGGTATGTGTGTTTTTTAATTTTAATAAATATTGCTAGATTACTCAAAGGACTAGCAAGCCACCTCCCATTTCCTGCCTTCTCTCCAACCCTGGATGCACCCCCCTCCCATGAGTTCTTGCCAGCTTCCCTGTCTCTCATGATTGATTTTTCATTTTCTCTTTTGCCACAAATGCTGAGTCTGCTCTCATGTGACCAATATCTGTTTGAGTTTCTTTTCTCTTCATTTCCTTTCCATAGCCCATCTTTCCATCTTCAGATTCTTGGAGCTCAGTTCATAAAGGTGTTAATGTTTGTTATATGTGTGAAAATATCTCTGTGATTCCCCCCTGTGTATAATGTCCTTTGTCAAATGAAAATTGATAAATATTTAATCAAATATCTCTTTTTCCCTTTTGGACTTCTGAGATTTCTGTTGTGCTCAGCCTGGTATGCTTACCTCAAGATCATAAGAAATTGCCTTAAAATTTTTTATCTTATTAAAAAAGTTCAAATCTTCCTCTGGTTTTCAGTGTTGCATGTAATATGAGGTAGGATCCTGTTTTCTTGCTCATGACCCATGACCTAAGTTCCAGCTGACTTTTCATGGGGCTGACATGTTTCACGTGTCACAAGGAAGGATGACATGCCTGTTTGGACCTACCTCTGGTCTGCATTTTCTGATTCCTCTTTGTCTATACTGACACCACTGTGTTCTGTGGCTCTCAAGGGACTGGTAATATATGGTAAGTTATCTTTAACTACCTTCATATTCATATGTATCATAGTTGTTTTGAATTTTCTATTCAGATTAAATTACAATTTAAAATTGGGAATAAATTGTATCAAATGTTTGTTTTTTTCATTTCTTTTCTTTATTTTTATTTATTTGCCTACTTACTTTTTTTTTTTTTGAGTCAGGTTCTCACTCTGTAGCTTGGACTAGCCTAGAACTCTCTATGTAGACCAGTCTGGCTTTGAACTCACAGAGATCCAAGAGTGCTAGGATTAAAGGTGTGTGTCCCCATGCCCAGTTCACAAATGTTCTAAATCTGAAAGGCAATAAAACGCAGTGAATAACATCAAAAAATAATATTTCTCAGTATACTAGGTTATTTTGCTTGATGCTAATAATTGGAATAATATCTTCTAATAAACTGCACATTATTTCTTCCATCCTTTCTGATTCTTTAAATGTGATTTTGTTTGTTCTATGATACCCTCTCAATCCCTCCAAGTTGCAAAAAATAAGGAAATAGGACATTTTAATCCATCAGAGAATTAGATCATTGCATTAAAACTCATGTGTCTGAAGCTTTTTTAGTGCCTGCAATTTATAAATGATTGGCATTTCATACAAACCACACAGACCCCTGTTCTTCACCTACCTGCAGATTGTAGACTCAACGATGAGGCTAATGAGTGACCTCTGAAGTGCCTAAAACAACAGTTTTCTTAGAATATTTTATCATTTGGGTTTTTAAAGCTTCACATGGGACATTTCATGGATTTTATAAACTGTCATACTAGAAGTTTTGGGGAAAATTGTCTAAATATTTGCATTAGTTAAGACAGTTCTTGACTTTTATAGTTCCATGATATTGGCTTAATGCGTTCAATGACATTCTTAATTGCTTTTTCAAAAGTTTTGTTGGCACCATTTTAAGGTATTAAATACGTTTTGTTTTTAAAAAGAATTTGAGGAGCATATAAGAAATGGCTCAGTCGATAAGAGCATTTGCTGCTTCAAGCTGAAGGCTATATTCAGGTCCCAACACCAAGATGCCTGTAACTGCAGCTTCAAAAGAGAGATGCCCTCCTCTGACATGTTTTTAGGTACTCACATATGTGTGTATATATACACCCACACACATAAAAATATTTTTAAAATCTTAAAAATATTTTAAAAACTAGAGTTAGACATTAAAGTTGCCTGTTATTTCTAAGTATGGTGGCATACATCTTTTTAATCCCAGTATTTGGAGGGCAGAGGCAAAGCCAGAGGCAGATGAATCTCTATGAGTCTGATGGCAGCCTCATCTACACAGAGTTCCAGGCCCTCCAGAATTATAGAAGGAACCCAAGTCTAAGGGGGAAAATTACAAACAAACAAAAAATCTGCCTGTTATTAAAATAAAGGAAATATTAGCTCACACAGTAATGTATATGCAAATAAGGATTTTGTCTGTATTGTTTCTATAAAAGGAGAGGGACATGTCCAGGTAGGTTCTAGCTGTGTTTACTTGATTAAATAGGGAATATCATTATGCTTGGCATAGCCATTATTAAAATGATGAAATAATCCATGTATTTTAAGCACCGGGTTTTATCACAGATATAATCCAAATCTGAGTTCATTTTAATGTTAGTTTCATTTTAAGAAATGGATTGGGAAGGCAACTTCTGCATATACATTTAAGTAATACGGATGGTAATTTAGAAAAGAGAGGGATGTTAGGTTATTCAGAGAAGACGAATGGATGGTAAAAGTTGAAACCTTCTCTATGATCTTTGATTAAACAGAAGCCATTTATTCTAAAGAAGGCAATAAGATTATTTCTTTCCTTCCAGGACTTCTTTGGAACCATCCTGATGGCAGTTTGTTTTCTCCATACTTATCCCTACCATTTTATTCTCCATTAGTTAGCACCGAGCAGAGAAGCACGGGGCTTCCTTTTTCTAATGTACCCGGATGTCGTGGTTGAGATGGGCAGAATGTTGTTTTCAGAACAGTTTTGTTGTTTTGTTTTCTTGTTTGTTTCAGTTTGTTTTTGCTAAAGAGTGAGAATGTGTTCAGTCAGTGCTGTGTGGCAATTGAGATTTAAAGGACAGATGGGCCAAAATGAATAAGATTTTCTGCTGAGTAGTAGCAAAAACATAACCAGCATCACGAAAATGGTATTTATAAGACAAGAAAGCAAGATGAGCCTCTGGAAAGCCAAGAGTCAGCCATGAAATATGCAAAGAGTGGCAAATGATGGAAACAGTGCTAAATTAAAGACTCACCGTGTTCTGTGTAAACCATTCTCCTCCACTCTCAGGTAACAACCAACATCCCAACTGACAGAGATGATAGAGGAAATATAAAAAGAGATAATTAGAGTGGATGTCAGATGTAATTATATGTGTACAGAAATTCTACATTATTATCTTAAAGTAAAATCCTGTTTAGGATGTAGGCAGAATCTCAGAAATTGAAAATCTTAGTTTCAAAGCCACCGTGAAGGACACAGCCTAAGATTAACAACAATGAAGATGAGTTTCCTTCCTGACAGTTTAAGCATTTAAGTCTTCAGTTTGTCCCAGGGCTACCCAGTCACTAAGAGATAGGAACCTTTAAACTAGGGCATCCTTTTTAAACGAATAAACCTGAAAAGTCACCTGTGACCTGGCCTTGGCATGGCTGAAGGTGTGGCCACAGGCATTGCTGCAGCTGCGGCGTACGTAATTTCTAAAGGCACAAAACTGTACTTGTTGCAGTGGCCCAAGGGGTGACACGCCACTTAATGATGGCTGCATACGAAATGATTGTTTGGAAAGATGTCCACCCCTGAGTGATAAAAAGAACGCTCATGAGAATTAGAAACAGTATTAGTGATCTTAAGCTGTAGCAATGAGTACAAAGAATCATATACACTGATCAATTTATTTTAAGAATGTGTGTGTGTGTGTGTAAATCAGAGTGTACCAGAGTCTCTTCTCTGTGTCCACCTTTAGTGTGTTCTCAGATTGGCCTGAGATTGCCAGGCTTCATCAGCAAGTACATTTCTCTACTGAACCATCTTTCTGCCCCGACTCTACTTCTGGCATGGTCTCATATAGTCCAGACTGACCTTGGACTTGCTTTCCTGTAACTGAGCATGACCTTGAACTTTTGACCCCTTGCCTGCTCCTCCATCACCTGAGGGCTGGGATTACAGGCATCAGGTCCCCATGTCCCTCGTCACCATGCATGGACTTTGTGTGCACCAGGCAAGCACTCTACCAATTGAGCTGCATCTCCAGCCCTACCGGCATTGATTCAGACAAATCAGCAAAAGTTCTATTTTATAGCCTCAGAGTTTAGCATACAGACACTAAGCAAATGAAGTTGTTGCTGACCAGAACAGGAAACTGTCCCTCCAAAGCCTTTTAGGTGTTGTGTTCAAAGCGATATCCTAAGGCCAGGGTAATCTAACTAAGAGAGCAATCAGAACTACTTTATTCATAGGCATTTTGTAACTCTTTTATTTATGCACATGGGTGTTTTGCTTGCATGTGTGCCGTGTCTTCAGAGGACAGAATAAGGAGATGAATCTATTAGAAATGAAGGTATAGACTGATGTAAGTGCTGTGGGTGGTGGCAATTGAACCCTAGGGATCTGTAGGAAGGGCTAGTGCTCTTAACCACTGAGCTGTTCCATCTCCATTCATAAGCATTCACAACCTACATCTAGTTGCATGGAAATAATCCATGTGTCATTGTACTTTTAAAAGCAAATAAAATAAAGTGAAGTGAAATGAAATTAAATAAAGCAAAACAAAGTTTACATGCATTAGTTATGGGTTTAGGATTTGCAATGGTTGCCTGCAACCTTGACTTCACTTAATGTGGCTTTAATCTAATCCAATTGTTATAAAATGCTTCCTTTGTTAACTGTTGCACTCATGTGTTTCACATCAATTTAAATTGCTTTGAAAGGAAATGCCACCATCCTCCTATTTTATTTCGTCTTAGTCCACTACAAGAAAATGCTAAGCCTCCTGTACACAGGAGGTCAAAATTATTGCCAAAACAGTGTTGACTTCCATATTGCCTACGTTTTAAACAGCTGTGTTGAGCTGGAGTTCAATGGCATTCCCCCAGAGAGATCAGTTCTTTCAAGAGCAGGGACCTCCCCTGTCTCTTGGCTCAATGGAGAAACTGTAAATCAGCTATAATTGTCATCTGAATGCTTGTCTTGCCTGCTGGCAGGTCTTCTGGCCACTAAGAAATGAGTCCAGACTGCTCCATTTATTTGGATGAAGCCACTGGGTCAGTAGTTGGTGACCCTTATTCTCTCTGCCTTAAGGCAGACTAGCTGCCTCCGTCATTTGGGAAACCTATTGTGAGCTGGTGACATGTGTCTCCAGCTGCATTTAGCATTTAGGTTAAGCTGTGTCAAAGGACCAAGTTTTAAAATGACACTTTAAATTTGATCTCTCACTATTAATCGTCACAATATCTTTATCCGTGTGAATGTTTAAATGTCACTCTCCTCTGTTTTCTCCTGTCATTTCTGCTAGCATTCAAATTCTAATGACTAAAGGAACTTCTTGCAGTGGAAAAAAAAATAGCAGGAGAGAGCTCCCGTCTCAGTATTCCATTTGTTAAAGGCCAATATAGTATCGCCAAGAAGAGATAGGACTATTGAAATGGATGAATAGAAGACTTCAAAAGTGAATGTGTCAAAGAGATAGAAAGTAAAGATATTTTAAATATAGTTGCAGTTGTATTCAGTGGTGAACAAAACAAAAAAGAGTCAAAGCATTTCTCTTTAATACCATTCTGAAGTGTAGAAAAACGCGTGAGAATGAGTAGAATATTCACCAGAAGGGAGGGTACCTCAGCATCGTCCAATTTAGGATGGCAGTGTCCCCAGCCTCCCATTTATCTGACCAGGTTCTCACCACATCTGTTAAGTCCCCCCACATTTTCATCTTCTCGGGCTTCCAGCTGTAGAACGTAAGATCACGTTTGTGGGCACACTCTGAGTGAACAAACATTTTCTCTCACAAGGGTCTTTCAGAAGTATCCTTTCATCTCCTGCATGGCCAGGTCTCCCGGAAGCCCGAACAATGAAGAGTCTGAGCAAGCTATTCTGGGCACCGGAACCATAGGAGCTTAACCCACTTTGAAGTGCATTGCTCCCCATTGAGGGCCACAGTGAAGAGTGGGGTTTTCAGAGTCCTTGCATTGATGTCTGCCAAGGCAGATGGCTTTGGAAAATGATCCTCAGAGCAGGACCACGGATTAAAAGAAATGCCAGGTAATTGAAGGCTTCCATACTCAACATGAGCCTGGCACAAAGAATTTTTCTCTTGGGGTGCATTAATGTTAGGGAATCTCACCTTTGCCTCTTTGGGGGTCAACCAAAGATAGTAGGGCCAGGTACTGGCATCAAGAGCCTTGGAAATGCAGGCTAACACTCTGGCATTCTTTAAAGGGGGAGGGGCATTCTAGAGGAAAGAATGACCAGGGAGGTAGTGCTTTGGTGGGCTGTAAGTTCTTTCTGAAGTAGGGACTTGTGTTAAGCTGTCACCCCATAAGCTTCTTATTGAGGTACTTGTATGTGCATCATCCTGAAACCCCCAAAGGTTCCACATGTTACCTCTAAAGGTACCTGATGCTTGCGCATCCCTGTGTGGTGTGAATGATGATGGACTGGGCTCAGATACTCTTACACATATGTGGCTGCTGTAGAAATCACTGTCAGGATGTGTGACCTTGCCCACTGGCCTGCGCACCGGAGGACACAGTCGTATATTTCAAGTGGTTCAGTGGGGGCTGGTAAAACTTCGCCTTGAAGGCAGAGGAATTACTCTTTGGCTCCCCAACCCACCAGCAGCCAAAGGAAGCAAAAGCCTATCATAAAAGAGCTAGCTGTTTTCCCATCTCCAAGAAGCCCTTTAATCCTGCAATGAAAAGTATGTGACAGGGGTTTAAAAACCAAGCCACCTGGTCCTTCTGCTGTCTCCCTGCTGCTGCCTCTCCCCCTGCCCCATCTGATGTGAGGCAGGCGAGCAGGCACAGCAGAGATGGCTGAGGAACCAGCACCTGGCTAGTTGGTTGAAATAGCTAATTTCAGAGGAGTTTGTATGTTTTGACCTCTTTGAACTCTTCTGATCCTTTCAAAGAGGAAAGTAATTTCAACCTGGAAGCATTTCTAGGAACCATTTTGGAGAGTGAGTGGATGTAACAGTTATCGTGGCCCGTCTTTTGAGTGGAAATAGCGCTTGGGTACTATTTTAATGGGGGCTAATTGTTCTTTATAGAAAAATTTAATTTAAAACTAATTTAAATAAATTTTGTCACTCCTACAGATGATTATTATAGAGAACCTAGAAAATAAAGGCAGGCAGAAATGCACTTAGGATTCCCTGATCATTTGGGGATAAAGAAAGTTTTAAAAGCAGACCTGTGGGGCTGGGGGGAAGGCTCACTGGATGCTCTCTGCACAACTGTCTGTGGCATTTAGCCTCTGTGGGTACCAGGCATGCACATGGTACATAGACATGTATCTAGACAAGCTCATACATATAAATAATAAGTTAATAAAAATTAATTAAAGCAGAGGTGTAGCTTTCACTACTGTGTTTTGGTGCTTTAAGGAATGTTGCCTTTGGGTTCTTCTAGTGTTAATATTCCTTAATTTAGGAAATGAGGCAGTATTCATTCATTCATTCATTCACTTTACATCCTGATCTCAGCCCCCTCTCTCCCTCCAGTCTCACCCTCACAAGGTCCTCCCCCATTAACCTCTCCCCTTCTCCTCAGAGAAAAAAAAGCCCCCATCGGTACCAGTCCTCCCTAGCACGTCATGTCTCAGCAGGACGAAGTGCATTCTCTCCCACTGAGGCGAGACAAGGAGATCCAAAGACAGACGAGTTAAGGACATCCTCTGTTCCAATTGTTAGGGGAATCCAGGTTGCAGATCTGCTACAAACCTGTAGGGGGCCTAGCTCCAGCCCCTGCGTGCTCTTTGGTTGGTGGTTCAGTCTTGGTGAGTCCCCATGGGCCCAGGTTAGTTGTGTGGTGTCCTTGACCCCTCCAGGTCCCTCCATCCTATGGCCCACTCTTCCATAAGACTCCCCAGTCTGCCTAATGTTTGGCTGTGGGTGTCTGCATCTGCTTCCAATCAGCTGCTGGAGAAGCCTCTCAGGAGACAGCTATGCTAGGCTCCTGCCTGCAGTCATAGCAAGGTATCATTTCTAGTGTCAACTCTCTCCTGTGGGACGGGTCTCAAGAAGGGCCAGTCATTAGTTGATCATTCACCCAATCAATGCTCCATCTTTATCTCTGCACATCTTATAGGCAGGACAAATTTTGAGTTGAAGGTTTTGTGGGTGGGTGGTGGTCCCCCTCCCTCCACTGGATTTGCTGCCTGGCTACAGGAGGTGGTCACTTCCAGTCTCCATAGTCACAGCTACTAGGAGTCTCAGGGAAAATCCACCTTACACTCATCAGAATGTCTAAGATCAAAACCTCAGGTGACATCACAAGTTTTAGAGGATGTGGAGCAAGGGGAACACTTCTCCATTGCCGGCGAGAGTGCAAACTTGTACAACCACTTTGGAAATCAATTTGTCGGTTTCTCAGAAAATTGGGAATATTTCTACCTCAACACCCAGCTATACCACTTCTGGGCATATACCCAAAAGATTCTCCACCATTCCACAAAAACACTCAACTATGTTCATAGCAGCTTCATTCATAATAGCCAGAAACTAGAAACAACCTAGAAGTCTCTCAACTGAAGAATGGATAAAGGAAACATGATACATTTACTCAGCTATTAAAAACAAAGACATCAAGAAACTTGCAGGCAAATGGATGGAACTAGAAATTATCCTGAGTTGAGGTAACTCAGACCCAGAAAGACACACATGATATATACTCATTTAAAAGTATATTTTAGCTATAAAGTATAGGACAACAATCTAAAAACCCAAATATACTAAGTAACAAGGAGGGCCCAAGGGACAATGCTTGAATCTCACTCAGAGAGGAAATAAAATAGACATCGGAGGTAGATGGAGGGGAAGGATCTGGGCAGGAGGGGGGTGAGGAAGGGAACAGATGGGGATCAGGTTTAGGGAGAAAAGGGATGGGAGAGGGTTGGGAGAGAGAACAGAAGTTGGGGGCGGGGGTAATCTCTGGAACAAGCTGGAAACCTGAGATGGAGGAGGGTCCCATGAGGCTGCTTTTCAAGAGGAACTTGGTTAAATTTCCAGCTCCCATGTATAACTCCAGTTCTACGGGCTGCCGTGCCTTCTGCTCTTTGTAGGTACTGAGCATGTGCATGGTACATAGATGGGCATACATACAGGCAAAATACATAAAAAATAAAACTGTTTAAACTATAAAATATAGGGAGGGGTCCAGTGAGCTGTTTCCGTGTGCAGTGGTGCTTACTGTCAAGCCTAACAAGTGAGTTAAGTTACAGGAGAGACCGAACTCCAGCAAATTGCTCTCTGACTTCTATGTGCGTTCTCTCTCTCTCTCTCTCTCTCTCTCTCTCTCTCTCTCTCTCTCTCTCTCACACACACACACACACACACACACACACACACACACACACAGTAAATGAATCAATGTATAAAAATTTAGAAAAATAGTGATAGATTCATTATCGACCATCCTTCCTGGCCTCCATATAAAAGAGACTGATTTAATTTTGTTGCTATATTACATTCAGTTCGCCAAGCTGAGGTTGTTGCTCCACATTCCCCACCTAGGAAACATAGGTATGAATTGAATAGTGTAAAACCATGTGCTATTCAAAGTGCATTTCCTGCTCAACAGGCTTGAACTTCCCGCCTTACCACTTTATTGGGGGGGGGGTCTCACAGTTGAAAATAGTCATTAGTTGATCTGATCTGACCTGGCTTTCTAGATAAGAGAAAGAAGCAGGATGGAGGCCATGGAGAAGTAGCTGCTGAGACTGGGGCCTCTAACCACCATCATTTGAGATGGATTGGTTTTCTAGGGAAAGAATAAAAGCATACTGACTACAGTGTGTGTGCACCAGAGTCGTGTTACTATTTATCTCTGGGGTAAGAAAAGGGAGCCCAGGAGAGGGGAGAGTGGGCTTTCAGCTCTGTTTGTCTTTGAGTTGTTAAGCTGGGTTATTGGTGTACAGAAAGACCTTTGTCATGCCATTCTCTTTTTAGGGCTTCTATTAAGCGAACAGTAAAGAAGAATGGAAATTCAAGGAATGGTGTTTCCCAGGTACACTGATAGAGCTCATTAAAGAATATTGATTGCATCTCCAGCTCTTCCAGCTTCTGTCAGGCAGCTGCACTTGCAGGACAAGGAGCAGAAGAAGTGAATGAGGTGCTATAGGCGCTGAAAATACTGGAGTCATTGCTGCATAGAGTGCATGAGCGTTGTTGAGTTTGTTGAATCAAGTGAACAGTTACTGTATGGCTGATGCATAATCATTTGCATTAAATTCTTTGTGCATCCATGTAGTCTGCTTCGACATAAGCTGTTGGTATAGATGTATCTGTGTGATAGCATGGGTATAGGCTGTGAAACACAGGTAACACTTAGCATCTGGCTTTTAGTCATCTTGATTGTAGAAGAGGAAGATCACTATCAGGGTAGAATGCTCCCTTACTATTGGCCTAAAAATCAGTGGCTTTTCTTGGACCCACCCTTGACTCCTATATGACACCACCCTATGCATATGAGTGATGGTGGCCAAAAATGATATAGTCCAAAAAGTCTCTTGAGGATGAGATAGAGATGAGAAGGGAGATGCGTGTAAAGATTTGGTCGCTTGAGAGAAAAGGGAACTTTGTGCTAGACCAAGAGAGAAGGGTGAAGACGCTCTTCCACTCCATCCACAGAACCCTAGGGTTCTGTAACAGTGGCAAAGCAGGTGACTTAAGCAACAGAAATCTATTGTCTTCCATTCTAACAGGTAGACATCTAGACTCATGGAGTCACTCGGGCAGTTGCCTCTGAGGGTGGAGACAGAAAATCTCTTGCATGTCTTCCTAGCCATCACAGCAGCTGTGGAACCCATTAGTAACAATAGGGACATCATATAAAATGTTGCTCCTGGTAGCTTGCCTGCAGTCTCCGGCCTTCCTTGGCTCTACCCTTGCATAGCTTTTCTCCTGGTATATCCCCATCTACATCCATATTTCTCCCTTTTTTTTAAAATAAGGACATGGTGAGACTGATTTGGAGTCACCATAATGACTCCTTTCTAAGTCCATCTTCAAAGACTGTTTTCTTTTTTTATTATTAGATATTTTCTTCATTTACATTTCAAATGCTATCTCAAAAGTCCCCTATACCCTCCCCGCCCCTGCCCTGTTCCCCTACCCACCCACTCCCACTTCTTGCCCCTGGTGTTCTCCTGTACTAGGGCATATAAAGTTTGCTAGACAAGGGGCCTCTCTTCCCAATGATGGCCGATTAGGCCATCTTCTGCTACAAATGCAGCTAGAGACACGAGCTCTGGGGGTACTGATTAGTTCATATTGCTGTTCTACCTATAGGGTTGCAGACCCCTTCAGCTCTTGGGTACTTTCTCTAGCTTCTATATTGGGGGCAAGTTAGGCCTCAAGCAAAGCGCTTGAGAGTTAGAGATTTACAGGCATTGGAGGAACACAGTTTAAATGGTGATACACATGCTAGCATGTATTCCCAAGGTGACTTATACCTTGCCATTAGAGTGCTCTTGCCCTTTCTTACTGGATGCTTCAGGATAGGGTCCACTGTTCCACTAGTAGCCAGTGCAAAGGTTGTGAACTACATGAATAAACCAAGCTGCCCGAGGAGAAGGGAGTTGAAAGGTTGTTTGCCAGGTAACAAAACAACCAACAAAAATGAGTTGGTCCATCATGCATTTTCTTTCTCCTTCTACCCGGGCCCTTCTCAACACCTCATCAGAGCAAAAGACTGATCTATTGACATCCAGTCAACTCCACCTTAGATGATGGTGAATGAATATGACTTGTACTACAGTTCTGATGCAGGTATGCCTGGAAGTCTCCATGTTTATAATGCTGCTTGGAGAATGGGTTCTGGGCCTTCAGCATATAGCTGCCCCTGAAGAGCACAGCCACACATGTTGCTGAGAAGAGCTTTGGAAACTGAGTGTGTCAGAGGTGCTGTCAGAGGAATCTGAGAGTTCCTCCCACGCTGGGGCACACTGGGGAAGCAATAGAGGTACCTTCTAAGCAAGCACACTCTTTCCTGCTAGGATACAGTCATCTTATTTCCTGGTGGTGTCTCCTTGGTAACTGAGTCAAGATGCTCTCCTGCTTCAGATGTTCCCAAGGTAGAAGTGTCCACTCATTGGTAGATACATCCAATTATACAGTAAAGGTGTCCTGCCTTCCCTTCTGTGTTTGTGATAAACTCTGAAGATATATATATATATATATATATATATATATATATATATATATATATATATATACACACACACACACACATACACACACACAAATGTACTTAGCCAATGGACTATATCTTCTAGGCTCCATTCTCAATACAATTATTTATCCTATAGTCAGAACATATATACTGTATTCTGGACCATGAGAGACAAGCAGAAGTTTCTGGCCAGAAAACCAGCTAGAGACCCTCTTTTCTCTTCTCTTCTCTCTTCTCTTCTCTTCTCTTCTCTTCTCTCTTCTCTCTTCTCTCTTCTCTCTTCTCTCTTCTCTCTCCTCTCTTCTCTCCTTTCTTCTCTCTTCTCTTCTCTCTTCTCTCTTCTCTCTTCTCTCTTCTCTCTTCTCTTCTCTCTTCTCTTCTCTCTTCTCTTCTCTCTTCTCTCTTCTCTTCTCTCTTCTCTTCTCTCTTCTCTTCTCTCTTCTCTTCTCTCTTCTCTTCTCTCTTCTCTCTTCTCTTTCTTCTCTTCTCTCTTCTCTTCTCTCTTCTCTTCTCTCTTCTCTTCTCTCTTCTCTTCTCTCTTCTCTTCTCTCTTCTCTTCTCTTCTCTTCTCTTTTCCCTTTCCCTTTCCCTTTCCCTTTCTTTTTCCCTTTCCCTTTCTTTTTCCCTTTCCCTTTCCCTTTCCCTTTCCCTTTCCCTTTTCTTTTCTTTTTTCCTTTCCATTCCTTTTCTTTGTCCGTCCTTCCTTCCTTCCTTCCTTCCTTCCTTCCTTCCTTCCTTCCTTCCTTCCTTCCTTCCTCCTTCCTGTCAGGCAGTACATTTGTGTTGGAGAGCCCCAGTAGCCAACACAGGAAGTAAGCATGGTAGGTAAATTGGATCATTAAGAATGGTTAACTGGGGGACCAGAGAGATAGCTCATCAGGTAAGAGCACTGACTGCTCTTCTGAAGGTCCTGAGTTCAAATACCAGAAACCACATGGTGGCTCACAACCACCCCACCCGTAATGAGATTTTCCCTCTTCTGGTATGGCTGAAGAGAACTACAGTGTACTTATATATAATAATAAATCTTTGGGCTGGAGCAAGCAGAGACTGAGTGATCAGGGTGAACCAGAGTGAGCAGAGGTCCTAAAATTCAATTCCCAACAATCACATGAAGGCTCACAACCATCTGTATAGCTGCGGTGTACTCACATACATAAATTAAATCTTAAAAAAAAAAAACAAAAAACAAAAAAGAATGGTTGGCTGGGGGTGTGGGGAGTGTGCTGGATGGCTCAGTGGTTAAGAGCCCTGATCTTCCAAAGGTACTGAGTTCAAATCCCAGCAACCACATGGTGGCTCACAACCATTTATAATGAAATCTGATGCCCTCTTCTGGGGTGTCTGAAGACAGCTACAGTGTACATACATATAATAAATTAATTAAAAAAAAAAAGAATGGTTGACTGAAAGATGAAGAAGGTCTTTTGAATGGCATGATTTGGTAGACACTAACATATCCCTAGACTGCCTAGCTGCTTCTGAACCTCTCTTACATAAGAAAGTGGTGTTCTATTTAAAAATCACGTATTAGAATTACCAGTTTATTCTATATAGCTGTACTTACCCCACAGAGAGATCTTCACCACAGTAACTCCATTCACTACCCCGTAGAGGATGTGTGCAGAGGAGGTCCAAGAAAAATGAAGAGAAGAAAGCTGCGCAGGACTAGATAAAGGACTGGGCTGCTGTGCTCCCTGGCTTCCCTTCCCCAAAGCATCTTCTGTGTAAGTTGGAGAAGACTCTGAGGCGGTGTCCTTCTTAGCTGCTCATGTTTTGGATCCCGACTCTGTTTCCCGCCACCATCAATGGTGTTGGCATGGCCACTTCCTGCCAGAAAGCATCGAGTTGTGACAGCAGCAGCCTGTTGGCAAGGACAGCACTGTGGAGGACGCGCCACTGTTTTCTATCATTAGCTCACAGAGCAGAGAAGAAGAAGGAGAATCTTACTGGCTGTTACCAGCCAAGAAGAACAGTTGTCTGGAGCTCCATTCAGCTGACCCCATTAGGATTTTGCTTTCGAAAAAGACTTGTCTTTATATTAAGTTGTGTGTCTGTTGCGTTTAGGCCAGTAAAGTGTGTGTGTGTGTGTGTGTGTGTGTGTGTGTGTGTGTGTAAGAGACGGAGGGAGGGAGGGAGGGAGAGAGAGAGAGAGAGAGAGAGAGAGAGAGAGGGGAGAGAGACTATGAATAGAAAAATAGATGAGGAATAATCAGGAAACTTCAATTCTTCAAAGAACAAAACCTCTGAAAATAAACATTTGCTTTTTTTTTATGTGTTTCAAATGTCTAAGGCAGGAAAACACTGCCCCTGTGTAGCCACACCTGGGCTCCTTTTTTAGCACCAAAGTGATGTTCTCTTAGGCAACAGGACCCTGTGGGGAAACCAGGAGAGGCAGGGCTATTGTGTGGAGACCTGTGTCGAAGAAAGATGCTAGAATACAAAACTGTTCTGTCAGTACTGAAGTCGTATTCTAGTCTGTGGAGGGGGACCCGCTCCACACAGCCACACAGGGTAAATAAAGGTTACTGGAAAGCATCCCTACGCATCCTGAATTATTCATGCTTTTCCCTAGCTTTGGATGCACAGCTATTCCCTGGAGATGAACAATTTCACGAGGACAAGATTTAGGGAAAATGGAGCTTCATAGAAATTATTTTATCTGTAACAAGGTAGTCAGTTCTTAAGAGTGACATTGGGAGTCACAGTTATGTGATTCTCTTACCCAGTATCTCCTGCTTAGGTCACTGATTCGGCCATTAATATGTGCTATTCATACTCACCTGTGTTATAAAGCATCACATATCCCTCACTGTTTGACTTTATATCCTAGCCGCCATTCCTGTCTCCCTAGTTTTGCCCCCAGACTGTCAACTTTAGCAATTGTAAGTAAACCTTCTTGGTACTTATTAGGAACCCAGATTATCTGTGCCAAGGGAAAAATTTCTCTGCTGGTTTGCTAGAAGTGTACCGTATTTCCTATGTACCATATTTCTTGGTGTAGAGTACACTCAATGGCATGAGGTTCATAGCCAGCTTGGATCAGTCTCTTTAGCACATTGCTGACAAAGCTGTTACTTACTAGTCAGTAAGATGGGATTGGACTCACCATACAATGGATTTCATTTATTGATTACTTTTTCCAATTTTTTCAGTGATCTAGATGCTACAGGTTTTATTGCCTGTGTTCTTTCTCACCTCTGCCCCTCTTGATCTACAGATCATACTGGAAAAGGATCTGCCTCCAGGTAGCCAGCAGGTTATTACACATGCTGTGGGAGAGTCGGCCAAGGACAGGGCTGCCAGCTCTTCCCATTGAAGTCACTATCAGGATGGGAACATGGACCCTGGTGATCCCTTTAGATATCGCACTGAAGTTTTAAAAGAATGTAGAGGGGCCTGTAAAGCCATGCTATCTGCAGGGAATTGTGGAAATTCTGTAAAACGGGGGTCACCTCGATCATTTTGTTTCAAGAGGAACAATGAGGTGGTACAAGGACATCACTAATGCCCTCATGTCTAATATATGTAACATGAGAATCCCTTCCATTGACTGCCCCTTCTTGGTTGTCTACAAAATCTTGACCAGGGCAGGCTTTGTGCAGACAAGCCTATTTGTCAACCTGTAAGGTGAATTGCTTGAAAGACTTCTGCAGAAGAGCATGTGAGAAGTCAGCATTGGGGGAAAAAAAAAAAAAAAGCTCTTCCACATTCATCAGAAAGATCCAGAACCTTCATCAGTTCCTGTGATGTCAGCCTTCGTCGGGAAAATGTGTTGCATGCGTTGCACGTAGAGAAGAGTCCAACCCTAGAAAGAAATATCACATTCTCTCCCCTCATTTACTTAATAAGGTGGTGATTTCATAAGGTCTCTTTGCGGTAAAAGACTTCAGGAGCATTATTTGGTTCCAGCAAAGGGGCAAGAACTCAGGTGGCAACTCCGCAAGTCCCTGCTGTCAGGAAGCAACACTGTCTTCCTAGGAACATCAAGAAGGCAAAACAGAGAAAGGCAGAGGGACGTGAGCTTGTGTCAGGACTACACTTGGCAGCTAAATGCTTCTCGTGGCAGGTTCTTGTTTACAATAGAAATGATGAAGGCCTGTCTGCTCGCTGCTCTGACGGTTTTCCCCACCTTGGGCTCCGTAATTAGCTATGCATGGGTCACGGGCTGCCCATTAGTTCTGTTCCGCAGAGCATGTCTGCGGTCTTTGATATCTACTTAGGCTATGTAAATAATGTGCGCAGGTTTTCTTTCCCCACCCTCCGACTTTTTTATTCATCTTGGGCAGAGTGAAATTTGCTATTTTCTCTGTGACAAGCCATGAAATTTAGCAATTAAATCCTTTCATTTATTCATAGTCTTCCTTTGGTTTAAGTAAATCCCAACAAAACATTGTGTTGAGCGTTTCAAAATAGTACCCCTTGCTTCAGTAACCAGTAAACACAGCTTAGAACACTTATTTCTAATTGCCTGTGTTTTTTGTATTTTTTTTAATTTTCCTCTAAACAGGAATCATATTTTGTAGCCAGCAGATCCTGGGAAGATAGGGGTTTTCTGGCCCTTTCAAATGTAATATAACTTACCTTTTATATATGTTGTTTATCGTTTATTGCTACATCTTGCAACACACAGATTCAGTCTTTGTCTCTTTTGTCGGAATAAACTAAAAGCTTACATTGCTCATGACTACCAGAGTCTATATTGTACTCTTTTGGCCCTATTACATAGAAAATTTTTACATAAAGAAAAATTCTCACTGGTG
Source organism: Mus minutoides (assembly GCA_902729485.2). Classification (NCBI taxonomy): domain Eukaryota; kingdom Metazoa; phylum Chordata; class Mammalia; order Rodentia; family Muridae; genus Mus; species Mus minutoides. Next base: position 341,778 of record LR749681.1, on the reverse strand, counting down.
ACTGGGGATGGGACTTAGATGCTAGAGTGCTTCCCTAGCACGCATGAGGCCCCAGGTTTGGTCCTGAGCCCCATATAAACTGTACTGCAGCTCTGAAATCTTAACACTTGAGAGATAGAAGCAGAAAGATCAAAAGTTCAGGGCTGGTCTCTTCTATAGAGAGTTCAAAGACAGCCTGGGCTATGTGAGAGACCCTGCCTTAAAAAGAAAGAAAAAAAAAATCCTGATGACCAGGAATTGGTTTAATTTGACTCTCTAGCATCCTGAGGGTTAGAGTCATGTGCACGTGTTCACATTCTCATCAGCCCAGGTGCCCCTCACTCCTTTCCTGATGTAGCATGTCACCATCTCATCTCTACTTAGGAACTGCATGATATAATCCACTTCAGACCACTCTCTCATTGGTTAGGTGTTTTCCTTGGACTTGCTGGGACACATTCTAGAGTCTGGATGCTTGGTCCTACTATGGCTTTCCCATAAGTTTTGCAGTGTCCTTGGCTACAGGCAGTTAAGGATCGCTGTGATCAACTTTTGGGGATTATTTTTTCTTTGCCTGAATTTTAAGCCCTTTGGGGTTCAGCACTCTGGCTCACACTTGCTCTTTTTAATTGGCAAATATTAACTGTATAAAGCTTGGGTTTGGTTGACAGCCTCACACGTGCATCCCCCTGTTCTTTGCCCATAGTCACCGTCCTCCCTTACCTTCCCAGACGTGCTCTCTGCTGGTGCCCTTTCTCATCCTATAGGACCGCCCCCCTTTCTCTTTTCATGCTGTGCTTACATATGCTACCCCTAGATCCCACATAAAAGTGGTACAAACCTTTTAATTCCAGCACTTGGGAGGCAGAGGCAGGTGGATTTCTGAGTCCGAGGCCAGCCTGGTCTACAGAGTGAGTTCCAGGACAGCCAGGGTTACACAGAGAAACCCTGTCTCGAAAGAAAAAAAAAAAGCAGCATTTGTCTTTCTATGTCTGGATTATTTTGCTTAACTCAGTGGTCCCCAGGACTGTCCACTTTCCTAAAAATGACAAAACTCCACTCTTAATGACTGAATGGATATACTTTTCTATACTCATTCATCAGTTATAGAATATCTAGGCTGATATGAGGGCTTCTTCCTTTTCTTATTTTTTGTTTGTTTTGCTTGTTTGTTTGTTTGTTTGTTTTTGTTTTTTGGGCTTTTGTTGTTGTTTTGGTTTAGAGGTTTGTTTTTTTTTCCTTGATGTTTATTTTGCTTGCTTACTTTGTTTCTTGTATTTCAGCATTATAAAGATAGGACAGCCGATAAAGGCATCTGGTGACTGCTGGCTGGATTCATGTTTGCCAAACCAAGCAACGAGTCATATTTCCTGCCTAACTCCTAAGACTTAGAGGTTATTCCTCAAGTTTGAATAATGTATGATTTTTTTTTAAAACCCTAAAAGGAAGATTTCTTCATACCCACTCCCCCCACCCCACCCCCACAACACTGATGTAAATAATTTACTACTGTGTTACATACAAAGAAAAAGATCAGGCATAAACTTCTGTGTTTAACTGTACACTATGAAAATAAATTAAAGCAAGTGGAACAAAAATTTTTAAGAGAGCAGAATTGAAAACAATGGCAGTGTAGACTTTGGTATTAATGCGACTTTGCTGGAACAGTCACAGGCCGGGCCCACTGCTGGCTGCTTGGTGCAGGCCTCGCAGTTTGCTTGTTGATTTTTAGTTGCTATTTTTCTCCTCCTCAGTGTGAAGTTCATTCCTCTGGTAACAGCGCTGATGGAAAGCCATGGGTGATGACTGCACAGTGCCCCATGATACCGTTCAGTCTTCATGATGTATTAGGCCTCTGGTCTTTTCTCATTAGCTCAGGGCAATTGAGGTAGTCACACTTGACCAGCTTGCCCATTAGTACGTATGGGATTGCAGCAATGAGATTATGGGGCTGACTGAAATTAAGGGGATAATCATCGCATGCTTTCTATTTGTAAAGACGTCCAATGAAATGGCCACAAAACCTGTTATTCATGTGCTCTTCATGGTCTTTTAAAATTCTCCCCCAGGCTCTGGTTTGGAAAAACAAAAATGATTCAGAATATACCAAGAGCCAGAATTGGAGTAAATTCACTTTTAATGGATTGATTGGATATAATGTGACTTATGCATAGAGTGTGTAATATTTATACTTTAAGTAGGTTGGCGTGGACTTGGTTCATACTTGTCTTCTTGCTCTTTGTTGAAACAATTCTTCGAATCGCAGCTGTATTATTTTTTTATTTGTGTTCCTGGTGTGAAACCAGCCTTGCTGGGACCTGTGCCTTCTGCTGCAAGTGAAGTCAGCTAAAAGCCAGGGCAGGATCCAAGGCAATACTGGGGAATCCAGAAACCACTAGGACCAGTAAACTGGGGAGCATCTCTAGGCAGTGGAGATTCCATTCTGTCCCTAAAGAGCTAAGAGGCACCATATTTGTGAGCTAGTATCCCCCTTTTTCCCCACAAGGTAAGGCTGCCTTTTCAGGCTAGTTCTGCCACTTGGATGCTTTGTGACTTGTCTCTGCTGAAATGGAAAAAACATGAGTGGTCAAGAGGTCGCTGTGCGTTGTGTGTGCCATGGACTAGGTGCCAATGAGTGTGGGATGCTAGGATTGCAAGAATACATTTACAATCATTATCCTCTTGATTCATTTCATATGCAGAGGGGCCACACAAGTGTCCAGCACAGCCAGCCCCATTTCTCAGCCTGTCATTAGTCATTAGATTTTGACACTTTGTGGCATGGAGTCTGTATTATACATGCTGCTGTATTACTGTGACTGGCTCTTTCGTGTGGCAGATTACTGTCTTCGGAGGAGCTGAGGCAAGCCAATTATATTGTGATCCTGTAACTTCATTACTACCCCCTGAGTCTGCACTCTTACCCTTTTCTGACCTGTCTATCCTTCATTCCCTTCAAACTCTCTGAGCTGTCTTTCTCACTCTGGCCTTCTGTTTATATCACAGAGCTCCTGGGTCAAGCTTGGCCAGGTTGCTAGCTGATAGCACTGTGGTTCTAGCTCAACATTCTGCAGATTACAGGTCCTCCTTCTTTAACGTACTTTTCTCTAATTCTGAGATTAGGTTGCGTTCTTTCTACAGAGCTTCCAAGACCCAGGAGCAGGAGTGCCATGGAACTTTGTTCTTTGTCTCCCAGTTAGTGATTGAAAGGAAGATGATCCACGCTGGAGTCTGTCCGTCCTTGACTTGCCGTTGTCTTATCAGTCTGCTATTCTTGTTTTAGAATGTGTTTCTTTGGAGAGGGGAATAATGCATAGGGTGAAGGGAATCCACCCTGGGTTCAAATCCACCTGTTAGTAACATACTAATAGGCTAGTTACATAACATCGCAGGTCCCATTTCCTCACCTCTACCACACAAGGAGTCATAAGGATGTCTGATTCCTGGGATTTGGGGAAGATAGATGAAACAAGGCCATAAAAGCTTTTTTGAGCATTTCCTGGTATGTGTTAAGCATTCTGTGGATATATTAAACACACAAAGAAACCAATCTGACCTTAAATTGAAAGGCAATGGTGAAGCCTTCATTTCTTTTCTTGGAAATATGTTTTGTGTTAGGCCATTTTCCACTCAGAGACCATAGCTGCTAGTCCTTGCTTTTAGAAAGTCACAGAATTGACATGTTCGGGTTCTTGATTTTATGCCCTCTGTCTTTGCTACCTAGAATGAATACTTTGTCCCATTTTCTAAGTACACAGTCCTGTGCCTGCACACCCTCTCCTTTCTCCTGCCCATTTCTTCACCACCCAGACATTGTGCCCATGCCCTCCCTTTCCCTCACCGCAGTTCGTCTTGAATGAAAATCCCTCATGATTCCCACCCGCAACACCCCCTCCACCCCAGTCCAGCAAATGACAAATCATAGCAACTTTTCACTCAGTGAAGGTAGAAAAATATGAACCCAGCCTCTTTGTCCAAGAACATAGTATTCATATTATTTTTAAGCTCTAAATGTAATTTGTTATAAATATATGAATTGCTTCTAGCTAGCAGGTGCTTTATATTTTAGTAGAAAGGCATTGAAGAGGCACAGTGAACTGGACCTGTCCAGCCCCTTCTAAATTCCCTAACAGCTCTGTCGTTCATATTAGGCAATAGCATGAGTTAGTGGGTGATAGCAGGGTTTGTGGGTGCCTCTCCGTGTGTGCTTGCATGAACTATTTCATTATACTAGAGTGATCTGCATAGTTGATACCATGATGCTTCATGGAGTCTGGTATCCTGTAGGCACAAAATAAATATCTGCAGGCTAATGCATCTGTAATTTCTGTTAGTGCATATTTGGATAAAATTTTCTTCCCACTTGTAACCAGTCGCTTTCTCTTTCCAGTTCTGGAAAGTCCTCTTCTCCCTGATGATTTATTTTGTCCTATTATACTTAAGGTGTTGCCTGTGTTGTGATCTGTATTTCCTTTAACTGCGTTGTGTGATGATAGACTTCTGTTTCCATAATTGTTCCTGATTTTCAGATGTATCTCTTTTTAAAGTGATTTTTCCAGGATAGATGAGACATAGTTGAGGTTCTCCCACCATGCTGCATTTCCCCACATGACATATATCTATGTGTCTGTGGACACAGTTCAGAGGCACAGGCTTGCTTAGTGTAGTGTTCAGTCTCTACACTTCAAATAAACATGTTGACTGAACTAGGAAGCAGAGTCTCCTCCTAAGGCACTCAGTGTTTCCTTCTGTGGAGACTTTACATTTAATTTAATGATACTGATTTTAGATTTTCTTTGATACTTGTTTTTATTTTCATCTCTTGTAGGTAACACACATTCCTTATTAAAATTTTACCATATGATATCAAGCAAAATAAGCCAGACCACCCCCCCTTCCAAAAAAAACATTACATTTTCCTTTCATATGTAGAACCTAGGTTATATTATATATGTATGCACATATAAAACATGTCATGTATAATGCATACATATGATGTGGAGATAGAATGGAACATTTTGGAAAGTCAGGGAAGATGTGTAAAGAGGGCAGAAGAGGGGCTGGAAAGATTGTCAGCTGCTAAGATCACTGACTGCTCTTCCAGAGGTCCTGAGTTCAATTCCCAGCAACCACATGGTGGCTCACAATCACCTGTAATGGGATCTGATTTCCTCTTCTGGTGTGTCTGAAGACAGCAACAGTGTACTTATATATAATAAAATAAATAAATCTTTAGGGAAAAAAAAAGAGGACAGGGGAGGAAATAGGAAGGAACATAGTAAAAGCAGATGGTAGGCTTGTAGAATAATGACATGATGAAACCACTACTTTGAACAATAAATTTGGGGGGGGGTTGTTTTTTTGTTGTTGTTTGTTTGTTTTTTTAGATATTTTCTTCATTTACATTTCAAATGCTATCCCGAAAGTTCCCTATACCCTCCCCCACACCCCGGCCCTGATCCCCCACCCGCCATTCCCACTTCCTGACCCTGGAATTCCCCTGTACTGGGGCACATAAAGTTTGTAAGACCAAGGGGCCTCTCTTCCCAGTGATGGCCAACTAGGCCATTTTCTGCTACATATGCATCTAAAGACAGGAGCTCTGGGGGTACTGTTTAGTTCATATTGTTGTTCCACCTAAAGGGTTGTAGACCCCTTCAACTCCTTGGGTAATTTCTCTAGCTCCTCCATTGGGGGCTCTGTGTTCCATCCTATAGATGAATGTGAGCATCCCTATCTGTGTTTGCCAGGCACTAGCATAGCCTCACTTGAGATTGTTATATCAGGGTCCTTTCAGCAAAATCTTGCTGGCATATGCAATAGTGTCTGGATTTGGTGGATGATTATGGGATGGATCCCCAAGTGGGGTAATCTCTGGATGGTCCATCCTTTCGTCTTAGCACCAATCTTTGTCTCTGTAACTCCTTTCATGGGTGTTTTTGAACAATAAATGTTAAACTGTTAAAAATTGTATTTATGTTTCCACATTGTGTTTTATTTAATTTCACATAAAGATGGTCATATTACAACATCTTTTCTCATTACATTAAATATGTAACCTCATGAGGGTTACATATTTAATGGATAATTAAATTCATCAATTTCTGCAGCTTTTCCATTGATTCCAGTTGGCTTTCCAGTTATAAAAGTTCATGATGTATAAATAAGGATAATTTTTAGTTTTAATAATTCTTCCCAGTGAGCTGTCATATGTTGTGAAGGCCATTTTCAATCCATCACTGAGAATGGCGATGCAGGGACATGGTCCTATAAGATGAGTATGAGTTATTGGAGTAAAATGTACCTGGGACTGGAGAGATGGCTAAGTGGCTAAGAGCACTGACTGCTCTCCCAGAGGTCCTGAGTTCAATCCCCAGCAACCACATGGTGGCTCACAATCATCTGTAATGGGATCTGATGACCTCTTCGGGTGTGGCTGAAGACAGTGATGGTGTGCTTATATACATAAAATCATTTTTTAAAGTGTACTCAGTGTAAGAAATATATTAAAAAATCATATAGCTGAGAAGATTTTTTTAAAGTTATATAATAAAGTCACATATTTAAGCAACAGTTGTTTGGTGTCTAGAAAAAAAAAAACACATTCAAAATTGCCAGAATTGAAAGAGTCTGTCTCCTTCCACTATTAGAATACTGGTCGGTTATTCAATGAAAAAATAAGTGGCCATGTTTGAGTCCTAAACTTAGAAAAAAAAATGAGTAAAGTCTCGCCAAAGAGATTATCACCGTGAATAAAGACTGTGTTTCATAATAATAATGTGGAGGTGACTGAGGGAACCCCTGGAGTTAACCTTTGGCCTCCATATGCATTCACACACAAAGACATACACAAAAATGATTACGTGTGCAAAGAGACAAGACCATATAACCAGATCACAGGAAGGGAACTGGCTTACTAATTTATAGTTACCAGTTTTCTTCAGAGATAGGAGAACACACGGCTTAAACATCATGTACCAAATATGTTAAATACAAATAGATGGGAAGTTAGAAAAATCTTGGGAGTAAGTCGGGTCTTATAAGGAAGCAAATGTCAACATTGGTACTTGAAGAATTCATGGACGCGTGTAAGAGCTGATTGGATACAGAAGATGGGCTGTGAGCTAGATCACAGGTGGGAAAAAAGTAGCCAAAGAAACCGACAAAGAAATGATGCACACAGAGCTGCACTGCATCAGCAACTTGTTGTCTACATCCCTGCCAAAAAGAGATGATGTACTGGCGGCGATGTGCCAGTTTTCAGTGTAGAATGTCTGTCTGTCTGTCTATCTATCTATCTATCTATCTATCTATCTATCTATCTACCTACCTGTTATACAGTGTTCTGCTTGTGTGTATGCTTGCACACCAGAAGAGGGCATCAGATCCCATTACAGTTGGTTGTGAGCTACCATGTGGTTGCTGGGAATCGAACTCATTACCTCTGGGAGAACAGTCATTGTTCTTAACCTCTGAGCCATCTCTTCAATCCCATGATGTTTCATTCTTAACATAAATTTTATTTCACTCTATCGAAACTTTGCAGAAGCTTTTCATCTTGTTCTTTAAATGTTCTTTTCTGAGAATTATAAAAGCTATATATATATATATATATATATATATATATATATATATATATATTACATGTATATACATATATGTGTGTGTGTATATATATATACACATACATATATATTCACATGTATATATACATACATATATGCATATATACACATACATGCCACACTTTATATAAATGTGGATATATATGGATATAGGTGTAGATGTAGATAGAATATGTAGATAATATATTTGTCACAGTATTTCCTGGGGTCATTTGTATTTTTCCATATTTAATTATAAAAGTTATATATTTGGACATATTCATTATATATTCAAAATCTTTTATTATCTCTATTATAAGTGTATTTCCTATATCTATTATAAAATGGTGATTATAAATAATTTTTATTTTATAGTAGAAAATTTCTAGAAATATTTTTATTTTGAAATCATACTGAAAGACTACATACAGACAAGATTGGCTTTCACATTACATCCTAAACCACATTCAGAAATATGTTCTTTTCTTTTTAAAAAAAATACTTTATTTTTATTTTATGAGTAGTTCATGAATAGTATATGTACCACATGCATGCAGTGCCCATAGAGGCCAGAAGAGGGCATTGATTCTCCATGAAACTAGAGTTATAGTTGTTTATGAAGAACCCGTGCATACTGGGGAATCACACTTAAGTACTCTGGAAGAACAGCCAGTGTTCTTAACTCCAAGCCATGTCTCTAGTTCCATAGTCATTCTAACACTCTAGACATGTGGATACAAGTGTGTGTACATGCAGATTATATTTACCACTGGGAATGGTAAAACCATGGATTGGATTTTATCATAAGGATTTTTAGTAGCACATCATCAGTCAGACTGTGATACTAACCATCCACTTCTGACACTTACTTCCTCATTTAACTTTAGGCAAGCCAGATAACTGTCCAGGTCCCAGTTTCTTTACTTGTGAAATGAGGCTGCCGACAGTACTCACTCCCAGGACTGTCTGTAAGTATATGTAGTGCTAGTCAGAGCAAGGGGAAGCTGTAGTTGGCTTTTATAGAGAGGCAGCCTGTTCACACTGGAGCTAGACTGCTGACCTGTGAATTCCCACAGACGAAGAGCAGGCTCTGACACAGAAGAATAGAAGATTCTGCTTTATTCCCTAAAGTTCTTGCTTTTTAGAAACAAACATTGCCTGAAGGAAGGTTTCAGATAGGAAGTAGTACTTGTTATATCCCCTGTCGTCTATAGCAGGACGGTTGAAGTCTGTTGCTATCAAGTTATGATCCGAGCCCATTCCGAGAGGTTCATTTGTTTCGTGGAATCACATGCAAAGCACATTTCCCCCCAGTCTTTTCTGTCTTTAAGTGGAAATCATGGCAGCAGCACTTAAAACTTTGTAGTACCTATTTGAATATTTTTCCTTCTATCTCCAGGAACACGGGGGTGTCCATTACAGTGCTGAGAAATACACACTTAGAGAAAATAGGGATTGATTTTCCCTGCGGTGGTGTTCTGAAATGCTTTGAGGCAGTGGCTGATGTACACAGCTGATTTTAAAGAATCCAAGTTAGAACAAGATAAATGGTAGGAATTACAAAACGATGCCGAAGTAACAGATGCATGTTTTGCATTCATTGCTCTTTAAAAATAAAATAAAATAAAAAATCAAGGCTAGCTTTTAGGGACTCCCCGGGGCTGCTGTGATATTAGTGGGTCTTATGTCAAGGTCAAGAGTTTTTAGACCCTAGGCAGGCCCCTCTCTTTTGGCTTTATTGAGTTTTTCTTAAAGTTTATTTGTACTTCTTCTGCTTTAAAAAAAAATCTCGATTTTGATTTAAAAAAAAAAATCCAGCTCACTGTTCCCATTTCTCCTGAGTGTCTTTGGTGCTGCTAACTGCTCCCTTTGAAACGACATGAGCTACATGGCATGTGTTTCTAAAATGCATCTATTTTCTCTCCAGTAGAGAAAATTGTTCCTGAATGGCCCTGTGTGGCAAACCAAGACGCTTGTTCAGTCCCCTTCAAAATCACAGTTCCATAACTTTTGTTGTTTGTGCTTTTAAATTTTAAATTTTTTCGGCCATCTGGATGCTGTTCTTTTGCTCACTCAAGGGTTTCTGTCGTGAAAAGAAAGTTAGAAATTCCACTGAGGGCTGGAGAGATGGCTCAGCCGTCAAAGGCTAGGCTCACAACCAAAAATATAAGGAATTCCACTGAAAGAGACCAAAACTTGTAAACTGGTCACTTCAATCAGTTGCATTAGAGCAACAGAAGGTGCTACCCCTTTTTTCCAAATGAAGCTTTTTTGAAAACAAATATTTGGAAAGCTGCTCCCCAAATGTCCCCTCCTTCTTCTCTCACTTGCTAGTGGGTATATCCTGAATTTCTTCCAATATCTTACTTCCCTGAGGTGTATAAACACATGTGTTGTATTCTGTGTCTGTATTTCATCTCACTGTAGCAAATTACCATGAATTCCAGGGCTCTTCTCACAGCTCTGCTGATCAGAAGCCTGGACAGGGCTCTCAGCAGGATCCTCTTCCCAAACCCTCCCAGTCGCTGGCAGAATTGACTTTCTTGCAAGTACGGAGCTTGTGGTAGCTTGCCTGGTCTTTGAGGCTGAGAAAAGCAGTTCCCGGGGCTTCAGATCCATTTAAAGGACCCATCCAAGATAAGCTGTTTTGGGGCTAAGTGGGTACTTACAGATTCATAACTTCTTGGAAGCCATTTTGTTTCCTGGGTTCTGTCTCGATGACTTGGGATCGGTAACCTGACCTCGGAATGCTGGACATTCGAGTTCTTCTAAGAATTCTGCCTGCACTACTCTTGAATTTCAAAATAAAATATACACATTATATGCTGATTATTTGCTGTGCACAATCTTGTATGCATTCATTTTATAAATGAATAAAGGTAGAGGTAGAGAGATGGCTCAACAGTAAAGAACATTGGCTGCTATTCTAGAGGACCTGAGTTTGGCTCCCAGCACCCACTAGGCAGTTTACAGTTCTTTGTAGCGCCAGTTCCAGAGGATATGACACCCTCTTCTGGCCTGTCTAGGTACTGCACGCACACAGTGCGCAGAGAGACGTGCAGGGGAAACACCCCGACATACAAAACTTTAAAATATATAAAATATTTTTAAAATATAATAAATGAATAAAGGTTAGATTCATAGAGATGTTATCTCAAGACTCAATGCCTTGAAGTCTCACCGACATAAATGGCCAAGTGAAAATTAATAGAGAAAAAAAAATCAGTTAAGTAAGGCTTTCAAGTTTAATTTAGGTTGCTTTTTTGTTTTAGTCAAGGACAGTCACAGATTTCAAATGAATTCTTTTTCATTAGTTCTTCCTTCAAGTGGTTATGGAAAAGGTATGAATTCGTTTCCCCCAGAGAAGGTAGGTAATAGAAGCAGGTTCCTAATCTCTTTAAGAAATCTAACCTAGCCTGGCAGTGGTGGTGCACGCCTTTAATCCCAGTGCTTGGGAGGCAGAGGCAGGCGGATTTCTGAGTTCAAGGCGAGCCTGGTCTACAGAGTGAGTTCCAGGACAGCCGGGGATACACGAGAAACCCTGTCTCGAAAAACCAAGAAAAAGAAAACGAAATTTAACCTAACACAGCCTCCCAGGGATGTTGTCTTGGGGGAATGTAGACCTCCTTGTGCACTTAATCCCTATGAAGATAAAGGAAACATATGGTTGCTTCTGCAGGATATCTCCTAGAAAGTAGAAATCACAAGATACGATGGTGTGAATTGGAATGGACCCATAGACTCGTGTGTGGAAATGCTAGCCTCCTAGGGAGTGGCACTGTTAGGAGGCGTGGCCTTGTTGGAGGACATGTGTCACTGTGGGGCTTTGAGTTCTCCTATGCTCAAGCTATGACCAGTGTAGAACACAGTCTCTCCCTGCTGCCCGTGGATCAAGGTGTAGAACTCTGAGCTCCTTCTCCAGCACATTGTAGGTCTGCATGCCACCATGCTCCCTGCCATGACAATAATGGACTAAACCTCTGAACCTGTAAGCCAGCCCCAATTAATGTTTTCCTTTATAAGAATTGCCCATAGTCATGGTGTCTCTTCACAGCAATAAAACCCAATCTAAGCCAGGCATGGTAGCACACACCTTTAATCCCAGCATTTGGGAGGTAGATGCAGGCAGATCTCTAAGTTTGAAGCCTACCTAGACTACAGAGCGATTCCCAGTTGAGTCTTGAGAAACCCTGTCTCAATAAACTAGGGGTGGGGGGAGACATGGGGAGCTAAGAAACAAGGCCTTGTTCAGCCAGGGGACTAGGCAAAGCAGGCACTTCCCACCCCTTAACCCCTTTCAGTGTTTCAATAGCAAAGTGCTTCTGCCTTGAGCGCAGGATCAGATTTACTGTATTACTTCATAACTATACTACACTGACTGTATTGTTTCCTGCTCACAGAATGCTTTCGAGTCATGCCTGACATATGTGTGCACAGGTTACATGCTACTCTACTGGACTAACAGTTCCCTACATCCGTTCTCGTTAAATACTTCCTCCAGTCCAGAAACCTAGACTACCCAAGATACAATTTACTAAACACATGAAACTCAAGAAGAAGGAAGATCAAAATATGGACACGTCACCCCTTCCTAGAATTAAGAACAAAGCACACATTGAAAGAGTTACAGAGATCATGTGTGAAGCTGAATCCAAAGGATGGACCCAATGACTGCGGCTGCCAGGGATCCATCCCACAGTCNCCTAGTTGGCCATCATTGGGAAGAGAGGCCCCTTGGTCATGCAGACTTTATATGCCCCAGTACAGGGGAACGCCAGGGCCAAGATGTGGGAGCGGGTGGGTAGGGGAGCAGGGCCGGGAGGGGGGAGGGTATAGGGAACTTTCTGGATAACACTTGAAATGTAAATGAAGAAAATATCTAATAAAAGTTGGGAAAAAAATACTTTCTCCAGGATATCACATCGACGGCTCACATGAAACCACCAGTGATATCACGTGCTAGGCAGAAGTGAGCTCTCTTGTGCTCCACTTATCATTTCCAGTTTTCTCACATTCTTCCCATATTTAAAACGTTTCTGGGAAAAGAGGGAGAAATGTAGCCAACTCCGAGTGGGTCCCTGTGGAAAGTGTATCTCAAACAGAAGTGAGAGAGCTCTCATCCCATTCCTAACCGAGAAGCTGTTCACCATTAATATCTGCTCCGAGAGGGAACATCTTTGTCTATTTTTATTTTTATTTTTGTGTTTTGTTTTTCCTGTTTTTAATTAATTATTTTTGAGAGAGAGAGAGAGAGAGTGAGAATGAATGAGTATAAATTTAGGTGGGTAGGGAGGTGAGGAGAACCTGAGAGAGGTCAAAGGGGAGGGGAAAAGATATGATAAAATATATTGCACAAAAAGAATTAAATATAGTTTTTAAGAGAGAGAGAGAGAGGGAGAGAGAGAGAGAGAGAGAGAAATGAGAGACCCCTGCTTCTGGTTCTCACCAGAAGCTGTGTTTGTAGAAGGGCAAGTGAAGGGTGACCAGGAAGGTAGACAGTGAGAGGAAGGGGTACCCTCCTTTATTACCCTCGAAATGTCACCACTCCTTTGGCCTTAGTTTTGTACATCACTACTTTGTGATTTGACTTTTGGATTTCTTTATAGACCTTATGAATAAGATGTTATTTGTCTAAATTTAGACACCTACTCCCCCATCCCCCAAATCCTAAATTTCACTTTCTTCTCATCCACTGCTTCAGGTTAAATAAATAAATAAATAAATAAATCCTCTTTCCCTTTCATCTTCATTTCAGGTTATTCAAAATGTATGGCTGGCAGCCTTCAAAGGAGAAACGCGGGCACAGGATGTTTTATTCAGGGTATCCCTGCTCTGTCCTTTGTGTGGTTATTCAGATTGCTGTGGAAGAGCCTGAAAGGTTGTCATGGATTTTTGCCCACTGCAAATGACAAACAGTGGTATATGGTGAATGCTGTAGGTGTTCTGGAAATTTCTGTTGCAGTGTCTATTTCACGCAGGTCTGTTTCCCGTGTAACGCTGGAAGGTTCCGCCTAAACTCTTCAGTCAGAGACTCGGGTCTTACCTCACGTGTAACATGTAGAGAGGAAATAATTCAGAATGCAATTGCTAGCCGAGGATGCGTTAAAAGAAAGCATGCAGTAACTTTTAAAAATGGATTGTTTTTAATAATTCCATGCCTTTGGGACAAAAGGACATTGGCTTTTTTATGCCCACCCCTTTGGAAGTCCACTTTTTCATTGACTGCGCGTGAAATCTTTTGGAGATCATTACCTTAGTGCCCCCTAATGAAATGTAAATAAAATGAATGATTACAGCTTGATTATGGGTCCAGTATTTACGAGGCTTCTGGTAACCCGGTGCATAAATTTAAGTGCGTGAGTAAATTCTCTCAGGGCTAGTCAATGCAGAGTGGGCTTCTTTCTGTTCTGTTTTTTATGGAACACTAATTCTTTGCACCTCTAGATTCTTTATTGTTGTTTCTGTCTCTGAAAATTGAGATTCTGGAAAACGCGCATGTGCGCGCGCACGTGTGTGTGTGTGTGTGTGTGTGTGTGTGTGTGTGTGTGTGTGTTCCTGGATGATGTTTATGGTCCCTGTAGAGTTCAGATCAAACCCAGGTGGCTGCCAGAGTCTGACCTGTCATGTCAGAGGAACACCGGAAATAAAGGAGCCTGCTTTTCTGTTTACTTTGTATAATGCACCTATCTTCCACAAAGGAAAACATGTCAGCATCTCTCCCTTTTCATTTCTTATAAGCCAGTTCACTTCCAGAGCCATCCTCTGATAGCAGCACAGTGGAATGGGTGAAGTGTTCTGTGACTAGTTAAGAGTATAGGGATTCGCTTTTGCTATTTCTTCCACACAAAGGAAGTTAGCCTGCATCTCAGTTTAACTACTCAGCACTGTTTCCCTGATAACTTTTTATTCTAGAAATGCTATTGTGAACTGTTCATAGTTAAGACTCTAATCCTCGCTCATCCTGCAAAGCATTTCCAGCATCAAGGGGCAGAATTACCCTTGAAGTACGGGAGGCACGAACAAATCCTAGTTGGACTGTGTGATAGCTCATCTTGGTTATCAATTTAAAATGGGGGGAGAGGGAACCTCAAGTGAAGAATTGACTGCAGTGACTTGCACTGTAGACATATTTAGGGAGCATGTTGTTGTTGTTGTTGTTGCTAATTGATTTAGGAGAGCCCAGTCCACCATGGGCAGTGTCATTCCTAGGCAGGGATGGAGAGAACAATAATTGAAGGTGAGTGTAGTAGCAAGCCAGTAAGCAACAGTTCTCCGTGGTTTCTTCTTCACTTCCTGCCCTGACTTCCTTCAGTGAATAATTGTAACTTACAAGATGAAATAAGTCCTTTCCTCTCCAACTTGCTTTTGGCCATGGGGTTCCTCACAGCAAAAGAAAGCAAATAAATGGGAAATATCCCTAGACTCCATTGGAAAGGCAGTCTAATTGTGCTTTAGATTGTGGATAGGTTTCAGTTCTTCCTCTTAGATCTCCATGTCTATAATGCATGTCTATAACCCCTGCACTTGTGTTACTGAAGAGGAAGGATCAAGAGTTCAAGGCTAGCCTCAGCTATCTAGAAAATTCCAATAGAGCTTACTAGGGGTTCTTATTTAGACCTGATAGTTTGTGATATATGATCTATGATGTGAGGATACAACATATAAGTTTGCTAAAAATACATTTCAGTACTCATTCAACTCTCTCACATGGTCCAGATACTTTTTAAACTCTAATGTATCTTTCATCTAAAATGCAAAAGAAAATATAGCATCAAAACAGCAAGCTTCTCACATATAGAAGGTCATCCCTTTAAGCCAATGGTTCTTGACCTTCCTAATGCTGTGACCATTTAATACAGTTGTCTCATGTTGTGGAGACAGCCCCCCCACCCCAACATTATAATTATTTTGTTGCTACTTCATAAATGTTATTTTGCTACTTTTATGAATCATAATATAAATATCTGATACACAGAATATCTAATATGCAACCTCCATAGGGATCACAACCCACAGGTTGAGAGTCACTGTATGTAAGCAATAGCCAAGTGTCACAGGCCCTGTTCCATATCCACTTATGTGAGTAAAGAAGGCAGTGGGTAAAAAAGGAGTTTGCTGGCTCATAAGATTTAAGTCTAAGCAAGCCCAGTAGTGGCTTCCCAAACAGCTTGGGCAGATAGAAAAGACAAGGATGAGAATAAGTCTGTGGCTGATTCTAAGTTGGGTTCCCTGTTATGGGACTGTCCTTGGCTTTTACTGCTGTGAAAAGAGACCATAACCAAAGCAACTGTTAAGAGGACAACACTTAATTGGTGCTCACTTACAGGTTCAGAGATTTAGTCCACTATCATCAAGGTAGGAGCATGGCAGCATCCAGGCAGACATGATGCAGGAGGAGCTGAGAGTTCCATATCTTCATCTGAAGGCCACTGGGAGCAGACTGGCTTCCAGGGAGCTATGATGAGGGTCTTAAAGCCAATGTCCATAGTGACACACTTCCCCCAACAAGGCCACACCTACTCCAACAAGGCCACACGTCCAAATAGTGCCATTCCCTGGGCCAAGCATATTCAAATCACCACAAAGACCAAAGTCTGAGTTGTATTGGGTCATGTTAAGATATGTGGTCTTATTTCAAGTTTGAGATGATCTGAGAGAAAAAAAAAACCAGAGTATTACTGTAATCACAAGCAAATTTTGAGTAATGGAACCTAGATCATTTTTGAGTAGATGGCTGCTATTTGGTTATGCAAGCATCAAAATAGGTATTTTACAGTCCTGCCTCTCTGCCTTTGCTTGATACCCAAAGCCACTGCTAAGCATCCCAGCCCTTCTCAATAGGAGCATCCCTTTCCTCCAGAGCACTCTATAAGTTGGAAAGAGAGAGAGAAAGAGAGAGAGAGAGAACCTGATCAAACAACAAACTTTAGATATTACAAAATATTGATGAGTGAAAATGTATAAAAATGTGCATAGATCATAATCGATAATAAAAGGAAGAAGATTGAGGATTATTAGTAAGTCTTATGGTAGAATAGTTGAAGAATAAAATGATAGGGTTTGGACAGAAATGTACTCATAAAGAATAAAGGTATAATATCTGAGTTCAGATGTTCAATGTGAGAGTAAGTCATCATATTAGAGAATGTGCCAGAAAGTGCACAGGTGTGGTGTCAGATCTCCACAAGTGTGCCCTTGATTCTCAGAACAGAAATGAAGCCGTGGATGTGAGTGGATCTGTACTTGGTGGTATACATTGCAGATGTAGGCTTTGTTTTTCTACCACACCTTCCTTACTTAAGATGACTGATCAAATTGGTCCTCTTAGACTAGAGAAAGCAATTTCAATAATCTTTCCAAGGCCTGCCTTTTCTGATACAATCATTTGTAAAGCACATTGCAATGCCATAGATTTAAGTCGGCGAGAAGGGTAAGATCCCTGGATGTGTCCTTACCCCAGGAATATTGACAACTAAGCATGCTTTAAAAAGTTCTTGTCTATAAACTAGGAGTGGTGCTATATACACCACTAATCCCATCATTCAGGAGTTGGAAACAAGAGAATCAGAAATACACCATCAATTGTGCAATGTAGAAAGTCTAAGGTCAGCCTGAGATCCATGAAACCATGTCTAAAAAAACCCTCTCTTCCTGGTTGGTTGACCTTGGTTGACCTTGGACTAGTAAGTTCTCTATTGTTTCTGCTATTTTAAGATAGAGATAATGCTAATGGGTTGGAGTAGCTGACGCTGGGATAAAAGCTAAAGGGAGGACTCATTCTAGCACAATCATAGAAACTATAGATGTTAAAATATGTCCTACAAAACACAAGTTTCATAAATATCGTCTTCCTGAGTAAATTTTGACTAAATTAAAATGTAGTTAGAGAATAATCAATAACCTCTCAAATATTATAAATTAGAAATATTTTATATTCTGCTCAGGAAAAATTAATAAACCAACGTATGCTTTTCAGCATCCTTGTACAAAGTGAAATTAATCTTCTATTCCTACTCTTGCCTCATTGATGACTGGATAATGCGGTGATATCCAGCTCCTGTAGGTTTGGCAAGATTGTTATTTCAATGTTCTCCTGCTGTTCCCAAGAAGAGGTAATGTTTGCATGGGAAGATTGTAATTTTACTTTGCTGTTTCTGGGGAAATGGAAATTGAATGCATATCCACTGTACTGGCTAGTTTTGTGTCAACTTGACACAGCTGGGTTATCACAGAGAAAGGAGCTTCAGTTGGGGAAGTGCCTCCATGAGATCCAGCTGTGGGGTATTTTCTCAATTAGTGATCAAGGGCGAAAGGCCCCTTGTGGGTGGGATCATCTCTGGGCTGGCAGTCTTGGGTTCTATAAGACAGCAGGCTGAGCAAGCCAGGGGAAGCAAGCCAGTAAAGAACATCCCTCCATGGCTTCTGCATCAGCTCCTGCTTCCTGACCTGCTTGAATTCCAGTCCTGACTTCCTTTGGTGATGAACAGCTGTATGGAAGTGTAAGCCGAATAAACCCTTTCCTCCCCAACTTGCTTCTTGGTCACGATGCTTGTGCAGGAATAGAAACCCTGACTAAGACATCCACTTATTAGAAAGTGGTTATGTGTGGTTGTGTTTTCTTAGGAACCTGTTCTTTGTGTTTGTGATGCCAGAAGAGTATAGCTTGTCCCCGTTACCTGCAGAGTAGCTGTTACAGCACATTTGACTGTCAGGAAGATGGAGAAGAACACAGCACAGTCTTTGCAGAAACTTTCAAATGTATGCAGACAGAGATGTGAAGATAGCACGTTTAGGACAGCGTGCCTTTGCCTTGTCTTGCCTGGCTGTAGAGAGTCGTCTGTCTGTCCTGCCACAGAGTACAGAGTCTACGCATTAGTCTTTGCTGTCTTCTGATTACTGTTCAGTAGAACTTGAAAGCAAAGGGTAAGAGTCTAACCAAATATTGTGATTAGGGCAAAGGAGTTTAGGCCAACTTTGCCTCCAGTTTCTCCTCTTCCCACTCTCATTTCCCCGGAATATAGCAAAGAAAACCTTTTTAAACTGGGGAATGCTAAGCTTGATTGTTTTACTATTTGGCATGCAGTGGTACCCACAATCCTTGGTAAAAGAATGATGGTTAGCCAGCATACAGTATTTTTTTTTAAATGGCATTTGTGGTTTTTTTTTTTGTTGTTGTTTGTTTGTTTGTTTGTTTATGCTGTGCTAGTCTCCATGTCGTGGATGGCATCTAATAAGGGAAATCTGGCAGTTTTATTCCCTTGGCTTCAAACACACACACACACACACACACACACACACACACACACACGGATGCATTATTTAATATAGGTTGTCAGGTCTCCATGGTATTAATAACTTAGAGGCTGTGGCTGATTTGGAATTATGTGGGATATTAAGGGAGAAGAGTTGCAGAAAGATGACTTTTATAGTGCAGCTCCTCAGAGGTGATGCGGTTTCTTACGTGCTTGTCTTACCCAGCTTTCGAAATCCGGTGTCCGTAAATGTTACAGATGACATTTTCTCAGTAGGTTAACTTTGGCACGTGGCTATTCCTTCTCGCTGCTAATCAGTTCCACAAGTGTCTTCAAAGTGAAACGTTCAGGATGTGCCCTGACCATGAAGAACAGTTGTGGCATGCTTAGAGATCAGAGCTGGGAAGAGAAGAGAGCCAGCCATTCTGTGTTCTGTACTCGTGGTCCTAGAGGCTGGGCAGTTTTACAGTTATTTTTGACAAATTCTCACTGATCATCAGACATTTATTTAAAATGCCCTTGTATGTATGATTCAAAGCTTGAAAAGCTAAAATAAATGACAGATGTTAGGAGGAGAACCCGTTCCAGAGGACCCCCCCCCCCCATTTTTCTAATGAAGGTCATTCAGCTACTATCATTTGGAGTCTTTCAGTGGAACTCTTTTTGATATGCAGATGGAGATGTGAAGGCAGCACGGTTAGAACAGCTTGCCATTGCCCTGTATTGCCTGGCAGTTGAGAGTCATCTTCTTGTAGCATTATCTTCTCTGTCCCAGAGCAAGGCATCCAACAACAATGGAAAATATCTACCACAGCTCTTGCTACTCTATAAGAACAGAAGTTGGCCATCATGCTATAGAGTCTGGAGTAGATTCTAATGACTCTAGATTCTTCAGATAGATGGTAGAAGTCATTTTATATCAGAAAACAGTAATTGCATTCCTGTTTTTATTTTATTTTATTTTTTATTTTATTGAGGTTCATACCCTACAGTGGGATAGATTACTCATAGGCATTTCTTTGTTTTGGAAGAGTCACTGTAGTCTCTTTGCAGTGGTGGTACCACCTTATTTCCCCACAGGATATTATTTCTGTTGGTTATTTTTCATTATGGCTGTGATATGTAACTATAGCTCATTCTGCTCTGTAACTGTATCTCCATGTACTTAATGCCCATTTTACTATTGATGGTTGTCTTAGGGTTTCATGCTGTGAAGTGACACCATGACCAAGACAACTCTTATAAAGGGAAACATTTAATTGGGGCTGGCTTATACTTTCAGAGGTTCAGTCCATTATCATCATGGTGGGAAGCATGACAGCATGCAGGCAGACATGGCAGTGGAGAAGGAGCTGAGAGGTCTGTATCTTGGTCCTGAGGCAGCACAGTGAGACTGCGTGCTACGCCTTGAGCTACACTGGGCGTATCTTGAGCCTACCTCCCCAGTGATACACTTCCTTCAACAAAGCCACACTTCCTAATAATGCTCTGGGCCAAACATGGAAACATGTGAATCTATGGGAGCCCTGCCTATTTAAACCACCACAGTGGTTATCTGTGTGAATTCTAGTTTGGAACTACTACAAACTATTACCTTTCTATAGCTTTTTATTAATATATTACTGGAAGTAAAGTCTTAGAATGAAGATAGTTATGTGCTCACAAAGCTTCCTGATGACTGCTCTTGGTAGTCATAGAGTAACGGCCAACAATATAGCCAGCTGACGCTGGCCTAGGAGAAGGGACTAGTTGTATCACAGAATCAGAAAGTCTGGGTGTAGAACATCTGGCATGACTTGATCCATGGCTAAATAATTAACACCAAACTCTGCTCTTCTCTCTGTTTGTTCTGCCTTTTTAACTGCTGCTGTTACCAGATTCATGATCACAAGAGAGCAAATGACCCTTAACTTCCCATCTTCATGCAGCAGGAAAATCATCTCTCCATCTCTTGCTCCTAACCTAGCTTAAATTAGATGTATATCCCTGAAGCAAATCTTGTGTTCAGAGACTGGATTAGCCTGCAACTTGCACACTGAGTGTTTACCAACGCAAAACCAAGTTGGATGGAGAGAGCAGGGGCACCTCCCAAACTAACCTAGAGTACAATTATCACATGAATGAAGAGAAAGCACTGCATATTTGAGTCAGTGTGGGAGAGGGTCAGCATGGTCCATGACTACTGACACTGTTAGTCTGCACATGACAAGTCTCACTGTGCTGCCTGAGGACCAAGCTGTAACTGTAGCTATAGAGTTTTACTGCAAAACAAAAGTTGAAATCAAAGCGCTTCCTAATGGCAGGTCAGAAATTGAGGTGTTCAACAACTCCAGCACTTGATATTATAAGACAGAATCTTAACTCTGGTCCCGGCTGGCCTTGAACTTATGATCTTCCTGTGTCAGCCTTCCGAATGCTGGGATCATATTTGTGAACCAATATTGTGGGTGCCAAGTATGGAGAGTATTAATTTCCCTTCCTCTCCAAGGACTGGTTTGCATCTTGGTTTGGCTGCTTTCCTTTTGTTTCTGCTTAAAAAGGCTTTAATTCACTTTGATTGTGGAGGAGATATTGTTGTGAGGGAGAAAAAAAATCACTAAGTCTTGGGGTTAGAAAAGGTTTGTGTTTCTCCTGTTTTAAAAAATACCATTGTGTCTAGCTGAATATGGTAGATAAAAAGTGCAAGGAAATTAGATGATGTTTCAGTAAAAGCAGGTACAGTAAAATGCAGAGATACGGCAGGGAGTTACCATCAACTCTAGCAGCTAATCTTTCTTTTTAGAATAATTTTTATTCTTATCAAAATATAATATATAAAGAGAGAATTTTAAAAATTAAATACTGGGACTAGCTTTATGAAAGACTGGATCCCTGCATCGCCCATTCCAGCCCTCCAGCCCTACCCCTCCCCCCCTTTGATCTCTTGAATATCAGCCTCCACATTTCTCAGTAGTGTATTTAAGTTCCTCTAGTATCAGTGAGTTACATGCTTTGTGTCTTAGTTAGGGTTTTACTGCTGTGAACAGAGGCAACTCTTATAAGGGACATTTAATTGGGGCTGGCTTACAGGTTCCGAGGTTCAGTCCATTATCATCAAGGTGGGAGCAGAGCAGCATCCAGGCAGGCATGGCGCAGGCAGAGATGAGAGTTCTGCATCTTCCTCTGAAGGCTGCTAACAGAATACTGACTTCCAGGCAGCTGGGACGAGGGTCTTAAAGCCGCAGCCCACAGTGACATATCTACTCCAACAAGGCCACACCTTCAAATAGTGCCACTCCCTGGACCAGGCATATGCAAACCATGATACTTTGCATGCTGACTTCATTTAGGATACAGGAAGGAACTCGTTCTTCTGCCCCCTCATCTCTCATCGCTTTCTTTTCTCTTCTACAGTTTCCCCATCTAAAGACAGCACTGAGTGTGGTTTTTTGTTGTTGTTGTTGTTGTTAAATCAGTTTTCAGTATTTATATTATTCCAGGTATGCACGAGTTAGTTTCTCATTGCTATAGTGACAAATTACTTTAAACTTAGTGTCTTAAAATAGCACAACATTATCATCTTACAATGCTAGGGACCAGAACTCTGAACTGAGCCTCATTGCGTAAAGCCAAGGGCTATTTTCCTTCTATAAACAGTCCCTTCCCCCTTAGAAGCTTCTAGAGTTCCTTAGCCTTGAAAATATCACCTGACTATCTGCTTCTACCATGTCTCTGACTCTGGCTTCTCTGGCTTCTGCATGATGAGGACTCTGGATTTCATGTTGAATGCATACCAAAATACAAGATCACCGTCTTGCCTCAGCATCCTGTATGTGAGGAGCAAAGTCTCAGTTGCAATGTAAGTTGATTAATCACAGATTGGCATAATAACATCGTTAGAAGGCCGGTATGCTATACATAATGTGTTCTGTATCGCCCCTACCCCCACCCCCATCCCATTTCCATTCTTTTGGATGACCTTGTTTTTCACAGAGCTGATCATTTGGCTGCTTTTCCTCTGCCTGGATTTTAGTTAGCTATAGTGAATCCTTCCCACACTCTCCGACAGAGCTAGGAAGCCTTCATTCCTGCTTTCTGTACTATAAATGGCATCAGTAACCTCACTGTGTCCTGCACTGAAGTTGCTCCTAGGCCCTCAGCTTCTGGCCCAACTGAGGGCAGCAGCATCCTTTGGGGATTTCCTTTAGGTGGCAATTGCCAGCATCCTGGTGATTCCCTCTGCCTTTCTCTGTGTTCCGCCTCTTCCTTGCTCTCACGCATTTCCCCTGAATGGTTTATGTCATTGTTCAGCACATCCTCCAGTAGTTCATAGTAAATGTGATACCCTACATTCCTTATTATCTCTTTAGAAGGTATATAGATGGCAAGGATAAGCTTTGTCTTACTAGCTGCAGGGTCTCATGAGAAAGGACTGGATGCTCTGTCCTGATTTTTCTAGGTTTCTATATAGAGTGTAGAGATGATTTTCTTAAAAGTCTTACACACACAAAACATTTAAACAGTGTCTTTCTTGGCTTATGTAACAAAATACCATGATCAAGACACACAAACAATTTTTCATATAACCACTCAATAATCTCGTAACAATTTAATACCAACTTTATATTAGAATTCTTTGATCTAATTGAAGATGTTTTTACAGATGCAATGTCAGAATTTTTTCTTTTAAAATTTATTATTATTGTTGCTGCTGCTGCTGCTGCTGCTGCTGCTGCTGCTGCTGTTGTTTGGGGTTTTTCTGATAGAATATTTCTCTGTGTAGCACTGGCTGTCCTGGAATTCTCTGTGTGGACCAGACTGTCTTCAAAGACACATATCTTCCAGCCTCTGCCTTCTGAGTGTCGGGTTCAAGGCATGTGCTACTATTGTCTGGCTTCTTTTAAAAACTATTTAACTAGGGATAGTGGCACAGATTTTTAATAGCAGCACTTGAAAGACAAAGGCAGAAGCAGACGGATCTATGTGAGTTCAAGGCCAGTCTGGTCTACATAGTGAGTTCCAGGACAGCCAGAACTAATAAGTTTGTCTCCAACAATGTCCCCTGCCCAAGATAAAATAAAATAAAATAAAAATAAAATAAAATAAAATAAACAGTATCCTTTAGAAAACACACATACTCAGCCACATATTAGTTGCCCAGTGAGGGAATAGAGAGTCCTTATAAAGGATCAGTTTAAAGAGTTAACACCAGCCATTTAAAGGAACCCCTCCCCATAAAACCAGTTTCTGATCCCTGGTCATGAAGAATTCCAAACATTAATTTTCCCTGTACACTTCTTCCTGCTTCTTCAACTGATAACAATCTTGGAGACCTGTAGCCACACACTATTTATCTTTGCATCCTCCATAAAACACTTGACTGTCACTCATGTAGGCAGGCTTCTTGATATTCATCTACCATACCAGTCTTGGTCCAGCATCAGAACCCCTGTAGATACACAGTGTCATTTTTTCCCAGTATTTGTGAAATGATAGCTTATACCTGCCAGTGACCTTTACAGATGATTGAGTGTCCTAGTCCCTGAGCCAAAGACGTCATCTAGCCCTCAACTCTGTGTCATCCAAGATGCAGGTAAGCCACTGCTAGCATAACCATCTTGTATATGTCCTTATCAAGTCGCCCTGATTAATGACCCAATAGTTGGGCCCTTTGATCTCATTCATTGTTGTATCTCTTGCATCTGGAACAGACCCTGCTGAACAGAAATTTACTAAATGAATAAGGATACTAGCTATTAAGAGGTCATGCCAATACCTTTATCTAATACTTACTGAATTATGTGGATGTTAAAGGGAAAGGACCAGTCATACATGCCATCTTCGAAAGTTTACTTCAACCATGCTCTCCTTAGAGGAACCTACAGATAGTTAAACATTTGTCAAGAGTGATGGTCCCTTTCACTCATGGCTTGTGTCCTATGTGTTCTTTATAGCATCCTGAACCTTGGGAGAAAAGAAGAGAGAAAATAAATTAGATTTGTGAAATCTGTCTCATAAATTTCACTATAGAAGCCAAACTACTTAGATTTAACTTCTCTTTGGCCATGTGCCTCAGATGCACGTATTTGGAATCACTGTTGGGTAAGCTTCCTCTGCTTTGCCCTCTGAACAGCTGGGGAACCTATTTTACTGGATATTGAGAACTTTGGCTCAGTAGAGTTTTCTATCTGGGTTGCTGTTTGGGAAATGGCATGGATTCCTTAGTAATTAGGTTTCTGTGACTCAGAAATACTTCTGGGGCTCTGGCTATAAAAAGCCACTCCCCTTGAAAACAGGACTAAAGTCTCCGTACACCTCCAGGTTAGTTAGATTGATGTGAATCAGAAATGTGAAATGAGATGTAAAAAAGTAAGAGGGTCACCCTTCTCTTCACCTACGCTGAGTGCTGTGAAACAGAATCATAATACTTAAAACAGGTCATTGATGCCAAGTGTCTTGGAGATGCCCCTTGTCTCTTCTTCATTGGGGTTTCTAGAACAACAAAGGTGTTTAGGGGCTGGGTAGTTCTTTGCTGTAGAGGATGGTGTCATCTCTGTTTTGTAGAATGCTTAGCAGCATCCTGACCACCCACTAGATGCCAGTAACAGAAGTTTTCCTCAGCATCCAGAAACATAAAACCAAAACTGTGCCCTGGCATTGAAAAACCTTATTGAGAGCTATTATTCAGGAGATAATATAAAAAGACCTCAACATAAGCCATGGTACTGGGTTTAATAAAATGTATAATGTCAGAGCTACAGAGATCACTCAGTGGTTAAGAGCACTGGTTCTTCTCCCAAAAGACTAGTGTTCAATTTCCAGCACTTACATAGTATGTCACAGCTCTCTGCAACTCCAGTTCCAGAGAACCTGCCACCCTCACACAGACATACATGCAGGTAAAATACCAATGCACATGAAATATAAATAATTAACATATTTTTTAAATGCATGTCACTGGATGTCATGTATATAACAAGAGAAGAACCCTGTTTTATGCCTTCTGAGGCCCTCCAAAGAAATGTCAACCAATGTCCTCTGCACTTATCCCACCAAAATCATGTCACATTACTCCACAATGAGCCTCTTTAATCTACATTTTTTGCAACACACGAAGCCATTCCTTCATTTTTAAAAATTGTTTGTTTGTTTGTTTGTTTGTAACTTGTTTTGGGGAATACAAGGTTAGCTGCCCTTGGTCCTGGAGATACTAGAGTCATAACACACATCATGCCTGTGTTCCAGGAGTCTCCAGTCATGCAGGTAGACAATCAAATATAGAAGAGATTAAGTGTTTATAGGTGCTGAAGAGAAAAGTATGTCAAGATGAGGAGAAAGGCTCACCAGGCATGGGACCACTGTGCATCCAAGTGGGACAGCCAGGCAGGGTATGAAGAAAGTTCAGAGAGTCCAGATAGCATGGAACGTGTTTGTCTTCCTGTAGTGAGGAAATTACCTTCCAATGAGGAAGTATTTGTTTTGTTTGTCATTTTAAAGATTTCAGTCCAAAGCATAGTCACCTAGCTCTGATATTCTGTAACGGTGAAGAGACCTTCATCATCCTGGAGCAAGTCCAATAATCTCCCGGAAGCAAAGAAAGAGAAAAAGCCTGGTGAATCCTTGTTCTCGTCAAGAGTGTAGAGCCTATGCCCCAACTCCTTTCTGCTAGGCTTAACCTCAAGGATTCTACCCTATCCCAAATAGTACTACAGACTGAGGTCTGACAGGCTATTGGGTATCTTTAAGATCCAAACCATAACTGAAGTACAAGGGGAATGAAGTAGATGGATGAGATATTAGTGACATAGAGTGAAGGGTTTTGGGAGGATCAAGTCAGTGTGAAACTTTACATATCAGCTATTCTGTGAGGTTTTATCTACTCCTCCACTGAGGCTTAAAATATAGGAGTAAACCACAACTATAGCCTCTCTCTTTTCCTTTTATTTGGGACCACACCCTCATTACGTTATCTTATCTGTGAATATTTTCATGTACATCTCTGAAAGATAAGGATTTAAGGGTGATTATGAGATATTATACTGACAACTAATTGTCTTTCCCCTGATATGGGTATTTGTTTTTGTATCATATGGTAATTGTTAATTGTCGGCTTGATGGAATCTCATGGCACTTAGGAGATAAGCTTTCCGGTGTACCTGTCTTGATTGTGTTTATTAGGTAGAAAGGCCTGCCCACTGTGGGTGGTAACATTCCCTGGCTACACTCCTGGATTGTATAAGTAGAAAAAGGAAGCTGAACAAGAATGTGCATTTATAGGTCTCTGCTTCTGATTATGGGTGTGCTATAGCCAGCTATTCAAGCTCTTTCACCTGAACTTCTCTGCCATGATGGACCATATCCTTGATGTGTGCATCCAAATAAACTCTTTCTGACTTTAGAATTTGTTTTTGTCAGGGTATTCTATCATAGAAACAAAAAGGGAACTAAAATATATATACATATTTATGTATATGTTACATATGTATTTAATATGTCTGTGTAAGTTCTATATCATTATTTTTGAAATGTCTGATTATTTATAGTTTCTTTGATTTCAGAACCCACAAAGTTCATGAGTCTGGTGGTTTGAATAGGTCCATAGGGAGTGGCACTATTAGGTGTGCCTTGTTAGAATAGGTATATCACTGAGATAGTGGTTTCAGAAGCTTAACCAAGGCCTGGTGGTTCATTGTCTCTCCCTGCTGCCTAAGGATCAGGATGTAGACCTCTTAGCTTCTTCTCAAGCACCATTTCTGCCTGTATGCTTCCATGCTTCCCACCCTGATGATAATAGACTTAACTATGACCTGTAAGCAAGCCCCAATTAAACGTTTTCCTTTGTAATAGATGCCATGGTCATGGTGCCTTCATAGCAATGAACCTCTAAGTCAATGGATTAGTTAGTTGCTATGTACCTTAAGCCCTTTTAGTTATAGGTGCTTATAGGTTCAACTTTCCCCCTTACTAAAAATAATTGTATAAAATATTCGTTTAGAACATATTACTTTAGGAAAGATCTCATTTGCGTTGGCTTTTGTTGATCTTGCCCCTGATTCTATTTAACATGTTGTTTCTCTGCGTCCTGCACATGGATCTTCTGATATAGAAGATTGGCTTTCTCCACAGTTCCATGGCATTTTTCAATAAGATTGAGGAGTCTCGTTGTTGCCTCAGGAGACACATAATGTCCAATGCAAGTCTGTCTGTGGTGTCAGTAGTCAGCAGGACTCACAGCCTACATCCACTGATTCATGAGCACTTGGAAAAAAGTATTGTTCTGAGCCTTTGGAATGCTGTATATAAAAGAGTCACTTCCCTATCTGTGAGGTATAGCACATAGGAAAAGCAAAGTGTTTGATCCTTCCACATTTTCAAGTTGCTGAAGGGTCGTTCTCTAGCATCCCCTAATGTGGCCCCTGGCTACCTTCCTTCCCTCCTACTCTCCTTCCTCCTTTCTTAAGCTCCTGACTTCAGACAGTTGTTTTGCTGTTGTTCTTACTGCTACTTGACTATCTCATCTGGACCCAAGTGTGCCTGGCGTCTGACTCTTATTGTGAATGAGAAGGAAGCTAGCGGAGGCTTTGTTCAGAAAGGTTACCTGTGGAAACCTTCAGAAAGAAAGACCATTTTGGGTTTCCTACGGTCTCTGCAACGAGGAGGATACCTAGGAAGAATGGTGGAGAGATCAGTCTAGGAAATTGATCCAGCTAAGAATCCTTGTACCTTGGGATCTGGGTGGTTTCAGAAGAAAGAATGGAGAGGGACCACACATCTGACATTGGACAGAGGGTTATTTGGGGTCTGAGAGTCATGATTGTGAGTCTAATTTTGAATATATTAAATTAGAAGTATTGAAAGGACATGCTAGTGAAAACAGTCCCTAGCCCATTGCCATATGGGACTACAAATCACTTGAGAAGAACTGTGTATAAAAGTTTATTGGATTGGATTAAAGTGTATTTCCTAAAATGAGAATCTCCCATAAAAACTAAAGAATTTCAGAGTTTAACTATTTTTGCTATAGTTAACTGATTTAAAAAAAATTTTTTTAAATCATAACACTGATAATTTTAAATCACCACTTCGAACTAAAATTGATCTCTTTGTGATCACTAAGTCTTCATTATTTCTTCTTTTCTTTTACTAAATTGAGAAGACTTTATATACCCTTCCATTGCACTTCCTGTAGAGACAAGAGTGATCTAATGGCTTCACTTCCAGTAGGATTTATTGCTTCTAAAAGGTAAGAGGATTGGCTACTGACCCTGAAGGAGAAGTTGGTGACTAGTTAAAAATACAACAATTTTCATAGAGAAAACTTGCAAATAAAGGATTGAGCACAGTTGTGGGACAGTACATGAATATTCATCTGGGCTCAGCTCTGACTTACCAACAGTTGCTCATACCGAGAAGGTAACACTAGGAGAAACCAAATGGAAGCCAGATAGAGTCAGATGCATTGGGGGAAATGGGCCTCTGTTTTTCTCCTTGGCCCTCTGTATGGAGCCCAGTCTGAACCACAGTGCCATGGCAAGAGTGAAGACGCTGCATCTAACCTAGGCACGGCCACTGTCTGTCTGTGTGCCTTAGCTGCTGCTCTGGCATAAAGATGGAGTATGACTTCACAGCCCCGGGATGTAGCTGTGCGAACATATCATGTCACCTGCGGTGGTGTGTGCGAATGTGTGTGGCTGTGGGTGTGGGTGTGTGCGTGCGCACCTAGCCTAGTAGTACTTGAAAAATTAGAATTCTTGATGAAAGAAAACTTAAGATTTTTTTTCTTTCCCTGTTTCATTTCAACCAACCAGTGGTTGCCAAACTTTAAAACATTTTCAAATTCATCAGAGGAAGTGACTCAGATATGTTCTTCATATATGACAATAGCCTTGCAGTTAGTTCCAAGTTTTGAATACTGGGGGGGGAGAGGCATGTTCCTTGAATAAATACAGGATGAAACTTTCTGGCTTGTGAAATATTTACCGTCTCTTTCCTTCCTAACCCATGTTAGATTTTTACCATGTTAGGTTGCCCATTGTAAAGTATGGTCCACCGAGGCGTTCTTAAAAACAGCTTTTCAACACTAAGGATACAGGATCCTGTCTCTCAAATTCCTAGTTGGTACTTTCCCACCGCCGGGTTGCACCCGTCCACATAAGTCTCTGCTTTAAAACAGAGTTCAACTTCCCCCAAATTGGCACAGTTAGTTTATTCCTATTTCTGCTGATGGCCATATATAGAAAAAAATCTAATTATTTCCACCAGGCACCGTCCCTCATCTCTTGTGGACTATGAGTGATGCTGCTAACTGAGGAGAGAAGAAACAGAGCTTCCCTAGGGTGGCAAGTTCAGTGCCTAAGTGTCAGGGGGTTGCTGCATGGGGAGGGGAGTAGTTGACAGTTTGTTTAGAGGAACTCTTTTATGTATACTATTGCTTTATATTTTTCCTGCAGTCTGCAGTGTGAAAGGGACTCTCTATTTCACTGAGGTAAAAAGTGGGTCTGTGAGTGTAGCGACTTTCTTTAAAAAAAAAAATCAGAAACCAATTACTTGATATGCAGAGCTGCAAGCCTCTCTCCTTTAACGAAATCAGTGCAGTGCGCACCACAGTTAACCTGAGGAAAGCCGCTGACAGCCTCTTGATTCCGCTGGAGGTGGAAGGACCCAAACTTACAGGATCCCCCTCCCCCTTGAGAGGTTGTTAGTCCAGTCCTTTAGAGAGGCTCCTTTTGGAGCTCTGTCATCACCGGGACGCTGGCAGAGAGTGTGTGTGTCATGGTTACAATAGAGCGCGGTAACATATACCAACCATGAAAGCCCAGCGGGAAAGACTACAGATTCCGGGGCTGACCTTGGAGTAAGTATTGTCTGTCTTTAATATTTTAATGCTTTCTGCATGGCATTGGCTTTCTCTTTCCGGGGACCAATAGCTATTTAGCATTTGTTTGTACTGACAGCCTCAGAGCACTGCAGTGTGAGGTGGAGGACCATGTTTTAAATGCATGGCATTTGGTTCCAGCTGATGTGCAAAGCCAGACCAAGCGGGTTTTTTTTTTTTTTTTTTTTCCTTGCACTGCAGTCGGAGGGAAGGAAGGCGCTGCTGCATATTTAAAGTTGCTGCGCCTCAGTTCTGGAAACATCTTAACAGCTCATTGTGAAAGAATGCATCAGTAGGCCACGGTATAGCTGTGTCTTTCTCCTCTCTCACTGTTTGTGCTCATAATGCCTGCTTCTGAAGAAAGGCCCCTGTCTGCCTTGAATAACAGAGACCATCAGGATGGCTGGGCATGCAGGAGAAGGGTTATTTGTGGCGATCATTAGATGGGACCCACGTTTCTTCGGTGCAGCAGAATATTAATGAACTGAAGAACATTTGGAATCGTCCCTGCGGTCTCCAGCCGTGGCATGCAGTGTGTTTACCTAGTTGACGTCTGTGTTTGCTTTTTTTTTTTTTCCTGCTTTTCTTCTTCATATATTTTTTTCAAACCCATTAATGCATCTCACTGCCTTCTGATTTGATGCAGCAACGTGAAAATGTCCACATCAAATTTGTGGCGCAGAAGTTAGACATCTGTGATGCAGGAAGTGTCAGCAAATTTTCATTTTAAATCTGTTAGTGGAAGATGCAGAAGCTGTAAATGCGTCTGNCACCTTGCAAGAGAAATTATCTCCTAAATTAATGCGTCAATGAATGTACAACATCCTGATGACTACTTTTTAAACCAGTCCTCCCTTTAAAGTCCCTGTTTATTTTATTCAAATAAAATGCTGGCCTATAAAAAGTTGGAGTACTCTCAGGTCCTTCTTGCCAAGTATAGTGTTTTCCATAATGGACATAGGAATAGTATTTGCCCATTGCCCTAGTTATTTTCCCACCTGACCCCCACAGTAGCGTTAAGCTTCATAATTTTCTTGGAATATCTTAGAGCTGTGCATTCTTCTACCTTCCCATTCATCCCTGCCCACAGCTTCAAGTGTAGAACTCGCAGCATTACCCTTCTACAGGAGTTGGACCCCTGGTTTTGAGCCATGTACCCCTGCTTACTTTGAATTTCAAAGATCCTATTTCACATTAAGCATTTTTTCGCTCCATCTTTAAAATCTTGTCCATAACACAAGGAGACAATTTAAAGTAACTTAAAAAACAAAATACAATTGATATGTCCTCTTTTAGACTTGAAAGGCTAAGAGGTTGTCACAATTTTTATGAAGTTGCTCATAATGACACAGGCTACAGGAGTACCGGCATCCCTGGATTTTGATTGGGTGTCAGATGCTCCTCTTTGGCCTCTGTGTGGTCAGTGTTAGTGTGCAGCTAGACCGCTGCTTTCACGTAGGGAACAAAGATAGTAAAATACAAGGTTATACTTACATGCCTTGGATGTTTTCTCAACACCATTTACTTTCATTATTTTCTTTACATTTGAATGTAAAGTTATAATATACATGGCTAGCTTTGCACCCATTCATGAGAAAACTCACCTTTGAGTAAATTCACCTGCTAGGCACTGTTGAGAAGCAGTAGAAATGAAGTTTTAACCCTGACACTATATAAAAGCATATAAAAGGTATATAATATAATTATTGGGAGACCACAGGACAAGGTCTCAATTCACTAACCTAATAGGCTAGAATAGTTTAAGAATGCTATCTCCTGAGATATTCTAATTGCCTTTTAGGCGAGTTTGTTCCCTAGGCACTATAGCTTTGGAATTCTCCATGAGCATCCTTTAAATTCTGTAAATTTAGTCCAGAATCTGCCAGTTAAACAGGGGCAGTTTCTGATCCCTACTTCTTACATGTAAGCTCTAGATGTAAGATATCAAATAAACAAAAATTCTAGAAATAAACAAATTGCCATCTTACGCAGAAATTTTTGACAACTTTCTATTCCCTATAAAGTCATTGTTTTTTATAAATGTAACAACTGCTTCATAACACTTCACAGCATACATCATACATGCTTCTGTCTGGAGACAGCATGACGGGAGGGCCTATGCATGGCTATTTTAGGACAGGAAAGGACAGATAAGACTTTGATGGGCATAGAGAAAATGTGTGATGTATCTGTGAGCATTCCTGAGAGGTTTCCAATGAGCTGCTAAGTTCAAGTACAGTACATTTAAAAACAGCAGCTTCCGAAGTGCTCTGATGGCAGAAGGAATCCAAATCCTTAATTTATCAAGAACTGGAACCAACCTGGAGAATGGTTTTAGAAGCTATCAAGCTTCATTGGAACCCCTTAGTAGATAGGTGGAAATATTTTGAGCAATGTCATACTTCAGTTTGTGACACGTGCAGCCAACTCTCAATTATACACACAATGGGAGACAAAGATAGTATTAGACATTTTCAAATAATAGTGAACTTTAAGGTTATTTGGCTACTGTTTCCAATTCTCTGTGCCACCCAATGATGCTGTGCATCTGGCTTGAAACCTCTCCTATATAGAGAGCTTCATTCCCAGACCCTTCACTCTCGGGTAAGAACACATGATGTAATGTAGAACCACGATCCAGTAGAGAGGCAGTCAGTGTGTTCTTTAAGAAACACATGGTTCTCAGGAGACAGCTATATTAGGTTTCTGATATAGCTATCTCCTGAGAGTCTCTGCCAGTGCCTGGCAAATACAGAAGTGGATGCTCACAGTCATCCATTGGACGGAGCACAGGGTTCCCAATGAAGGAGCTAGAGAAAGTACCCAAGGAGCTGAAGGGGTTTGAAGCCTCATAGGAGGAACAACAATATGAACTAACCAGTACCCCCAGAGCTCCCTGGGACTAAACCACCAATCAAAGAAAACACATGGTGGGACTCGTCTCTCTAGCTGCATATGTAGCAGAGGATGGCCTAGTCGGTCATCAATGAGAGAAGAGACCCTTGGTCTTGTGAAGGTTCTTTGCCCCAGTATAGAGGAATGCCAGGGACAGGAAGCAGGAGTGGGTGGGTTGGAGAGCAGAGGGAGGGAGAAGAGGATAGGGGATTTTCAGAGAGGAAACTAGCAAAGGGGATAACCTTTGAAATGTAAATAAAGGAAATATCTAATAATAATTAAAAAGAAACACATGGCTCTAAGACAGGAGTCAGAGTTGCTCACTTCCACCTAAGAGTTAGTAGCAGAATAACTAATTCTCAGTCTGATTTTTTTGTCATGTAAAAATAATTGGGAATTGACAAGGGTCAATGCCGTTTTCTTTTTTCTTTTGGTAAGATCTATTGATAAAATTGTTAATGTAATATTAATGCTAGGAAGATGGTCCAGAGAGCAAAGTGGTTTTTTTGTTTGTTTTTGTTTGGTTGGTTGTTTTTTGTTTTGGTTTGGTTTTTTTTGTATAAGCATGAGGACCTAAATTATGATCCCAGAACTTTTGTAGGAGTCGAGCCTGGAGATGCATACCTATAGCCCCAGAACTAGAAGGCTGAAAACAAGAGAACCCCAACCCAGGGACCAAAATGGCAAGCTCTGGGTTCAGTGAGAGACACCAGATCAGAGAAATACAAGGAGAGCAGTGGAGAACTATGTCCTAAAGAGAGCCTCTAGCTTACACATGTATACCCACATGGGCAAGCATACCTGCACACACATACTTGCGTGCCTATCACACACAAGAAGAATAAAAAACATAGTGTGTGTTTTTACCTCCCTACCAGTGGATAGGCATGGGGCCCGAATCACAAAGGAGCAATGGATCTTTCTGACTGTCTTGTGATGAATACTTGAGAGTTGGCTACTAAAAGTGTTTAGTGGTTTGGATGAATCTGAAAAGCAGGTATTACAATGGCCCAGTGATTGTTGAATTGGGCAAAAAAAAAAAAAAGAAAAGGAAAGAAAAATTTCTCTGAAATCAAAACTAGCCTACAGACACCTTTAGGAATTTTTAAAAGTTCTTTTTTTAATTACAAATATACGCACAAGGAACCCTGTTATCATTGCCCTTAAGGCTTAGGGAAAACGAAACAAATCAAAAAACAAATAAACAACAAGAAGAACAAAATAATACTGGGCCATTGCTAAAAGGAAGATCTGCTTCACTCTGAGTATTTAAGAACCCACCTGTCTTACATGAGCATGTGAATGTCTGCTATTCTAAATCGTCAGGATTTTAACCTAATTGTTTATCTACATTGTCTGATAACCACTTCCCTCTAGTTCTGCTCTAGACTCATCCATGATTCTCAATGTAGAAAAGCTTATACTCAATGTATTTTCCATAGAAAATAACATTAGATTGTCTTTGACGCAAAAAAAAAAAAAAGAAAAAAATCGCTATGGTGATATCAGACCAGTTGCTTTGTGACAAAGAAAAGGCTCAAATAAAAATGGCAGCCGTGGTATTTAAAGGCAGTTTTCCGCAGGAAGCTGCCGCCTTATTCTGTACTCTAGAGCCGAAAGGGGCAAGTGATCAGATGATGGCCTGATGCTGCTGGTAATGAGGTCCTGGTGATTGGGCCCGAGGGGAGCTCATCCCTCCAGTGAGCTGTGCCATTTGTACTGCAATCATTTCTCCCACTCGGAATGATGTTATTTTAACTTTCAGTCTCACTCCAAGGAGCCTGAGTCCCACCCCATCCAGCCCGGGCAGCCCCTGTAGTCCTCTCTTGACCTTTCACTTCTGGAGGTAAGCACATCCCAGGGCTTGTCAGGACTGCTTTATCTTTGAGTCCCCAGGGCCCACCCAGGTCACACATGGGAACCTCCTGTCGAATTGGTGCCCTCCTAGGCATTGGTAGAATTTGCTCCCTGGGTTGCTCCTTGCATGTAATGCATCTTTGGGAACATCACTTGGTCTTGGGTTCTAGCTTGCCTGACTCCCATATGAAAACTTTTCCTGAGATTTTCGAGTGAAATGACTTGGACAAGGAGTCAGGATGTGATCAAAATATATTGGATGAAATTCTCAAAGAATACTTTTGTTTTAAAGAAAAGAAATGATTTTGGATTAATTTTGTTTTCAAGTTTTGGTACTACTCTTTTTTTTAAAAAAAGATTTATTTTATTTATTATATGTAAGTACACTATAGCTGTCTTCAGACACTCCAGAAGAGGGCACCAGATCTCGTTACGGATGGTTGTGAGCCACCATGTGGATGCTGGGATTTGAACTTATCACCTTCGGAAGAGCAGTCGGGTGCTCTTACCCGCTGAGCCATCTCACCAGCCCCTTGGTACTACTCTTAAGACAATATAATTTATTACAGTTCCCAGGAAAATTTCCCAATTTATATTATAATATCTCACTATGTGTGTCTCTACAAACTGTTTGAGACACTCTAATTTATGGGATAAAGTATTTATTAAAGGGATTTGTATTCTTTAAAAATCTTTTTTTCTAACTCTGACTTAAATACCCCTAACCCATAGGCTGATTTCCATTTTTCTCTGTTCATTAAAAACAAGACAAAACAAAACTGTGCCTGTGTTCTCTTTGTCACAGTGACAAAAAGGTCCAGACAACTTAGAAAGAGGCAAGATGTATTTTGGCTCCTGGTTTCAAGCCATTATCGTGAAATCTGAGAGAAAGAATTAAATAACTATGGAAGTGAAATATTGACTCTGAACTTCTCTTCATTTTCTGCTGACAGGACTACACTCATTCTTAGGAAAGGGCCTTTCGGCAGAGAGGCAGAGGATAGCTTTATGTAACGCCTTCTGTGGCAACCATGGGATGAGGTAGAAGGTGATGGTGGAAAGCAAGCTGAACATGCCCTGGCAGTAAGGAAGCAGAGGGGCATGAGGAGGCTGGGACCTCAGTGTGCCTTCTGCTCTCATCAACTAAGTCCCGCCTCCTAGTTCCCAACATCTTACAGTGACATCAGCAATTAACCAAGTTCAGCACTTACACGTTGGGGGACATTTTGACAGCCTGTTGTAAAGGTTGCATGATAGAAAATAATAATATTACTGTATTGTGCTCTATATATTCTAATGGAATTTTAAAATTTTGGTATCATGATGTCTCCATGTGTCTAACAGAATATTACCCAGAGAACTTAACATACTTTTTTTTTGTTTTTTTTTTTGTTTTTTATCTTAAGGAAGAAAGTAGAATCAATCTTTTAATTGAAGTTGACTTTCAGTTGGAAAGGGCAACATATTAATCACAGTAATAGAAGCTCTATTTTATATAAGCAAGTGAATACAATTTTATCATTCCTAGCTAGTGCCTTGAAAGTCCTAACTTAAAATCTTTTGATGGCATTTTCATAGTTTTACACATTTGTTTCTGTCATATTTCTAAAATAAGATTGAGTGAAAAATGTGTGGGGAAAATTGACTAGAGAGATGAATTAATGACTTTGAACTTTGGTTCTAGTGTGCTAATAGGATTATATTTTTTATGAAAAGCAAATTTTCCCTTGAAAGTTATATGTAATAATTTTTATAAAGCATCATCTAGATCCCAAACATAGGAAAATCTTTTTATCTATCTGTAGAATTCCCTTGCTCTTGTTAAGCTGTCCAGGTATGGTAATCTATACATGAGATATGGAAGTTTCTTCTGGGTACTAACCCTCTCTGTGTCTTTCCTAAACCAGTATGTTACTCAAATCACAAGCAGCCGAAATGCTGTGGTAGTAGAGGAAGGTAATGTCCTAGAGTGTGGGGCAGAAAAAAAAATGTATGGAATGAGTGAGTATATTTTAACTGGACCACGAGACATCCTGAAGGTTTGGCATCAACTGTGCCAAACAAAGCAAAAGAGAAAAGAGCAACCCTAGGAAGTAAGAGGGCACTTCAGTGTCTGTGAGGGGGCTGAAGGGACAGGTCCGCAGACAAAGATGCTTGTTGGCAAGCCTGATGACCTCAATTTGATCCCCAGGACTCAAAGGATAGAAAGAGAGAGAGAGAGAGAGAATCGGCTCTTGCAAGTTATCCTTTGACCTCTGTGTGTGTGTTATGGTTTGTTCTCTCTCTCTCTCTCTCTCTCTCTCTCTCTCTC